>OU343223.1:27549688-27631762 GCA_910596185.1 Chrysanthemum makinoi | reverse complement strand
GTTATTAGTTTATTTAAGCTAGCATTGTATATTTCATGTAACCCAATCCATGTCCAAGCCCATATACGGCCCATGGCCAAGCCTTAGGGCATCCTTTTTCTTGTCTATATACCCCTCAAAGTCTCATTTGAGGGGTGTGCTTGAGTGTGTGTGTGTGTGTTTTTTCTTTGGAATAAAGTTTCCTTTCTTCTCTCTATCTCTCTACACATATACACGATCTATATATCATTCAAGTCACCATCTTTCCTTCTTTATCTTTCTACGTTTGTGTTTGGTTTCACGTGGTTATACTTGTATACGTGTTGGGTTTGTGATAAGGTATACGTGATAAAGGGGATTAACAATTGGTATCAATCGCCTAACAATGGTTTAGGAGTGTTTGTGTTTGTTTGTGTTGATACGCGTAAGCTCTCGGTATCAAACGTGGTCACGCTTAAAGCTTTAATTTTTGCACTTAAAAATTCAAGATTCTTGTGGTTTAAGGTTTATTTGGTGCTAAAGTTTCAGTTTTTTGCAAAAAGTTCGAAGCTTTACGTGTTTTTCTTCATTTTTAAACTCGTTTTTGGTTCGTTGGTCATTTCTACTCGTAAGCTTTCTAAGCACTTTGGGAGAAAAATGTCAACAGTTTTGTGTTATTCGAGTGTTTTTAGGCTATCTGTGCAACATAAATCATTTGAATCAACTGGAAATTTTTTAACGCGTAGGTCAAAACCTAGTTCTACGCGTAAGAAAAGTCAACGTCCTTTGTCTACGCATAACTTTCTACGCATAAGCTTTTGGTGCAGATTCTTCGAGCTTCAACGATTACTCAGTGCTTCCCTCACTTGGATAAGTTTGTGAAACACTTCGACTTTGGATATCTCTTGCATTGTGATAGTGTAAAAGATTTTTGGGCAAAACCCTATTCCTACGCGTAAGCTATTCCGACGCGTAAGCTATACCTAAGCGTAAGCTCTTGTGTTACGCGTAAGTTGGGTTCTACGCATAAGTTTATCCTACGCGTAAGGGTCTTTCTACGCCTAAGCATCCTACGCCTAAGCACCATAGTCTACTCGTAACTTCTTTGGTCTACGCCTAAGCTCTTCAAAAAAAAATAATAATAAATAATTTTTGAGGAGACTAAACTTCAATTTTTCCACGAAATTCAAATTTTGGTATAACTTGGAAAATTTTGGTCAAAAATTCAAATTTTTGGGCCTAAATTCAAATTTTTCGGGTCGAATTTGGCGTCAAAATTGTCATAACTCAAATTTTTCTTACGACCTTAGAATTGATTTTTATAGTGAATTTCAAATTTTGGGAGAAAATTTTTTACACCTAAGAACCAAGGTTACGAGTACGACTTTCAGAACACCTCAACCGAACTTCATCTTCATCAACCACAACTCCTTTATCGTTGAATCGATCCTACATCAACTTTATCATTACATACCTTCATCAATGGCAACTATGCAAGATCGTTATACAACTGCTGTCACAACTGCTATTGCTGCATTCGCCAATAATGCATTAAACATCAGTGGTTACTCTACACCGAATAACAACAACCAATGAATTTCATCGTATAATCCGCAGTTTGCTCAACCGAGTATGCATATGGGTCAAGGAGGACAAATGGTTGATGTTATTGGGAATCAGCATGGATTTGCTACGGGTATACAGATGGGGAATCAGATGCAATATGCAGGGCAATTTGTTGGACATCAAGGGGGTCAGATTGTGAATCAGAATATTGGATATCAAAATGGGAATAACTGTTTTATGACTTCGGTTCAGAATGCTACCTCCGAACCTCAAAGCAAAGACTCAGGGCATCGCGGTTGTTCAGTATGCTACCTCAGAACCTCAAGTATAGGGTGCTGTTAGCAAAGAAAGAAAAATTGGGAATAGAGTTGACTGCTGGGGAATACGAATCTCTCTATCCAGACGGGCAGAGAAAGCAAATGATAATGCAAGCTACTGTCTTACAGTCAACCAGCAAGACACAACATCAAGTGCTACTTTTGACTCACCTCCTGTCTACGACACAGATCCACTCAATGAGGTACCAAATTATAGTAATGTTGCTAATTCGTTTACTCATGAGAAGCCACATTCTGTGTCTCCCGAACCTTATTATGACACATATGTGGGGGAGCAAGTTAATAGCAATGTTAACTCTGAAACTCCATATATGGATCCTAATGAAGGTCAAGATGAACAGAACGGTGCTAATGATGAGGAAATACGTGCTTATTTTGAAACATTAATCAATAATTGTGGTATTGAGATTGAGAAAGTTAGAAAGGTCAGTCGCGACGTTAAGGCCGCGAATGTGAAATTGACCGCTGAGCTTGAGAGTTACAAGGAGAACGCAAAAGCTTTTGAATTTCACAAAAACAAAGAGTCAGAATTAGAAATTGGTTATCGAGATTCTGTTTTAAGAGAAAAAGAATTGCAAATCAAGTATGACACGCTTGATGTTAATTTGAACTTGAAAATAAAATCTTTAAACAAGGAAATTTCTGATCTTCAAAACCAACTTTCTAAACAACAAACAACCTATTCTGATCTTGAAAAAGAGAAGAAACAGTTGATTGCTGATTTTTCAAAACGTGAAGATTCTCTTCTTGATGAAATTCTTGATAAAGATGAAAAAATCAAAAATTTGGAAAATTTGCTTGTTACAACGGGTCATTCAGCTAAATCAACTAATATGCTGATTAATCAAACAAATCTGTATTTTCATACAACACAAAAAATGGCTCTTGATAACTCACCTCCTTGTTTCCTCAAGAAAGCTCAGAAACATCAGCATGTGTTAAATAATGGAAAAGCTTTGCATGAACCCACTATTGTTCGTGATTCTCTTGAAACATTAGAACATATTGAAGAGAGCAGATTAAAAATGAAACAAAAGAATCCGGATATCAAACCCATTGATTATAACAAATGGAACAAAATTAATGGAATTACTTTTGTGTCACAAAAAGAAAAGTCAAAGTTTTCCATCACACCAAGTGTTTCAAACAAAGTGTCAACACCAGTTTCAAAACCTGTTGTTGTCTCACAATCTCTTTCGAAAATCGAACAAATGTGTTCAAACAATCCTTTTAACACAAGTGATGCTAGAAGTATTTTAGAAAATGTGAAAACTAGAATTGCGGGACTTCAAGAGAATGTTAAAACTAAAACCACTATTACACCTAACAACTGGTTCTCTCTTTTTGACATCGAACATAGAAAGTTTTTTGAAACTGAAATTGCCCCTCAGCTGAATGCCATCAACTCAAGGGTAATTCATTTTGAACAAGCATTTTTGAAAGAAACAGCTGACTTCGTCAAGGACCATAAATCCTTGATAAAGCAAGCTAATGAAAGTGTTGAACACATCACAGTTTTGGAAAATTTAAATGATTCTCTCTTCGAAGATGTGATGACCACTGATATCATGTCCATTATTTTACAAACATATTCTGTTGAAGATCATGAAAGACTCCAGTCTGAGACCTCCGTAATTGTTTCAAAATATGAAAAAGCTCTTGAAAAACTTGAAAAAGAAACGTGTCCTATTTTAAACAACTTGATCGAAAATCTGAGGAATGCAAGTATGACAAACTGTCGTATGAGCGTGCCTACAAGGACATGAAAGAGCAAAATGATCTTTTGAGAGCTCAGCTGGAATGTCAAAAAGGAAAGGCTGTGGATACTAAGCTTGCAAAACCATTGACTGAGGAGAAAGCAAATGTTCCCAAACCGGTTTTTAAACCAAAAATGTTAATTTCTCAGCCTCCTCCAAAAGTCAATGAGAAAAATGATTTGTCAAAAATAGTCACTCCACTGTCCCTGCCTATTAAAAAGAGAATTATCAAAAGTTTTGAAAAAGGAAAAGCAGTTGCTGAAACACCAAAAGTGATTACACCTGGCATTTCTAGGACTAGTACACGGAATGTGACCAAAAATCCAGTTAAAGAATCTGTCGGTTCTAACGACATGGTCAACAATCACTATCTAGAAGAAGCTAGGAAAAAGGCACAGACTCGAAAAGACGTAATTCTAGGTGAAACATCTAGGGTGATGAATTCTACAAGATTTCAAGGCACTGCTAGTAGTAGTAACCCATTACCTAGGAACACTCTACAAAAGACTAAGGATTGGCTTGCATCTAAAGTAGTTTGCGCAAAAGAAAATGCTATGCCCTTAGAAAACAACACTAGGAATTCTAAGTCTTTTTCGAACAAGAATCAATGTCCAAAAGACTGTAGTGACAAAGTTAAAGCTGCTGTTTTAAACAAGAATATTGAATTTGTCTGTACTACATGTAAAAAATGTGTCTTTTCAGCTAATCATAATGCATGTGTCTCACAATATAACAAGAAAGAAAATTCTCGTGCCAAGGCACAATCCACTAAGACTCCAAACCGAAACAAACCCGTTGACAAGATGAACATGAAAAGGAAACCTAATAGGTGGATCTCTTCAGGACGTAGTTTTTCTAAAAATGAGTCTTCCGCTAATCGATAAGAAACAACTCTTAGATCTTACCTTCGGTGGATTCCCACGGGAAAAGTTTTCAACAAAATAGGTCTTAGGTGGATTCCCACTGGAAAGATTTTTGATACTTGCACCTACACAGATAATAGTGAGACTCATTGTTAAGGAAGTCGAATCCACTACAACCGTTGATAGTGATCACCCTCACCGTGAGGAATCTTATACTTCTAACACTGTTATTTGTGAAAACTCTTCTTTGGTTGCAGGTGAATCAAATATCTCTGAACCCAGCTCATCAGAGGGTTCCAATTCTGTAAACTCTTCTTCTTCATTCTCTCTATCATCTATCTTTGATTTTCCATTTCTTTTATAAAATCAAAAACAAAATACAAAAATATAAAATTTTCATAAAATACAAAAACAATATAAAATCAAAAAATCAAAAATAATCTTCTCCGACATGTCTCTCGTATAATCGATATTCTGTACGTTTCTAGAAATGTCATTCAACAATGATACGGGTACGTACAGATGCTTGAGCGAGATTTCTTTAATGTTTTCTAAAACATGTCGTTTCTCAAAATTTCTTTTATAATGGCTTTCGTATACTTCAGTACGAAACCCGGACTTCAAAATAATGGCTTCTGAACACATCAGTTCAGGACCCGCGCTTCAAAGAAAGGAAAGTGCTTATCAAAATCAAAGGTTTTTAAATATTTTTTCAAGCACTATTCCTTAAAACATTATGGCTTGCAGTTACTTCAGACTGTAACCCGATCTTTAAAGAAAGGAAAGTGCTACACAAAATCGATTTTCATAAATATCGAGCACTTATCCTAAATCAAATGAAGATAATTCTTCTTCAATATCTTCAAAAGATTTTTTTAAAATCTTCATCTTGAGTACCATTGATTCGAAAAATTTTCAAAAAGATTTTTCAAAATCTCTCACATTTGGTACCAAGATAACTCCCTCTAAACCCTTAATTGATTCTAAATTTTCTGTATGAAAAATATGCTTTCTTTAAGGGGGAGTATAAAACCTAAATTGTTCCAAAATTCATGCTAAATCAGTTTTTGAAAAATCTTTTTGAAAATTTTTGAAAATCATAGATATGCTATTTTTGAGGGGGAGAAACGTGATTAAAATGTGATCAAAAGGTTTAATGATCGTTGTCTGAATCTCAAAAGAGCTCGACTCAGACGTAACAAATGAATTGACGATAATATAAAGTCAGATCCGAAAAGACTTGTTCCTGGACGGGTAATAATTTCAAGCTGGTCTAACCAGTGATGTAAGCGTATCTCGAATAGGACTTGTCTAAGTAGAATGTACCATTTCGAGAAACTTTCTTTGGACTTGACCAAGCCGGGTAATAATTTCAAGCTAGTTCACTAGTGATGTAAACGTGTCTCGAATCGGTCTTGTCTATTGAAAGTTGATCAATTAAAAAAGTGCGAACTCTACCCTCTATGTGCAGATTTCTGTCAAAACTTATAAGCACATGTGAAGGGGGAGTGTTTCTGAAAATATAAAACTCTCGGAGTGTCTCAAACATGTTTTCTATCATAAACACTCTGTGAGATTTTCAAGAAAATTGGTTTTATGGCAACATGGGACAGTCATGGAGTTATAAGGTGACTAAGGATAGGAAATCCGTCCTATGATCCGCCAGAGCCGGAGGGATCTAACCAAGGACATCACAAATAGTTTAGAACTAGAAGTCCTTAGGAATGATTGAAAAAAGGAGTAATGTGAGAAAGGAGAAAGAAGGGGTTGAAGAATTAAAAAGAAATGTAATGAAAAAGGGTGAAAAGAAATAGCCCTCCATAATCAACCTTAGGGCAGAAACCGGGTTCAATTCATCTGCTACTGGTTGTCACTAAGATGACACCGGTATTGAAGACAAAGACGTCATGGACCCAATGACGCACTGCACCTAACCTTCTAGCTACTCAATTCCTCTTAAAAGGATTTGTTTCATTCTCACTGGGAACCCTGCATAATCTATTGACCTTCTCTTAGAGTTGGTTGATATTGAAGAAGGAGACCCTCTCCCTAGTCTCCGCTCAGAAAAACCAAAATGCACTAATTGAGTCTAGAGCCACGAGATTCATCAAAAGATCTCATAGGAACACATGACATGACATCGCTTGTTGTTCATCAATAAGGACACAAGTGATATATTCTAGAGTCCTACGCAGATCTTAGCAATCTGCCAGAACATTTATGAGAAGTTTCACATCTGTGATCTTCAATGATTGAATGGAAACTCCTGCCAGGGTCAACATCAAGCAGCCCTGACAGCAGGTCACTTCGGTAACTCCCCGTGGATTACGCTTAGTGTGTCTTAAACGGTCTACAGTCGTGGGGTGATGCTTCGGTGTACCTCAGCGACTCATCTGAACTGTAGGTGTACTTCAGTATATCGTGTTATCTCACTTGTGGGACTCCAGTTCAGGAACGGCCTTTGTGAGAATTAGAGACGTGTTTTCACACTATGCTGTTAATACCCTCGAAATTCAAACGTGTAAGTGCCAGAATCCGCTTATTACTAACATGTTTTTATGTTCTCTTCTTATGGAAGCTCCGGAGCGGATGGATTGTGTAGACTCGCCACATGCTCATACCGACAACACATGAAAGTTCTCATCAAAATCAAAGTCTACACAAAGTTAAAGATGATTCTTCGTCAATGTCAAAGAATCTACAAAGTTAAAGACTCAAGAACTACATCATTGGTAACCAAAAGACAAATAGTAGTGTGAGCATGGTGGAGAAAGACGTGGAGACACCTAACCAATGAAGTTGACAACGGCAGACAACCACATTAATTGATCACAAAGCATGAAGGAACAAAGAATCAAGACTATTCTTTATCTACACACAAAGTTCAAGCTCGAGAAAAGTAAAGACCAAATCAAGTGGAGCATCTTTTGAATGACCACCCCCTAGGGGGAGATTGTTAGCCTTAATAGTTTTTATTAGAAGTGATGGTCATTCACATTTAGGAACTTTATATCGTGTGTTAGATATCATGATAGAATAGTCAACGGGCTCATGGATTGGGATAAGCTAATTGGTTATTAGTTTAGTTAAGCTAGCATTGTATAAGTTCATGTAACCCAATCCATGTCCAAGCCCATATACGGCCCATGGCCAAGCCTTAGGGCATCCTTTGTCTTGTACTATAAATACCCCTCAAAGTCTCATTTGAGGGGTGTGCTTGAGTGTGTGTGTGTGTGTGTGTGTTTTCTTTGGAATAAAGTTTCCTTTCTTCTCTCTATCTCTCTACACATATACACGATCTATATATCATTCAAGTCACCATCTTTCCTTCTTTATCTTTCTACGTTTGTGTTTGGTTTCATGTGGTTATACTTGTATAACGGTTGGTTTGTGATAAGGTATAAGTGATAAAGGGGTTTAACAGATATGAAGGAGATGCAGTTGTGGGTTAATCTTAGAAGGCTCTATGAACCAGATGTTAATGATGATTTCTGGAAATTCTCATGTTCATGTCCTGGTACTAAATGGTTCTACTATGATTCATGTGAAGTTCATCATGTTTCTACAGCAAATGGAGTAGATGCATTCATGCTTGCTGAGAAAGAATATCCACTCAGAGCTGGAACTCTCACTGTGATGCTGTGTACTACTATAAGAGTTCATGAAGATAGTGAGAAAGTCAGAGCATTGTTACACAGGCTTCAAGATCAATGTTCAAGAGCTATTCAAGCATTGAGAAGAAGATAAAGTGTTTGAAAGAATTCCCCAAATCCTTGCAGATAATGAAGATTGAAGAAACTTATTGATTTGCAGAGAAATCAAAGTTTAGGGGAGGATTGTTGGGAATAATACTAATAGTTACCACTGATAGTCTTGTGGTTAACATTGCTGATGTTTACACTAGCAGTGGAAACTCATTACCACTGCCAGTACAAATATTACCATTGCTATTAGATAATTGTTAAGTAAACGTGTATTGATAAGTATAGAAAAGATCTTGTGTATATTCTATATTGTTAGGTTTATACTTATCTTGTAAAGGACTCTGATGTAGGTTTTACTGACCATGTCTTAATATTTATAGTGTCTCGCTATACCTTTGGTCTACCCTAATGCACTAACGGGCAGTATACCCGGTCGTGTGTAGTGTAGTAAACGGTAAAGCCGAGGTCGTCCCAAGAGCTATGAGGATCGGAAATTAACTTAAGTCTATGTCACGATTATAAGAAGGTTTCGATAAAGATTTAATTAATTAACTACTAAATGAAATAAAAGGAGAAGGTGGGATCAATAAAGGAGAGTGGTGTTAACCTAGTTAATCCTCCTAGCTAGTTATGTCTACGTCTACTTACTTCCAATTACTTCAGGTGGGGTCAAATTCAAGAGGACAGCATTTGGTCAATTCGCCTTAACCTATCAGCAAAGATGCCACCACAGGAGAAATCAGGCGCACCGTGATAAGTCCTGTTGTTCCTGGTCCCCTAATCTAAGTAATTAAGTGCCGCTACATGCTAGATTCAAAATAGTGAGTGCCCGGCCATTAGGAACTTAGACACTTCACCCCCCAGTTCTTAAGTTCATCCAAACGATAGGTGATTAGTTGGTCAAATTGCACAAGTAGAAAGGGTCGTCAGTTGGTCATATCTTACCCTTCCCGTCTCAGTCCGCTCACCTAGGGTCAGTTGGTCATATCTCCTAGGCAATTGGCCTCTACCGCTATTCAAAACTACCGAACCAGGGGTAACTACCAAAGAACTATGCATGCATACACTTAGAAATAATTGTACGGAAGTAAAGTAAACGAAAACAAAACAATTAAGGAATCATAACAAGGCCAGCACCAGGGTGCTTAGCCAAACATATAGTAAATCATACCAACAAAAATTAATAAATCATAAATTGAATTGAACATAATGTTTGATACAAATTACTTGATGTAGAGCTAATAATGATGATGATTGCGAGTGAATTCTTCCTTCAAAACTGGCTTCGGACTGCTGGAAAATACCCTGGAGTGGTGCCCTAATCGACCCCTGGGAGAGGGGTGAAGAGAGATACTAAAAAATGCAGATTTAGGGTTGTATTTATAGGCCCCGACATAGTTACGGCGTAATTAAATAAATTAATTACGTCGTAACTAAAGTTACGTCGTAACTAAAATAAATAGTTACGTCGTAACTAAGTTACGCCGTAACTATTACAGTAAATCTTAATTTCGTACTTTTCTCATCCATTGATTTACTTGAAACTATATTGCACTTGGTTGACACTTTAGGCCCCTCATCGTACTTCTTCATTTATATTGTAGTCCTTGAAGTAAATAAACTTCATATAAGTTGTCACCTTTAGTCCCTGATCGCACTTGTTATTTTTACTTTTCATCCTCAGAGTAAATATTATCTTCATTTAGCCACGGGACTTCAACTCCTTAGCGCCCAAGTAATAATTACGGCGTAATTAAATTACCGAATTACGCCGTAACTCTTCAACCGTATATATTTATCTGCTCCGTAATTATCTCTACGGCGTAACTAAATTGCCATGTTACGCCGTAACCTTCATAAAAATAATTACTACGTAACCATAAGAGATGGTTACGCCGTATCCTTCAAAGCTCATATTTACGCCGTAACACTATTAGCTAGTTACAGCGTAGTCTTCACATAAAATCAAAGGTCCTCGTAAATCAATCTTCAGAACATATACTTGGCCTTTTATCACTTATTTTCCGCTCCAACGCCTCATTTATCCTGAAATGCAAATATGAACGAATATGAAAGAATTAAGTACCATATTAATGCAAATGAGACCATAAACACGGGAATTTGATATATAAAAGATCAGGCAATTTGATGTTATCAAATATCCCTCCACTTGAATCCTTCTTGTCCTCAAGTAGACCCTATAAATAAATCTTAAAAAGATATCTCCCATGATTAATTGGAAGATATGAGTCTAAAAATCACCTAGCTAGAAAATTCCAAACCGAGCACCTCACGAAAAGGGAATTGAAATCACACTCTCTCTCTCATAATTCACGTGTTTAATATTTTTGGGGTGATCACTCAACTACTCAGTCATGGCGAGTATTCTATCATAGGCTTGGCAAAGATACTAATCTCCACCACTAGAGTCTATAGATGCAGCTATTCTAAAAGGCAATGGGTTGACTCAACACAGGCATTTGGGGTTATTTTGTCATTACTAACGAGCTACGGCGAAGGGGACAAAACCAATGATACATGACCAAATCCATGGCCAAGACACCAATGATTGCTCGCTTCCTCACCTAAACTCGATTCATGACTAAGGGTAGGATAAGACATGGGAAATTTTAATGGGTGTAAACAAAAAGATACGAAACAAATAGATCCCTAACTCCACAGTCGCCCCACCACTAGTCGCATTCAATCCCGTAGCAAAAATCGAGGGTCAAGAGTCAAGGGGTCTTCAATAATCCAATACACGAGTTAATGCATAAGACATGTAATGTGGTGCCTCATAAACTCCATAATCTAGGAAAATAAGATGCATTAACTCGGCCTTCATCATCAATGAAAAAAGAATGTGCTATATAAATTTTTTTAAAGTTTGGGTCAATTTAGCACATATTTCTATCAAAATCGACCATTTCTATCTCCCATCCCCCCACTTGAAATGTACAATGTCCCCATTGTACGAATATTAAAATTTGAAAGGCGAGATAGAAATGTACGGGTTTCTAATTTTATCCGTAAGACAAAACGGATTTGTAAAAATTTGCGCCAGATGAAACAAGGCGAGAATACTCAACACAATACGACACACAAGCTGATTTATATTACGATCAGCAATAAACAACTAATAAACTCTTCCTTGCATTCTCATCATTTTTGTTTTGATGCAAGACAAGGTATACATGAATAAACAATACGAACATAAAAAGTATCCCCCCACTTGAGATCAACTATCATCTAAACCCGATTTTCTTCCAAAACCCTTTATTCAAAACCCGCGACTTTAACTAGTGGAACCAAATTAACCAACATGCCGGACCATGGACATAAGGAAACTACAGGGTAGGCTAGGCGATGGGTGTAACGAAACATATATTGGGTGGACAAAATGAAAGGAAAGGCTCTGAAGGGTGTATCTAGGGGTATCTTGCACTAATGATGAGTGCAAACAAAAAGGGTTTAACAGTGGGATTGACTAATCGATGTGAAAAGTCAATATACACAAACATATATGGGCTATTTGGGTTTACTCCTAAAATTGCCTTACATCCTAGCTGCACCGATCACACCAAGTTTCCTCAGTGTAATGCTCATTATTGTGGTCTCGAAAAGATATACAAGGCCAAGTTCTAAAGTCTACTACAACCACCGGCACACTCATTTTTATGGATTTATGTATAAGGGGAAAACGGAAAGGCTTATCCTCACACAATGGAAATATAGGGTAGGTTTGCTCAGTATAGATTAATCTAGTTAAGTAATGAAAAACATGTCAAAATTTTACTAATGAAACACTTTTCATCAAAAACTAGAAAAATAAGGGCAAATAAAATTAAGCGGGTGTCTATGTCTATCCCTTCCCCCCATTTGGCTCATACTTAAGCATATAAATGAAAGATAAGAAGGGTTAGAATTGGAACAGAAAACTCCCATGGATTTGCTCGGCATGATCGAAGACTCACGAGTAAACGTGTCCCACTTTGAGATTCATGAGCAAACTTTAATAACCTGAATTCACTTAAGACAACCAAACGCATCATACTAGAACAACAAGTATAAAAAGAAAATGAAAAACCTAACTCACTTTCGTAGGAATCACAGTTGCATTTAGCGTATGCAACAAGCCTTTTAAACCACTTGGTGTCCCAAGTGGACGAGTGAAGTCTCGTGAGGGTTTACAGGGAACACACCCACAAAGTTCATTTAAAATACTAATACAAGGTTATTGTGTTTTAAAATGAAAGAATTAAAGCAGAGGAAGGTTACGTCGTAACTCTTATGAGGGAGTTACGCCGTAACTAGCAAAACCTGACATAAGCTGCAAAGCGAGTGGTTACGGCGTAACCACGGAGATGGTATTACGCCGTAATTATTAATGCGTCAAGAATTCTGCTGCTAAAAAGTTGGTTACGGCGTAATCACTAAGATGAGTTACGCCGTAACTCTGGTCAGATCAGCAAACTGCAGCAGCAATTACTTCCTCGTTTCCTGCAAAAATGGTTAGAAAACACAAAACCCAACTATACTAATAAAATGAAAAAGAAAAGATAGGCATGGGGTGCCTCCCATGAAGCACTTGTTTTTGTTCGAGTCACGAGCTTGACTCCACCCTTATTTACTACGCAAAAGGGTGTTCATCCCCTCACTTGAAATCAAGTGACACCATGAGGGTGTGAATTTGCTATGGGGTGGGGAAATGATAAATTATGATCATACCTGAAAGGAGATGTCATTTCCCTCCATACCTTACCCGTTTTAGTTGATGGCATTGATGATTTGTTCACCTCGTGATGTGGTTGATTAATCGGCTCATATGTCTCCTTGTTTATCACTGAGGTGTTCAAGATTTTGTCTTTTAATTCCTTTGCACGATCAACTAGAATTGGTTCAGTAGCCGAAGCTACATAACCATTATCGGGTGATGTGATAGGTTGCATGATTTCATCCATAATTTCAGCAACCTGCATAAAAAAACAAGCAAGATTGTTAGGAATAAAAGAAGAGTTAGAAGTAATACCATTATGTGTTGTGGTAGATTCCTCATTAGCTTGTGGTGTTGCTTCATCACTCTGTAAGTTCTTTGCTTCCATTTTCTTCAATTGATCGTCGCCTGTTTCTTCTTTTCTCGCAACCTTCAAACGTCCTGGAAATGGAATAGGTGGTACATAGGGTCTAATATAAGGTAAATCATGAGGAACCGGCTCCTTGTTGACTTCTTTCATCTTTCCCACTGTTGCTTTGATAGTTCCAACTGCATTCTTTTTACTTTCCATGACCTTTTGGTTTAACTCTTCAAGCTTAGCCTCCAAGCTTTTCCTCTTAGCGTCAAGCTTCTTTAAATTCAGGTCCGCGCCCTCCTTGAATTCCCTGATCATTTCGTCATTCGAATCGTGCATCCTTTTTAAATTATCCGAGAATTTCTTGACGGCTTCCTCCAATGACTCAACGTACTTGACCTGTTCATATTCTTTGCGTTCTTCTCGGAGAGAATGCTCTTGTATAGCATGAATGTCTTCCTTAACCATATTCATATCACATCCGAGTTCATCAATCTGTTTAGTTATGTCACCAATGTCATCTAAGCCCTTGCTATTTGTTACCCAAGTGGTTGCTCCATCATACCAATTTCGTGAATGGTCAGCCATCTTATCAATTGATCTAAGGGCTTGTGCAGGTGGCATTGTAGGGATAGGTCCTTGAGATTCGAGCATTTGGCAGGACGGGATGTTTAGACCTTTGTAGAAAATAAGGACCATCTAATGGTTGCTGATATCATGCGTTGGGCATCTGTAGAGAAGGTCATTATATCTTTCCCAAGCTTCATCAAGCGTTTCATCCATCTTCTGTCTGAAACTCCTTATCTCATCCATCTTCTTGGCAATCTTTGAAGGAGGACAATATCTCCGAATGAACGCTTTCTTCAAAAGATTCCACGTGTTGATTGACCCCACAGGAAGCATCTTCATCCATCTTCTGGCTGCACCAGTGAGTGTAATAGGGAACACTCTAAGCATTAATGCATCTTGAGAAACTCCTGGAGTGTGGAAAAGATCTGCGATCTCCAATACTCTTCGCACATGCAGGTGGGCATCATCATCATTAGTTCCTGCGAAAAGCTTCTGTCTAAGTTCCCTCATGAACTGGCAGCTGATTTCGAACTCGATGTCATCATTAAACTCGAGATATATGATGCCTGGTCTTTGGTCACCTTGAGTCAAAGCAATGTATTCTTCCATAGTGAGCATGTCAAAATCTGAATCTTCCATATCCTGAAATATCAAAAACAAACAAAAAGCAGAAAAGAAGAGAAAAAGAAAACTAAAAATAAAAATAAAAGAAAATAAAAGAAAAACTTAAATTAAAATCCTAAATAGCTCCCCGGCAACGGCGCCAAAAACTTGATGCAGGTTTTACTGACCAGGTTTTAATATTTATAGTGTCTCGCTATACCTATGATCTACCCTAATGCACTAACGGGCAGTGTACCCGGTCGTGTGTAGTGTAGTAAACAGTAAAGCCGAGGTCGTCCCAAGAGCTATGAGGATCGGAAATTAACTTAAGTCTATGTCACGATTATAAGAAGGTTTCGATAAAGATTTAATTAATTAACTACTAAATGAAATAAAAGGAGAAGGTGGGATCAATAAAGGAGAGTGGTGCTAACCTAGTTAATCCTCCTAGCTAGTTATGTCTACGTCTACTTACTTCCAATTACTTCAGGTGGGGTCAAATTCAAGAGGACAACATTTGGTCAATTCGCCCTAACCTATCAGCAAAGATGCCACCACAGGAGAAATCAGGCGCACCGTCATAAGTCCTGTTGTTCCTGGTCCCCTAAGCCAAGTCATTAAGTACCGCTACATGCTAGATTCAAAATAGTGAGTGCCCGGCCGTTAGGAACTTAGACACTACACCCCCCAGTTCTTAAGTTCATCCAAACGATAGGTGATCATTTGGTCAAATCGCACAAGTAGAAAGGGTCGTCAGTTGGTCATATCTTACCATTCCCGTCTTAGTCCGCTCACCTAGGGTCAGTTGGTCATATCTCCTAGGCAATTGGCCTCTACCGCCATTCAAAACTACCGAACCAGGGGTAACTACCAAAGAACTATACATGCATACACTTAGAAATAATTGTACGGAAGTAAAGTAAACGAAAACAAAACAATTAAGGAATCATAACAAGGCAGACCAGGTGCTTAGCCAAACATATAGTAAATCATACCAACAAAAATGAATAAATCATAAATTGAATTGAACATAATGTTTGATACAAATTACTTGATGTAGAGCTAATAATGATGATGATTGCGAGTGAATTCTTCCTTCAGAACTGGCTTCGGACTGCTGGAAAATGCCCTGGAGTGGTGCCCTAATCGACCCCTGGGAGAGGGGTGAAGAGAGATACTCAAAAATGCATATTTAGGGCTGTATTTATAGGCCCCGACATAGTTATGGCGTAATTAAATAAATTAATTACGTCGTAACTAAAGTTACGTCGTAACTAAGTTACGCCGTAACTATTACAGTAAATCTTAATTTCGTACTTTTTTCATCCATTGATTTACTTGAAACTATATTGCACTTGGTTGACACTTTAGGCCCCTCATCGTACTTCTTCATTTATATTGTAGTCCTTGAAGTAAATAAACTTCATATAAGTTGTCACCTTTAGTCCCTGATCGCAATTGTTATTTTTACTTTTCATCCTCGGAGTAAATATTATCTTCATTTAGCCACGGGACTTCAACTCCTTAGCGCCCAAGTAATAATTACGGCGTAATTAAATTACCGAATTACGCCCTAACTCTTCAACCGTATATATTTATCTGCTCCGTAATTATCTCTACGGCGTAACTAAATTGCCATGTTACGCCGTAACCTTCATAAAAATAATTACGACGTAACCATAAGAGATGGTTACGCCGTATCCTTCAAAGCTCATATTTATGCCGTAACACTATTAGCTAGTTACGGCGTAGTCTTCACATAAAATCAAAGGTCCTTGTAAATCAATCTTCAGAACATATACTTGGCCTTTTATCACTTCTTTTCTGCTCCAACGCCTCATTTATCCTGAAATGCAAATATGAACGAATATGAAAGAATTAAGTACCATATTAATGCAAATGAGACCATAAACACGGGAATTTGATATATAAAAGATCAGGCAATTTGATGTTATCAGACTCCTTGTGCTATAAAAGGAGATCCTAGGTCATTACTAAGGATACGTATTATTCATATTAGCTTCAAGGTGTAACCCTAGTGATAAGCAAGATCACTCGTATTATTTCTTAATAATATTGGAGCTTTGTGTTTATTGTTCTTGTTTACTTACATCTGTCTTCTAAGTATTACTGAGTATATTCCGCGTGCTTAGTAATATAACTCAAAATATCACTAACACAAGGTGTGTGTTTAGATCCATCACTACTTTTGCAAGAAACAAAGCTCCATCTTTTTTAAAACCTAATCCATCTAGGAGACCCAATAATGTTTACCCGAGAAGTAACCATCAAATGGGATGGAACCCAAATATGCAAAATGGTTTTTCTTTTCAAAACTTTGCTCCATGGAATGCATACTCATCTTATCCATACATGTCTAACATGAATGTAATGTTTAACACTAATGGACCCATGAACAAATGGGGACCAAACTTTTGAGTTAATTGTTTTCTTAGGTGTGCTTAAAGGTCGACCTAGACCCGGATGAATGGGTCAAGGATAGCGGGTGCACGAGGCACATGACCGGCAATAAAGATCTATTCTCCACATATGAATCCTTCAATAGAGGTAATGTGGTGTTTGGAAATAGCAAAAGTAAAATCATCAGTAAAGGTACGATTTCTAACAAATCTCTAACCATTAACGATGTGTGTCACGTAGAAAACCTAAACTTTAACCTCTTAAGTATAGGACAAATATGTGATAAAAAGTGCAATGTACTTTTTACCGAAACCGGCAGTAAGATATTAAAAAATGGCATAACCATAGGAAGAGGAATTAGGAAACATGGAGTCTATGTCATTAAAATCGGTAATGAACCTAAAGACAAACTATGTCTTACCTCTATGGATGATACTTCGACCTTATGGCATCGAAGATTGGGTCACGCCAACATGCGATCTAGTAAGAGATCTACCTAAGTTAAAATATGAACATCACTTTTGTGATGCTTGTAATGTAGGAAAACAAGTTCATTCTAGTCATAAAGCTAAAAACATGGTGTCTACAACTAAGTGTCTAGAATTACTAAATATGGATTTATTTGGTCCATCCGCTATCCAAAGTTATGGAGGCAACTACTAAGCGGAAACATTTAATTATTTTGAAATATTAAGCAAGAAAATCCAAAGACAACTAGGAAGTCCTATAGTATCTATTAGGACGGATCATGGTAGGGAATTCGATAATGAAGTGAAATTTGGAGCTTTTTGTGACGCTAATGGTATTACTCACAACTTCTCGGCTCCGCGCACTCCATAATCGAATGGGGTAGTTGAAAGAAAGAATAGAACCCTACAAGAAATGAGTCGAACCATGCTTAATGAGCAATCCATACCTCAAAAGTTTTGGTGCAATGCCGTTGATACTTCAACGTACATACTCAATCAAGTCTTTATTAGACCAATCTTAGGAAAAACTCCATACGAGTTACTCCGAGGCAAAAAGCCTACGTTAGATCACTTTAGAGTCTTTGGTAGCAAATGTTTTATTCTTAACACTAAAGATTACCTTACAAAATTCGATCCTAAATCAACCGAAGGTATCTTTCTAGGTTAATCTCCAAATAGCAAAGCTTATGTCATATTAAACAAAGAAACAATGAAGGTAGAAGAGTCATTAAATATAAAATTTGATTAAAGTCCACCCAAACCCTCTCCACCTCTTGTCGATGACAAGATTGTAGAAGTGAAGCTATAGTAATAAAGAAAAAGATAAATGAAGAAGAAGAACCTTTAAATGATGAAGTCATAAACATTAAGGAGTCCAAAGATCACCCCATAGATAAGGTCATAGGAAAGCTAAACGAAAGAACATTAAGGTCTCAAGTTCAAAACCAAAGTAGCTTGTTTTGTTTCGTTTCGACCATAGAACCTAAGAATACACAAGAAGCCATAAAAGATGAAAGTTGGGTAATGGCTATGCAAGAAGAATTAAATCAATTTGTTTCTAATGAAGTTTGGACACTTGTCCCTCCACCTAGTAATCAAACCATAATAGGAACCAAATGGGTTTATAAAAACAAATTAGATGCAAATGGAGTAGTGTCTAGAAACAAGGCTAGACTCGTTGCCCAAGGGTATAACCAACAAAAAGGAATAGACTTTGATGAGACCTATGCCCCCGTGGCTAGATTAGAGTCTATAAGAATACTTCTTGCGTATGCTTGTGCTAATGATCTAAAGCTATATCAAATGGACGTCAAAAGTGCTTTTCTAAATGGTCTCATTAATGAAGAAGTATATGTAGCTCAACCTCCGGGCTTCATCGATTTTGAAAAACCTAAACATGTGTATAAATTAAAGAAAGCCCTTTATGGTCTTAAACAAGCTCCAAAAGCTTGGTATGATAGACTCAAGTCATTTTTAATTAAACACAACTATACATTGGGGTTAGTTGACAACACACTTTTTACTAAGAAAAAAGAGTCACATATAATCATAGTGCAAATATATGTAGATGATATTATATTCGGATCCACTTTTCAAGACATGTGTGATGATTTCTCTAAAATCATGCATGACGAGTTCAAGATGAGTATGATGGGAGAACTTAGTTTCTTTCTTGGTCTACAAATCAAACAAGTAGAAGATGGTATCTTCTTTAATCAATCTAAATACATAAAGGAGATGTTAAAGAAATTCGGTCTAGAAGAGTCGAAACCAATTAGGACACCAATGTCATCCGACACCAAACTCACAAAAGATGAAGACGGCGAATCCGTTGATAATACTAAATATCGTGGCATGATAGGTAGTCTCCTCTACCTCAAGGCAAGTAGGCCGGATATCATGTTTAGTGTTTGCTTATGTGCTAGGTTTCAAGAATTCCCTAAAACATCACACCTAGAAGCCGTAAAAAGAATATTTAGATATATTAAGGGTACAACACAATTAGGATTATGGTACCATAAGGGCACGGGAGTAGAAACAATTGTATATGCAGATTCTGACCATGCATGTGATTGTGTTGACCGAAAAAATACAAGTGGGGTATGTACTTTTATGGGATGTTGTTTAACATCTTGGTTTTCAAAGAAACAAACGGCATTAGCAATATCAACAACCGAAGCCGAATACGTCTCTGCCGGCAAAGCATGCCAACAAGCACTATGGATGAAACAAGCGTTAGTCGACTACGACATTCATCTTAGTGACATAGCCATTTTATGTGACAACAAGGGTGCCATAGATCTAACCAAGAATCCGGTATTACATTCTCGCAAAAAGCATATAGAGATTCGTCATCACTTCTTAAGAGACAATGTTCAAAAGGGGAACATCTCTATTGAGAAGGTAGCATCCGAAGACAACATAGCCGACGTTCTCACCAAACCGTTGAAGCGGGAACAATTCAACCTACTTCGTCTTGGTTTTGGTCTCATGGAACAAACGTCGTAACTTACTTTTTGACTCTACAAGGTTTGTAAACACTAGCCTTCTTCTTTTTGAGTCTAGGATCTCTATTTCACGCACAAAACACAAACAATATGGGAATTTTTAAAACCCAAGATAAGTATTTCACTTATAATTTTCTTATTTTCTTTCAAAACAAGTACGAGTTACATACACATCATTCTTTCTAAAGGATAAAACGTTTGTATTTCACAACATAGAAATCTCTTTTCAAAATGCTTTCTAAAAATGATACTTCTTCCCGTATCAATTTCACAAAAGCAATTTCTCACGTCTAGGACAAATCGCTTTTTCATTATTAATACAACGTAAAAACCCGTTTTCATTGCATCTCATGTCTTTTGAATGCTAAAGGGGACACATAACCAATATGTATTTTCGGGTACATTCATTTAAAAGCCACAATGAATTAGGAGAGTTGGTAACACTAAATTACGTACTCAAGTACTAAATATGTGTTTTCGGGTTATCTCACATCATAGTATGCTTTTCCACTTCTAGTTTATTTTCTTTTTCTTCTTAGGAGTCGAGATAACCGCAACTCCAAATAGTTTGCATATAGGCACACACTAGGAAAAAATGTTTCCAAAAGGAAAATTTTGTGCTGCTTGGATCACCAGACCCACGGATCCCAGCCTTCATGCTGGACGGATCCCTTAAGGGAAGGATCCGTGGGATCCGTGAGACAGAAGTTGTTTTTATCTTCTATTTTCCTCACTTTGGATGAATAATCCAACAATTGTTTTATTTTGGAGTATGTTCTTTAATGCTTGTCTTCTCATGATCACATGCCTTAAATTCATATCTAATCATTAGATTTTAATCCACATTTTGGGTCAAGCATTCATTACAAACAATCAAACAACACCATGTCATTCACAATCAAACAACACCATGTCATTCACAAGCTCTTACAACTTAGATGAATCACCTAGTACAAACAATCATCTTCATAAAACCCAAACCTTTCTACTTCCACCCTCCAAAATACCGCAATCAAACTCTAGGATATCCGTACGGATTAACATTCGATCTTGTTGCTTAGGAAAACCATCATCATATGGCTCATCACCATCAAATAACTCACCACAAGATGCTTCCATTATTGCACCTCCTTCATCACCAACGAGTACACCAACTTCATCACCAAATCACTCACCACCTAAAGTAACTCTTTTGGAACTCCTTACGACTCCAACAAGATCTCAACAACCAAAACAAAAAGAAATAGCCTTTTTGACACCTCCAACTTCTCCAAACACAATATTAAATGATCTTGAAACATCACCACCCTTAGCTCCCGTTAAACTACAAGAACATCTAGGTTCTTTTCCACCACCACTTCCAATCATTCCGGACTTTGATCCGTATTTTCCTATTTTTCCACCACAACCTCCGCAACTCACAAATCAAAACAACCCGGAAGACTTCCGTACTCATTACCCACATCATTTACATTGTGAACATTGCCAATCTACTAGGGAAATTGCAATAGAAGTTAAGGAAGAAATGCGATTCATACTCAACCTCATCCTTGATCGCATCAATATCATTACTCATCCAAACCTCCATCCATAACCTTATGCAAGCATGGAAGGGATCATTATTACTATTTTCTATTTTTAGTACTTTTTCTTTTAAGTCATTTTCAAGAACAAGTCTTGTTCTTATTTTTACATGCTTGTAAGTGGCATAAATACCACTACACTTTATTGATTTATTACAAGGCTTTGTTTACATACCTTGGATCCCAATCTTGATTATCGTCAATCACAAGATTATTTAAGCATGTTACTAACCTTTCTCTTTGTAGGATTTTTTTTCTTTATTTTTCTTCACTTGACGCCCCAAACTAGGGGGAGCTACCGTCAAGGGGGAGTCAGCGATACGTGGTCTAATTTTTCCACACTTTTATTTCTTCGAAGGGTTTACTTTTTGTTTCGACAAAAAGGGGGAGAAGAAGTAAAACTTAGGGGGTTTCAAAACATGCATCTATTCTTAAGTTTTACTCATCATAACATTATGTTTTGGCATCAACAAAAAAGGGGAGATTGTTAATACAAATAAACCGTAAAAACGTTTATTAATATTTGCGATCTCTTTGTGTTTTGTTGATAACAAATATAATGTTATCTTAAGTACAATTATAAAGATACATGTTATTTTTGTAAAGCATTTACATATAGCCATTTAAATACAAAAATGTTGTAATTAATCATTTGTTGTAATAGTTTATTATGATGGGTAAAAACCACAACCCATGGATCATGTCCATAACCCATTGACCCATACCCATTTGACTAGATACATTGTATTCATTAGATACATTGAATCTAAAGGAAAACCCATGGACCAACCCATAACCCATGACCCATAACCAAAAAACCCATGGGCAAAGAGGAGCGTCCCACGGATCCCTAGGATTACACTAGACGGATCCCAAGTGGGAGGGATCATTGGGATCCGGGGAACAGTGGCAGAAATTGCCTATAAATAGAGAGCCATTTCTTCATTCTAACTCACCCCTCTTCTTACTAATTCTCTCATATACTCTCATTCTCTTCTAACAAAATATCACTTGACCTAGAGAGTACTTCCTTCTTTCTTTCTTTAGTGATTCTCATATAGGTCCTTCTCTAAGGCGAGATCACGAGCATTCTACAAGTCATCCAAGCAAGGGGTCCTTGATTGATTTGTTCCTCCGTAAGATTTCTGTAGCCAAGATCTTGTATTTGATATTTCACATATTTGTTGTGTAATAGTCGTGTTGGTTTGGTCCACCGTGTTACGGACTCGGTATTTAGCTTTGTACCGGAAAAAGGTGTAAGCAACGTTGTGAAGGCTTCTCCGCCAAGTGAAGGAGTTTGTTGACATAGTGCTTGAACTCTCGAGTAGGTGACTCGGGGAGTGGAGTAGGGCAAGGAAGGTGTCCTTGTAGCCGAACCACTATAAATCGGTTGTGTCATTTCTATCCCTTTGCTTTACTTTATTTACTTGCTTTATCATTAGATCTATACTTTCTCTACATCCATAAGATCTCACATATTAACAAATCTAAAGTTTTTGAAACTAACTTAAAATCGGCAAAACTCTTCAACCCCCCCCCCCTTCTAGTTTTCCATACTTACAATAAAAGGTGCAAACTTATAAGGAAATGTGAGGAGTTTGTTAGACTCTTTTAGATCATTTTGAGCCTTAGGGTTTAACAATAACAATGACAATACGCAGCGGATAAATCAAAACATAATTGTTATTGACACGTCTAAATAACTAAACTAATAACCTAGGCGTTTACAAGACTATACGCCTAGGACACACACACACCTTTAAGTCGACTACATCTTGGAAGACTTATATTAAAACCTACACCCCATGTCCTCTTTATATACTAGAGGATTAGGGTTTACAAATCTCTACTAAGGACTAATAAATAAAACTTCTTTTGCAAGCAAGTCCTTCCATCTTTTTGTGGGTTTCCTTCTTGTCATATTAAGTCCCTCTTGTTTCATTCTTTTTGTCTTATCAACTCAAACATATAATTCCCAACAATCTTCCCCTAGTTGATAATGACAAAACCATTCTTGAACGAACTTCCCTAGACGAAGTAGAGAAATTGAGATCAGGGATCTCACCATGAATGAAACAATGTCTTCCTTTGTCTTCCCCTTTGTAAAACCTGAAAATCTAAAACATGAATAAAGACTAAAATACCCTTGGAATCGAAATTTATAAAATATGTAAAAGATATTTATATTCATTTAACGAAATTAAAACCTAACTTATCTATAACTAAAACTTAACGAATATGTGTACGTGATCGACTTTGTACGACCAAAGTTAAACGTCTCGCGAAATAGTTGGGCCATTCGTTTGGGCCTTGTTTTCGTTTAATGGTGAACCATGCTGGGCTCGTTTTCTTTTGCCAGCCGAGAGTCCAAGAGAACCCTTGGGCCGTGTGTTTGTTTGTTCGGTTGGACTTAAGCCGAAGCCCACATACCTCAAAAGCCCTAGAACCAATTTATGCTAACTATAAATACAACACATTAACACAATTTGGAAACCCTAGTTTTGCCTCTTCCTTTTTTCTTTTTCATTCGGCCGAAGCCTAACACCCTTGGTGTCGAGAGTTTTGTTCCAACGAGCTAAGGTATAACGTGTTCTATTGTCTTCCTTTAATACACCTTACGTTAATATATATATCGTATCTTGTTTTGTTTAGCCGAGCTTGTGTTTCTTTTTCTTTTGGTCGAGCCGTATGAAACAAAAACAACATAATGACTTGAATCTTATAAATATTAAAGAGCATGTTATGTAATACGTATTGGTTGAACCGGTTATTAAGTATGTCAAGATAAAAGAAATCGAACCACATGTAAACAAATCGGACCTTATAAATAATTGAGAACATGTATTGAATGTGTTTTGTGAATCGGATCATAGGCATGTCGAAGCTATATATATAACCGAACCACATATAGATCATGAATCGGACAAGGTAAAACATGCAAACGTGAATAAGTATGATAATGTAGAAGAGATAGGGTTTGCGTAAAAACATGGAGGCCGAACCCTACATACAAGCCGAACCATGTGAGGGTTTTGAATGTGTGTTTAATAAGTAAAGATCATGTAAAACCTAGAACCTAAGTGATGTGTGAACCGAACCTAAGTGAATTGTGAACCGTATACATGCGCGTGTGTTGTGAGTCAAGTGAACTTGTTGATGTGTAAGCATAGTACGTGGTCATGTCTATTCGAAGCTATAGTGCATGTGTGTGTCGATGTGTCTAATCCGGATGATAAGTAACTTGTGTAGTCACATGAATTCATAACGTGCATGGATATAAAAGTTGACGTATAATATGTGGATAAGTAACGTATGGTTAAGTCATGAATGTATTGAGTAAATAAACAAGAGTAATGAGTCATTAAATGACGTAATATGTAAAGTAATTGCGCAATAATATGATATTAAAAGAATGAGAAAACCCTAGAACATAAATGAGAGTCGATTAAGGTTTGAAGCTAGGTATATTAATTCGTTATTTCATGTGTGAGTTATGACTTATAAACTATTTTCACATTTAACCCTAAACTTTAATAAATGACATAATGAACCTTAATCTACAATATTGGTTATAAAACACTTAAGTCTCATTTAATCATAAATCTCTAAAATATTAAGATCACTGAATACATTAAGTATAAACACCAAACATTTAAAAGATCATTTCGAAGATTATGGAATCATAAATAACATGTACGACCGTTAATGTGTATAGGATCTGTGAAGAAGGAGTAATCCTTTGCTTTCCGTATTTTGCTTTGTGGTCATTTGCTTTGGAATAAGGTACAGATATTCTGACCTTTTCAGTAAAGGTTCCTTATAACGTTTTCTTTCGTTAGCTTTTATATTAAGGTTTCCTAAGCCTTTGCTATGAACCCCATTTTGTTTGTTTGAGCTGTTGCTTATCTGAACTCTGATTTCTGAATTGTGAAACATCTGATTTTGAACTATATGATATGAAAACTCTGATTTTGAAAATATGATTAACCTTATGATAAAGTATGATCTGTGTCAGTTTTGACATTCTGATTTGACCTAAGATAGTTTGACACCCGAGCCAAATATTTCACTAGTCATGGGGGTTCCATGTCCGTGTCAGTGATGCACCTCTGACATGACTCTAGGGCAGTAGAGTGATGTTCTGCCACGTCCCTTATCTGTTATCTGTTATGAGCTCAAGTTATGTTATATGACCAATATCTGTCTGTGGGGCGTATGGATGCATCCTAGATCTGTTATCTGTTATCTGTTATATGTTATCTGTTATCTGATGATTGATGCTGCGTGCATGCACGTCCTTCATAACTCTGGTAGGTCTCCCTACAAATGTTGCCTTACGTGAATATGATTATGATCTGATATTTGTTTCTGGGCTCGTGGTAGTTAACTATAGACTTTATTCGATAATTCTGATTTATACTCTGAAAATGATTATGATTTTGCTATCTTTCATTCACTATATTCCGTATTCGATATCGTTTCGTATTCGCTTTGCTTTTATATCTGTTCACTGAGCTTTTGAAGCTCAGCCGCATTTCTTTTCTTCCGCGGCAGGTATCTAAGCATTTAGAGCTGGGTTTTGCTTTGGGATGAGTGCATGAGTGGACTTACCTTAGAGATTTTCGCTTTGAACTTAAGATGCCATTTAAGACTTCATTATTTTAGATATTTTGTTGGAGTTTATTTTCCGCTGGGACCTATGTATTGAAGTCATGTTGACTTGAATTTTTCCGCATTTATGTTAAGATTTCTTTTGGATATTTATGTTTGCTTTGATATGACACCATTATTTGTGATTCCTTTACCCTTGTCGGGTCGGGGCGTTACAATTTATGGCATCAGAGCCCAGGTTTACGACTTGTAGTCAGGACCTGTGACATATGGACCCTAGGTTTTGAGACCCTTAGAGCTTAGGCTATGACCTGTGAGGATTGGGTAGACTTTAGGTTTCCTTCTGCGAACTTCCATTTCGTATCTCACCTTTGTTCATTTTACTAATCGTTTGAATATCGTTTAGATGGTTCGAACTCATACTAACGGTAACGTGGATGGAGACGATGATGCTCCTAACTTGGATGCTGCGATTGCTAATGCTCTCAACACTCTTTTCCCTGGTCTTACCACACCTGAGATGATGACACAGGTGATCAACAACATTCGTAATCAGACTGGTGCTTCGGGTAGTGGTGGAGGAAATTAACCCGTCGGCATTCACACTTGGCTCGAGCGTTTCGGTAAGCTCAAGCCTCTTTCTTTTAGCACTGCTGCTACTCCCACTGAGGCCGAGGACTGGATCACTCATATTGAGAAGCTGTTTGAAGTACTGGGTTGTGGAGATGAATTTAAGACCCGTTTGGCTGCATTTAAGTTGGAGGGTGATGCTTTGAATTGGTGGAAGGCACTCAAACAGGCAAGAGGAGGAGATGCTTTTGCTGTTACTTGTACTTGGACTGAGTTTCGGACTATCTTCTATAACCGTTACTTCCCTGATGCTGAGCAGCAAAGGTATGAGAGGGATTATCAGGCGATTTACCAGTTTGATCATGAGAACTCCAATGAGTACATGGGTAGGTTTATGAGGCTGGTAAGTTTTGTGGGAACGATTGCTGGAGATGGTAGGCGCCAAGCTAAGCACTTCAAGTGGGGACTGAAGAAGTGGGTGTTGGACCGACTGCTTAATATTGAGTATGAGGATGTGTCGGCCTGCAATGACATAGCTCGTAACATTGAGATCTTTCATGAGGTTTCGGGTTCCAACAAACGTAACCGTGATGGTGATCGGATTCAAGGTAGGACTCAAAGAAATGATTATAAGGGAAATTCTGGCAGGAGTTATGATTCGAGGGGACAAGTGGATAGGAGTTATCATCAGCGGAGTCAGTGAGGAAGGAATGTTGACTCTAGGCGCCCTGAGGCGAGGAGTCAGGATAGCAGAGCTGCTGGCAAGAATGGAAATGATCGTCAGAATCAAGGTAACAATAACCAGCGTTACAACAAGGATCAGTCAGCTCGAGGAGCATATCAGGGTCGTGCTTCAGGATCTTCTGGTCAGCAAAGGACAGCTGAGGTTTTGCCTCCCCCACCTATCTGTACTACTTGTGGAAAGGCTCATCCGGGACCGTGTTTCAAGGCCACTGGTGGATGTTTCTCTTGTGGTTCCACTACTCACAAGATCAAGGATTGCCCTAAGAAGAACCCGGTGATTCCTGGAAACTACATCAAGCCGCCATCTACTACTGGACGCGTTTATGCTACTACTCGGAATCAGGCGGAGCGCACTTCAGGTACCATTACGGGCACTCTTTTCATTGATGATTATTCTGTCTTCGCTTTATTTGATACCGGTGCCACACACTCCATTATATCTGTCACATTTGCTAAGAAACTTAATATGACTCCCAAACCATTAGCAAACCACTTATCAATTTCTACGCCTATGAAAAACCACATGATCATTGATCATAAATACGTTAAGTGCCCTCTTCGTTTTGATGATCGTGTTCGCTCTGCAAATCTGTATCCTCTCGATATGGTCGACTTTGATATCATTCTAGGCATGGATTGGTTGGCTTATCATAGAGCTTCCATCGACTGCTATGCTAGAACTGTGATCTTTGGAGACATAAAACATCCTGAATTTGTTTATTATGGTTCTCAACCCCTCAAATCTGTTAAGCTCATTTCCGCTATGAAGGCACGGACCATGATTGCTCATGGGTGCCAAGGTTTTCTGGCGTCTGTTAAGGACACATCTTTGGAGAGTCCTAACATTGAAAACCTTTCTGTTGTTTGTGAATTCACCGACGTTTTTCCCGATGAACTTCCTGGTCTTCCCCCAGCTAGAGAAGTTGAGTTTAGCATTGAGTTAATTCCTAGTGCTGAACCGATTTCGAAGGCTCCGTATCGTATGGCACCTGTAGAACTGAAGGAATTGAAGGAGCAGCTGCAAGAGATGATAGAAAATGGATTTATTCGACCCAGTGTTTCTCCATGGGGTGCACCTGTTTTGTTTGTGAAGAAGAAGGATGGAAGCATGCGTCTATGTATCGACTACCGTGAACTCAACCGTATTACCATTCGAAACCGTTATCCTCTGCCACGTATTGATGATTTGTTTGATCAACTGCAAGGAGCGAAATTCTTTTCTAAGATTGATCTGAGATCTGGTTATCACCAGCTACGTGTGAGGGAGCAAGATGTTCCTAAGACCGCGTTTCGTACCAGATATGGTCATTATGAATTCCTCGTTATGCCTTTTGGTTTGACAAATGCGACTGCTGTGTTTATGGACCTAATGAATCGTGTTTTCCATGAGTTCCTCGATAAGTTTGTTATCGTTTTCATCGACGACATTTTGGTTTAATCCAAGTCTGAAGAAGAGCATGAACAACATCTCCGAATAGTTTTGGAGATTCTGAGGAAGAAGAAGTTGTACGCCAAATTTTCGAAGTGTGAGTTCTGGTTAAAACAAGTCGCTTTCCTTGGTCATATTGTATCTGCTGATGGTATGACCATGGATCCGTCTAAAGTTGAGGCTATCACTAAATGGCCAAGACCTACGACAGTGACTGAGGTTAGGAGTTTTCTAGGACTTGCTGGTTACTACCGACGTTTTGTTGAAGGTTTCTCTCGTTTAGCTTTGCCCTTAACACAATTGATGAGGAAAGGAGAAAAGTTTGCACGGACGGATGAACGAGAAGAGAGTTTTGAGGAGTTGAAACGGAGATTGGTGTCCGCTCCTATTTTGACTCTTCCATCTGGTTCTGGAGGATTTCAAATTTACAGTGATGCATCTAAGAAAGGATTGGGCTGTGTTTTGATGCAACATGGAAAGGTAATAGCTTATGCTTCAAGGCAGCTAAAACCTTATGAGGAGAATTACCCAACTCATGACCTTGAGTTAGCTGCAGTGGTGTTCGCGTTGAAGATCTGGAGACATTACTTGTATGGAGAGATGTGTGATATTTTCACTCACCATAAGAGTCTCAAGTATATTTTCACTCAGAAGGAGCTTAACATGAGACAAAGAAGATGGTTAGAACTCCTTAAGGATTATGACACCAACATTCAGTACCATCCCGGTAAGGCTAATGTAGTTGCTGACGCACTTAGCCGGAAATCAGGCATTCTTGCAAGTATTGAGATTGAACCTAGGATTCTTCGTGACTTAGAGCGTTTGGATGTTGAGTTGTGCGTACGAGGTTTTGATGGATACTGGGCTAGTATGAAGGTGGAGTCGAACCTTATACTGCAAATTAAAGAAGCTCAGAAAGATGATGGTGAGCTGTGGGCCGTGGCGCAAAATGTTGAAGAAGGTAAGCAGACGGAGTTTAAGGTTGATGATGACGGAATAGTATGGTATGAGGATAGGCTTTGCGTTCCAAATGATCCGACACTTCGCGAGAAAGTTATGACTGAAGCTCATAGTTCTCCTTTCACTATCCATCCTGGTTCTACCAAGATGTATAGGGATTTGAAGCAGTACTTTTGGTGGAATGGCATGAAGCAAGATGTGGCGACGTTTGTATCGAAGTGTATGATTTGTCAGCAGGTTAAGATTGAACATCAAAGGGCTAGTGGACTGTTACAGCCATTGGATATTCCAACATGGAAGTGGGATAAGATATCTATGGATTTTGTGACTGGGCTACCTCTTACTCGGAAGAAGCATGATGCGATTTGGGTAGTTGTTGATCGACTAACCAAATCTGCTCATTTCTTACCAATTAGAAAGGATTATGGTATTGGTAGATTGGCGGAAATTTTTCAGCAAGAGATCGTTAGGCTTCATGGTACTCCGGCATCTATTGTGTCCGACAGAGATCAGCGTTTTACTTCCCGTTTCTGGAAAGGTTTGCAAAAAGCTTGGGGTACTCGACTTAATTTCAGTACAGCATTTCATCCTCAAACAAATGGTCAGTCATAGAGGACTATTCAGACCTTAGAGGACATGCTAAGGGCTTGTGCTTTAGAATGGACGGGCAGCTGGGATGAATATTTGTGTTTAGTAGAGTTTGCATACAACAACAGTTGGCATGCTAGCATTAAGGCAGCACCATTTGAACTTCTTTATGGGAGAAAATGTAGAGCACCTACTTGTTGGGATGAAGTAGGTGAACGCTTAATTGAAGGTCCGGAAATGATTGAGATCAGTAATGAGAAAGTAGCTGTTGCTAGAGAAAAGTTGAAGGAGGCTAGGTCTCGTCAGAAAAGTTATGCTGACAAGCATCGTCGTGATTTAGAATTTCGGGTTGGAGATCGTGTATTTTTGAAAGTTTCGCCGTTTAGAGGTGTGAAACGTTTTGGAATCAAGGGCAAGCTCAGTCCTCGATTCATCGGTCCGTTTGAAATTTTGGAGCGTATAGGAGAAGTTTCGTATCGGTTAGCACTTCCGCCTCAGTTATCGCATGTTCATGATGTCTTCCATGTATCTCTCCTAAGGGGATACAACTATCATCCGTTACACGTTGCTTCTTATCCGTTTGATCAAATTCAGTTCAATATGTCTTTATCTGAAGAACCGGAAGCTATTTTAGATAGGCAAGAAAGAGTCATGAGAAACAAAGTCATTCCGTTCGTTAAGATTCTTTGGAAAAATCACCCGGAGCATGAGGCTACTTGGGAAACCGAGGAGTTGATGCGAGCTAGTTATCCTCATTTCTTTGAATAGTTTGGTATGTTCTCATTTCGTTTTCGTTTCGTTTCATTTCAATTTTCGAGGACGAAAATTCTTCTTTTAGAGGGGAAGAGTTGTAAAACCTGAAAATCTAAAACATGAATAAAGACTAAAATACCCTTGGAATCGAAATTTATAAAATATGTAAAAGATATTTATATTCATTTAACGAAATTAAAACCTAACTTATCTATAACTAAAACTTAACGAATATGTGTACGTGATCGACTTTGTACGACGAAAGTTAAACGTCTCGCGAAATAGTTGGGCCATTCGTTTGGGCCTTGTTTTCGTTTAATGGTGAACCATGCTGGGCTCGTTTTCTTTTGCCAGCCGAGAGTCCAAGAGAACCCTTGGGCCGTGTGTTTGTTTGTTCGGTTGGACTTAAGCCGAAGCCCACATACCTCAAAAGCCCTAGAACCAATTTATGCTAACTATAAATACAACACATTAACACAATTTGGAAACCCTAGTTTTGCCTCTTCCTTTTTCTTTTTCATTCGGCCGAAGCCTAACACCCTTGGTGTCGAGAGTTTTGTTCCAACGAGCTAAGGTATAACGTGTTCTATTGTCTTCCTTTAATACACCTTACGTTAATATATATATCGTATCTTGTTTTGTTTAGCCGAGCTTGTGTTTCTTTTTCTTTTGGTCGAGCCGTATGAAACAAAAAAACAACATAATGACTTGAATCTTATAAATATTAAAGAGCATGTTATGTAATACGTATTGGTTGAACCGGTTATTAAGTATGTCAAGATAAAAGAAATCGAACCACATGTAAACAAATCGGACCTTATAAATAATTGAGAACATGTATTGAATGTGTTTTGTGAATCGGATCATAGGCATGTCGAAGCTATATATATAACCGAACCACATATAGATCATGAATCGGACAAGGTAAAACATGCAAACGTGAATAAGTATGATACGTAGAAGAGATAGGGTTTGCGTAAAAACATGGAGGCCGAAACCTACATACAAGCCGAACCATGTGAGGGTTTTGAATGTGTGTTTAATAAGTAAAGATCATGTAAAACCTAGAACCTAAGTGATGTGTGAACCGAACCTAAGTGAATTGTGAACCGTATACATGCGCGTGTGTTGTGAGTCAAGTGAACTTGTTGATGTGTAAGCATAGTACGTGGTCATGTCTATTCGAAGCTATAGTGCATGTGTGTGTCGATGTGTCTAATCCGGATGATAAGTAACTTGTGTAGTCACATGAATTCATAACGTGCATGGATATAAAAGTTGACGTATAATATGTGGATAAGTAACGTATGGTTAAGTCATGAATGTATTGAGTAAATAAACAAGAGTAATGAGTCATTAAATGATGTAATATGTAAAGTAATTGCGCATTAATATGATATTAAAAGAATGAGAAAACCCTAGAACATAAATGAGAGTCGATTAAGGTTTGAAGCTAGGTATATTAATTCGTTATTTCATGTGTGAGTTATGACTTATAAACTATTTTCACATTTAACCCTAAACTTTAATAAATGACATAATGAACCTTAATCTACAATATTGGTTATAAAACACTTAAGTCTCATTTAATCATAAATCTCTAAAATATAAAGATCACTGAATACATTAAGTATAAACACCAAACATTTAAAAGATCATTTCGACGATTATGGAATCATAAATAACATGTACGACCGTTAATGTGTATAGGTTCTGTGAAGAAGGAGTAATCCTTTGCTTTCCGTATTTTGCTTTGTGGTCATTTGCTTTGGAATAAGGTACAGATATTCTGACCTTTTCAGTAAAGGTTCCTTATAACGTTTTCTTTCGTTAGCTTTTATATTAAGGTTTCCTAAGCCTTTGCTATGAACCCCATTCTGTTTGTTTGAGCTGTTGCTTATCTGAACTCTGATTTCTGAATTGTGAAACATCTGATTTTGAACTATATGATATGAAAACTCTGATTTTGGAAATATGATTAACCTGATGATAAAGTATGATCTGTGTCAGTTTTGACATTCTGATTTGACCTAAGATAGTTTGACACCCGAGCCAAATATTTCACTAGTCATGGGGGTTCCATGTCCGTGTCAGTGATGCACCTCTGACATGACTCTAGGGCAGTAGAGTGATGTTCTGCCACGTCCCTTATCTGTTATCTGTTATGAGCTCAAGTTATGTTATATGACCAATATCTGTCTGTGGGGCGTATGGATGCATCCTAGATCTGTTATCTGTTATCTGTTATATGTTATCTGTTATCTGATGATTGATGCTGCGTGCATGCACGTCCTTCATAACTCTGGTAGGTCTCCCCTACAAATGTTGCCTTATGTGAATATGATTATGATCTGATATTTGTTTCTGGGCTCGTGGTAGTTAACTATAAACTTTATTCGATAATTCTGATTTATACTCTGAAAATGATTATGATTTTGCTATCTTTCATTCACTATATTCCGTATTCGATATCGTTTCGTATTCGCTTTGCTTTTATATCTGTTCACTGAGCTTTTGAAGCTCAGCCGCATTTCTTTTCTTCCGCGGCAGGTATCTAAGCATTTGGAGCTGGGTTTTGCTTTGGGATGAGTGCATGAGTGGACTTACCTTAGAGATTTTAGCTTTGAACTTATGATGCCATTTAAGACTTCATTATTTTAGATATTTTGTTGGAGTTTATTTTCCGCTGGGACCTATGTATTGAAGTCATGTTGACTTGAATTTTTCCGCATTTATGTTAAGACTTCTTTTGGATATTTATGTTTGCTTTGATATGACACCATTATTTGTGATTCCTTTACCCTTTTCGGGTCGGGGCGTTACACCCTTAATCCATGCCATGCCACTCAAACATCTCTTCCTCTTTTTGTTATTATCCAAATAGGGAACGTATGCAAATAATGATCTTGACCACCACGAACCAATATCATACTTCCAATCTAAGCCGTCCAATGTTTCGAATTGCCCTCCATGAAGAACACCAAAATGATTACTAAAAATGAATCCAAAACAGTAGAAAACTCCGACTAGCAGTAGTAATAATGATCAACAGTAGTAAAAATCAAACACTTCCCCTTGAGTGGTGTATGAACATCAATGATTCTTTAAATCTGTAAGCTCCTTGTAATGATCACTTGTGAAGAAAACCAAATATAACAAATTTGATGAAGAAGTAAAATAACCCAAACTTGTATCTTATGTCTTGCACTATAGATGACATCGAACATATACAACCTATGTATAGGGAGACCGCAATCCCTTGACGAAAACCTTCATCTACTATTCGTTAATTCGTTGTCATAATCATTGAAGCATGAACAAGTTATCTCCAAAGTGTAACACCCACTTTGAGATATGATAAGAACACAAACCAGTGAAACTCAACTAAAACATCAAATAAATGATAATCAATCTTCTTCGTAATCAATTCTTCAATAAATCTCCAAACTGAGCCTTTTAAAATCTTTTAAGAACAAAAATCAAACTCCTGTGTGTGTGAACAATAACCTGTGTGTGTGTCGTCAAAAAAATCCATAACAAATATCATGCTTGACTTCCCCTCAAATATGAATATCTTCGTTTAGCAGTATTGTCGAATAAGCAGCAGTACTTTGAATGAGAAGTAGTACTTTCATCCAAGAGCAGTACTTTCGTCAAGCAGCAGTACTTTGTGAAAGGATAACATACTTTGAAACCTCCAAGCAGTACTTTGAACTTAGAGCAGTACTTTAAGAATTACTTTCACATAATAGCTCAGATCGAAGATCCCTTCAGTGGAAAGTTAGATGAGTATATAGAGAACATCCACCAAAAATTTCGTCACGATCCAACGGTTAACGAAAACGTTATGATCGTTTCAAAACAGTGTTGTAGTAACCTTACGATTTTTTTTTCAGTTTCAGCAGCAGACTTCGACAGCTTATACCTTTTGATTGAGAGCTCAGATCAACAATCCCTTCAGTGAGATTAAAGATATATATACCAAGAAGCTCCAGTTCGAATTTTATCCCGATCCAACAGTTCATTAAAAAGTTATACCCACTTGAAAACAGTGCTGCAGAAAAGTTGCGAATTTTGCAAAAAATCGATTTTCTTCATTCTTTTTCGCCAAGAAACCTTGTGAATCCCTAGGTACGAGCTCCCCAAGCTCTGATACCAATTGAGGAGTTTGTTAGACTCCTTTAGATCGTTTTGAGCCTTAGGGTTTAACAATAACAATGACAATACGCAGCGGATAAATCAAAACATAATTGTTATTGACACGTCTAAATAACTAAACTAATAACCTAGGCGTTTACAAGACTATACGCCTAGGACACACACACACCTTTAAATCGACTACATCTTGGAAGACTTATATTAAAACCTACACCCCATGTCCTCTTTATATACTAGAGGATTAGAGTTTACAAATCTCTACTAAGGACTAATAAATAAAACTTCTTTTGCAAGCAAGTCCTTCCATCTTTTTGTAGGTTTCCTTCTTGTCATATTAAGTCCCTCTTGTTTCATTCTTTTTGTCTTATCAACTCAAACGTATAATTCCCAACAATCTTCCTCTAGTTGATAATAACAAAACCATTCTTGAACGAACTTTCCTAGACGAAGTAGAGAAATTGAGATCAGGGATCTCACCATGAATGAAACAATGTCTTCCTTTGTCTTCCCCTTAATCCATGCCATGCCACTCAAACATCTTAATATGAACAAAACTAACATAAACAAAACAATGAAGACTCCACATATCCCACCATATATTGAAGCTACTGAATCAGTAGGACAAAAAGAAAAGACATTGTCCAACAATTTAAAGTCAAAGCATTTGAATAAAATGCCAAGAACTTGAATTATTTATCCTTGATATTTCATAACACACTAACCAATAGCATGTCATTCATCGAACCTCCATTAGTAAGATTACTCATCCCACTCCACGTTGCTTCATCATATACAACATCAATCATTTTAGTAATGATATCTATGTGAAACAAAACTTATAAACACAATCACACCTTATTTTTCGGTGAATCACTGTCACCAAACCACCATCACGTCATCGACGGCACATTGTCGATCTGTGGATTCTCCAGTGAATAACCGTCGCCAAACCACAAAAAATCGAATTATTTAGTAAAGATTTGGTTATTATTTGGTTTGAAAAAGTTTAGATCTAATGAAGATGAACATTTGGTGAGAGAGAGAGAGAGAGAGAGAGAGAGAGAGAGAGAGAGAGAGAGAGATAGATAGAGAGAGAGTGTGTGTGCGTGTGTGTTATATGTGTGTAAATGATCTGGGAGTGAGTGAGATGTTAGGTGGGACTTGTAAAATTATAAAATTGCCCTTCCGTGTTTAGATAATTTATAAAATCAGCTTTAATATGTACTCTTAGATCTAGAAGATTGGATGGTCAAGATTATGTCATTTGTTCTTTAAAAAATATGTGTTCTGTATAGAACTTTTGTCCTACAAAGTAAGCATATACGGCCAAACAAGTTACTAAAATTTGTACAAAAACATAATCAATCATGACTTGCATTTAATTGATCATCCTTTAAAAAAAAGAAAAAAAAAGAGGGTTTTGGCTAACCACCTCCTCCTCTGGCGATTTCGGCGACTCCTCCAAAACATTTTCACTCCAATCGTTTTATGCTATGATCCTATAATCGATTATTTATCTCCTATTCATACTCTTAATTCTATTGCGTGCATAACTGATCCTAAGGTCTGTTACATGCCGATTTAATCATTAGTTTGTTTAAGGGTTTCAATCGACTTTTATGGTTAGGGCTTTAAATGTTCTTGTGTTTTTTAATTGTTGAAATCTCATCATTGCGATTACCTAATTTACATTATCACTATTTTGTGTGCTTTTTCTGAACGATCTGGTGTTTCAAAAACGATGAAAGAAGTGAAACATTTAAAGACGTTGATTTATTTATCCCTAGATCTTCAGTCGAGTAGGTGGACAATAGATGTGCTAATATATTTACGGCTACTTCATTGGCAAGAGGGTGATGTTTCCCGTTGTGCAACCCTTTGCTCGAAATATGTGTGCTAAGTATGGTCTCCAACGTATCATGATGAACTCGCAAGGTTTCTTTTTCTTTAAATTTTCAATGAAAGAGAACATGGAGGTTGTACTATCAAACGGCCTTGGATGATTCGTATGGTTCCGATTATTCTCAATACTTGGTCGACTAGTGTGTGCTTATCAAAAGATGATTTGAGAAAGATCCTGGTTTGGGTTAAACTAAATGATGTCCCTATGGCCGCGTACACATGTAATGCTTTAAGTTTGATTGCATCAAAACTAGGTACGGCCCATGCTTCTGGACTCATATATGAAACAATGTATGAGGAGTTGTGGGGGTATTAATAGCTATGCTCGTGCACTTATTGAGTTAAATGCTGGAATTGATTTCAAAGATCATTTGGTAGTTGTTGTCCTTTTGTTAGACGAACTTGGTTACACTCGAATTAGAGTGAAGTACAAGTGGATACCACCGAGATATGATTCATGTAAAGATCTTTGGTTACATGGATATTCAATGCTCGAAGAAGGCCACTGTTCCAAAACCTAATGTGGCATCGATACAGAAGTTAGACGTAAAGGACCTAATCCTAGGACATTTGAAAGGTGTTGTTGTTAACAAGAAATTTACTTATCGTCAACGACAAATGTGGATTCTTTACCAAAGGATAAATCAAAGGAGGCTTCCACGTATAGACAACCAAATAAGGATGCAAACTTTGTGAAAACAATAAACTCTTATAAATTTCTTAGTGAGTTGGATGGTGGGGCATAAGGCTAATGAGGGGCCTGTTCATAACGTGGCTAAAGCGCCTAATGTCATAAATTTTCTAAACTAGTAGTTACAAGTAGTATGTCGAGTGTGGATGCTGATGATGATAGCGAGAGTGATGTGGAGGATGTTTATGATGAAACTAGGAATTTTTTCGCTTCAAAACAATCAAAACTGGAAGTGGATATGGGAATAAGAGCTTGTACGAAAATTGGAAGAAAACATTAGATGATGATTATGATCCATATGATGATGAGGACACAATGCACGTGATCTATCCATAGGAACAATATGCTTTTTGTGGCGTTTTGGACATCAAGCTTCGTGGTCGAAGGAAATAGTAGGTTATGTTTGGTGTCGTGTTGAGTCAAATGTAATCTAATGTTGTTCTTTCGTTTTTAGAAGTACGTTAGTTTTGCCGTTTATGTAACGGACTGATATGTGAGATTTTATCCACATCCTATATACTTAAATGTTTTTTAAAGTAATATATTCACCATGGTAACAATCTTTTACCCAAAAAAATAATTGATCATTCTTCAAACAAAATGTTAGTTATTAAGGCTGCCATAATATATATAACCAAGCATAAATGACAAGGCCATCATGTATCCTGATAGGAATATTTCAAAGGATTAAAACACTGTCGGTAACAAATAAGCTGCATGCTGATATACTTAATTTTATATTATCAGGAATATACATTTGCATACTTTTTCTTTGAATTGCTTGACTTAATCAACTTTGACCTTTTTTTTTCCAAATGCAAATGTTATTACTTATACTATTGCGTTTTTTTTAACGTGATATGATGATGTAACGTTCTTCAACAATTTATAGCTATAAATTTATAAATATTTATACGTATGTAAGATGAATGTAAACTCTCTATACACGTTATCATTGCTATATTTTGGAACATAAATACATATTTTAGAAGAAAAAAAGAAGGAAAAGATTAAAAGATACGTAAAATTACATGAGATAGATTATTTTGTTAACTTGAAACATATAAGTGATTACATTATTAACTTGAAGCAAAAGACTTGCCAAAAATAGCTATCTCTAAACCAAAAGCAATAACTTTTGATTCTATATATGTTTAGCACCTTAAAAATTAGTACAAGAATGTGTCAATAGATGGACCATTCGGACAGGTACTACTATACATTTCTATTTCAATAAACAAAGTAATCAAATGTAAATTAGATGAAAAATAAGATCCAGAAATGGCCGGTTAATGGCCAGCTCCTGGGCTAGGGACCGAGCGGAGGATCCGATCCATGGCAATGAGATGGCGGGTGATGAGCTTCTCTTTCGTGATCAAAGCGTGGCCCTTTTTGCTTGGAGTTGAAGCTGGCACGGTACCCTTTGGAAAAGAGCTCAAGTATAAACTCATTTCGACTAGTGAAGCTTCCTCTTTGGCGTCGGTTAATAGTTTTCGGGCGTTTGTGGAAGATGTAAATAGAACTAGTAGTAGCATGAAGAGTGCAAAGCATAGTTTAGCCATTTAGAGATGGAAATAAAGAGAAGAGAGTTTGAAATGAAGAAATGCATGGGAATAGAATACTTAAATACTGAGAATATGGAGAGGTATCCACGAAGTTTGCGGCAACTCAAAATGTTGACTTTGTCTGTCAATTTATTTATGAATTTCAGATATGATGCTTCGTACACCTTTACATAGGTTCCAAGGATTATTCTCATTTTCAGATATATTCATTTTTTTTTTTCTTCTTCTGACATTTGTATTAGATGACATTAAAAATTTACTTTATCACCATTAGATGGTTGAATACGAAAAACAATTTCATAAAAATTATTGATCCAATTATATGGGCGATCTATGTAATTTACTAACACCTTCTGAAGTAAGATTGATTATCTGTAATAGTACTATATTTGTACTTCCTAGAGACGAGGAGTAACCACCCTATAATCTTATATTTGGTATACGATAGTAGTGACTTATTTTGCCTTGTCACTAAGTTGGTTTTTTTTAAGTGTTTTTTTTTAAAGGCAACACAAATAAATATATAGATATACAAGTAAGAATTACAAAGAAAGGACAATGCCATAAGAACTACACAATTCTAATTAAGGACATTTATATAGGCATCTTCAAGACTCAACATGAACAAATTAAGAGATCAAAATCAACAAAACAAAGTGATACAAAATGACCTAACAAAAACCCAAAATTACCACGTTGCTTGCAAGGTTGCATTAAAACAAACCGCTCCGGTTGTTGAATTGGAAACAATGGCTTACTTGTTGAAGGTTATAATTCCTTGCCTTATTATTGATAAACACTAATGAAATATAGATTAATGGGCCATATAAGGCCTTACTACAAAATAATACAATCAGGCCTAAGGCTATTAACATGTACTGACTAATACTCCCCCGCAATTGGAGCGGGAGGTGGCCGAACAGTCAAACTGGAGCGAAATTCTTCAAACAAAGCGAAGGGTAGACCTTTGGTGTAGATGTCAGCGTACTGGTAGCGAGATGGTACATGAAGAACCCGAACCTGACCAGCGGTAACCATGTCCCGGACAAATTGGATGTCTATCTCAATATGTTTGGTCCGCTGATGTTGAACTGGGTTGGCAGACAGATAAATAGCACTGACGTTATCATAATATACCAAGGTTGCAGAAGAGAGAGGGGAGTGTAAATCCTGTAGCAAATTACGGATCCAAGCAGTCTCAGCAACAACATTGGCGACACCTTTGTATTCGGCTTCGGCACTAGAGCGGGATAGAGTGTGTTGGCGCTTGGAGGACCATGATAATAAGTTATCTCCCAAAAAAACACAATAACCTGATGTGGATCGGCGTGTGGAAGGACATCCAGCCCAATCTGAGTCTGTGTAACCAACAAGAGAGTTGGTAGTGGATGAGTATAGGTGTAGGCCAAAATCCAAGGTCCCTTGTACGTATCGTAGGATACATTTCAGGGCAACAAGATGTGGCTCGCATGGATCATGCATGTAGAGACATATCTACTGAACAGAGTATGATAAATCTGGTCGCGTGAATGTGAGATACTATAGTCCACTTGCAAGGATGCGATAGAAAGTCGGGTCCAGAACTGGAACACTCTCTAGACCCAGTTTGGAGTCTGTATCAACTGGAGTGCGTGAGGGGTTACAGTTAGTCATGTGAGCACGCTCTAGAAGCTGGAGAGCATACTTCCGTTGAGACAAGAATAAACCTGTAGGGTGTCGGGTAGCAGAGATACCAAGGAAATAGTTAAGTTCCTCGAGATCAGTCATGTCAAACTCAGTGTGTAAAGATGTGATAATCTGCTGCATAAGTGCTGTGGAAGAAGCAGTAAGAATGATGTCATCCACATATATAAGCAAGTAAGCAACCTCAGAACCTTGTCTATAGATAAATAACGAGGAGTCACACCGAATATGATAAAATCCAACCCTGGTAGCATAACATGCAAATCTCTGAAACCAAGCACGGAGTGCTTGTTTAAGACCGTATAGAGATTTTTGCAAAAGACAAACATGATGAGGGTATCTAGAATCAACAAATCCTGGTGGCTGATGCATGTACACAGTCTCAGATAAATCACCGTTAAGAAATGCATTCTTAACATCTAGTTAGTGAACTGGCCAATGACGAGAGACAGCAAGACTAAGTACAGTGTGAATCGTTGCTGGTTTAACAACTGGACTAACTGTCTCATCACAATCAATCCCAAGTTGCTGATTGCTCCTATTAGCAACCAAACGAGCCTTATAGCGACTCAGCGTTCTGTCAGCATGAAACTTATGTTTAAACAACCACATAGAGCGAACTACGTTAACACCTGAGGGTCTAGGTACAAAAACCCAAGTACCATTTTTAATTAACTCATTATACTCATCGTGCATAGCATTACGCCAGTAAGTGTCTTTGAGGGTGAGAAAAGGTGATTTGGGAATGGGAGAAATCGAGGATGTGTGAAGAGAGAGGCGATCAATGGGTTTGACCATGCCAGATTGAGACCTAGTGACCATGCGGTGAGTGCGAGGGGGTTCATTATTGGGTTGTGGGGAATGGTCGTTTTCTGGGCTTGGGTGCGGTGGTGGTGAGTTAGGTAATTGATGGGCTGGTGAATGTGTTTGTGTGTTGGGTGTTGAATTATGATTGAAGGGTTGTTGTTGTTGTTGTGGTTGTTGTTGGTGGGCCGAGGTAGGGATTGTTGGTGTGGGGGCTCGGCTTGAGTTGTCAAATTAGTAGGAGGGGTGGGATTGGTGTGTGGGTCGAGAAGATAGTGATGGAGAGGTGATGAATGGGATAGTTCAGGAAATTGGTATGAGGGTGGGGATTTGGGTGTCATTGAGCGGTATGGGAATTGTGTTTCATCAAAGGTGACATGTCGGGAAAGGATAATTTTATTTGTTTCGAGGTTGAGGCATCGGTAGCCACGGTGATAGGCGGGATAACCCAAGAAGATACATGGAGTGGCTCGTGGGGCAAGTTTTTCGGGTGAGTTAAGGTGGGGGTAGCAAAGACACCCAAAAATTCTTAAGCGTGAATAGTCGGGTTCTTTCTGAAAGATCTTTGTGTAGGGATGTCATTGTTTATTGCGGTTGATGGAATAAGGTTTAGTAGATAGGCCGCCATGTAAAGGGCCTCGACCCAAAAGGAGGGGGGAAGGTGTGCTTGAAAGAGAAGTGTGCGGATGACATTTTTAATGGTGCGAATCATGCGTTCCGCCTTGCCGTTATGTTGAGATGTTTGTGGGCAGGAGAATCTAAATTGGATGCCGTGTTTGGTGAAACGAGTATGAAAGTTATCATTGTCGAACTCACCACCATGGTCACATTGGAAACTCATAATTTCACATTTAAATTGGTTTTTAACATAAGTAAAAAAATGCAGAAATTTATCAAGCGTGTTAGATTTTGAACGAAGGGGATAAATCCATGAATAATGTGAAAAATGATCAACAAGTAATACGTAATATTTAAAACCACTAGAGCTAACAATAGGAGAAGTCCATAAATCAGAATGTATAATATCAAAAGAGTTTGTAACAATGGAGTCTGAACGGTGGAAAGGTAGCTTCATATGTTTGCCAAGTTGACAAGCGTGACAGACATGGGTAGACCATTCTTTATTACACGAAATTAAATGACGAGAAGCAAGAGACCGTAACACGTCGTCACCGAGATGACCGAGGCGTTGGTGCCACGTGGAGGAACTTGTGAAAAGTAGAGCAGTAGGAATAATGGATGGCTTGGTAACTGGGTAGAGATCACCCGAACTATCACATCGAAGGAGGATATGGCGAGTCAAGAAATCCTTCACAGAAAAACCAAAAGCGTCAATTTTAATACTCCCTCCGTCTCAAAATTATTGTCAGGAGGCAAGAAACACAAATATTAATAAAAGTGGGACCACTATAACTCTTAACCACTCAAATGGAATATTCCCTCTTTATATTCCCTTTTTCTTACTAAAATAAGAAAGTGGACAATTAATTTGAGACATCCATAAAAGGCAATATGGACAATAAATATGAGACGGAGGGAGTAGTACAATTAGTATCTCTAGTAAACTGACGCACAAAAATGAGATTTTTGATTATATTAGGAGTGACAAGTATATTGTGGAGGTGAAGGGGGCGAAGGGGAGATGGTATAATGATATGACCAGTGTTGGTGACGGGTGATAACATCAAATAATCCTAAATATTAAGTGTCAATTTCCCCCGATAAGGCTCGTATATTACATCATTTATATGGATTTACGCTTGTTTTTCTATGTTTTACACTTTCAGGTAATTTACGAGCATTGGAGCTAAAGAGACGCGGATTTGGAGAAATTATTAAAGATATATCATAGTATGCTCATTTGGAAGAAGTTACGGCGTAACCATCTCACATTACGCCGTAACTAAAGCGTGGCTCAAAAAACCAACTCAACAGAAGATTACGGCGTAACTTCCCCAAAGATTACTACGTAACCAAATTAGGTCAAATGAGGCTCCGCGCCGCTACAAGCTACGCCGTAACTCTTGTACCAAATTAGGTCATATGAGCGGCTAAGCACCTCTGGTGCTGGCCTAGTTATGATTCCTTAATTGTTTTGTTTGCGTTTACATTGCTTCCGTATAATTATTTCTAAGTGTATGGATGCATAGTTTGTTGGTAGCTACCCTTGTTTGGGTAGTTTTGAATGGCGGTAGAGGCTAGTTATTTAGGAGATATGACCAACTGACCCTAAGTAAGTAGACTGAGACGGGAAGGGTAAGATATGACCAACTGACGACCCTTTCTACTTGTGCGATTTGACCAACTGATCACCTACCGTTTGGATGAACTTAAGAATTAGGAGGTGAGTGTTTAAGATGCTTGGCTTAGGGGACCCAGAACAACTGGACTTATGACGGGGAACCCGATTTTTCTAGTGGTACCCTTTGCTGATAGGTTAGGACGAACTGACCAAATGTTGTCCTAGCGACTTTGACAAGTAATTGGAAGTAATTAGACGTGAACATTACTAATTAGGATGAGTAACTAGGTTAGCACCCCTCTCCTCTATTGATCTCAACCCTCGCCTTTACTTGCTTTAGTAGTTAATTAGTTAATTCAATATCAAAATCATATTAAAATCCGTGACATCTAGACTTAGTATAAATCCGCACACATAACTCTTGGGACGACCTCGGTTTTACCGAAATACTACACTACACACGACTGGGTACACTGCCCGTTAGTGCATTAGGGTAGACCATAGGTATAACGAGTAATTATAAATATTAAAATCTGGTCAGTAAAACCTGCATCAAGTTTTTGGCGCCGCTGTCGGAGAGTTATTTTAGGGTTTTTATTAAAGTCCGTTTTTAATTTTCTTTCTTCTCTTAATGTCAGGATTCAAGACTAGAAGCTCAAGGCTATTTTTGGCCACCCCGTTCGATGATCTGGAAAAACAATTTCGGATGAAAAAAGTTTACTCTCCAGTTCCTATTCATAACATCTTTTCATTTTAAGAATCTGACTAATCTGATGCAGAACCTGAAGTCATTAATGAAAACAATATCGAAGAAATAACCATGGAGCAGTATTTGGAACGACCAAATGTGAACTGTAAACGAGCCTTCACGCAAGACTCTAGTGTGGAAAAATTCTCCATTCCGGACCAATTTATTCTAGAATTACATGAGCTTAAGTTTTCAGGAGATGAAAATGAGGATGTTCAGAATCATGTGGAAGAAGTACTCTACCTATCATCTCTTTTCAGCGTCCGGAGTATCCCCAGCTATTCGGTTACAGCAAGAATTTTTCCTATGACTCTTACAGGGACTGCGAAAAGATGGTACAATAAACTCCCTAATGAATGCAAATAAACATGGGGTAAATTAAGAAGAGAATTCGTCCAACAATTTTGCCCTCCTTCAAAGATGGCTAAACTTCTCAGCAAAATCCATCAATTCGTTCAAGAAGGTGAAGAAACACTTTATCAAGCGTGGGAAAGATTCAATGAGTTACTTTACCGATGTCCCACTCATGACTTGAACAAACATCAAATCGTCTATGTCTTCTACAGGGGAATTAATGGACTGACACGTGAATTACTCGATTCTCCTAGACCTATTCCTAGCATGACCCCTGACCAAGCTTTGGAGTGTATCCAATGAATTTCTGAACATTGCTATAAATGGCATATGGATACAGGGTATGGACCAAGGGATAATTTTGATCATAAGGTGATGAAAACATTGACAAAGTAGGAATATAATTATGGAGAAATTTTTGAAAAACGAAGGCTGGAAAGGGCAAACGAAAGTGAAGCCTGTAGGGTAGAGAAGGTTAATAGTGTATTTGGGACCAAGGCCAGAAACAGCTTAGAAAAAAAAGATCCTTGACCATATCAAGGAATCTCAGGAACGTGATGAGAGAATTGAAAAAACGATGAAAACATTCATGGAAAACACTGTTTCTTCTCTCAAGACTCATGAAGACCGCATAAAGGGTTTGGAGAAGAGTGTGAATTCATTTTCGAAAGCCATAACAGATTACCTCTCTATACGGGAAGAAGAAGTTGTCAACACAGTAGAAACAATCTTTGAAGAGCCCACTACCTTTTCAGAGAAGGTTAAACTAAGAATCAACAAGGAGAAACTCTTACTTCTAGACGTTGGAGCTCTCCCGGTAAACGTTCCTCTCATTAATTCCATTAAAACTGATCCTAAAAATATTTTGCAGGAATTAAGTAATGATTCCGATAAGACGATTCGACTTAACAAGAGAAGTTCAGAAGTTTTAAGAAATGAACTGCCGCAAAAGGAAAAGGATCCCGATTGTTTCACTCTCCCTTGCTTGATTGGGAGTCTCAATATGTGTAACGCCCTAGCTGATCTTGGAGCAAGCATAAGCATAATGCCTCGTTCAATGTTCCTACGTATGGGTATCGGAGACCTTAAACCAGCCGAAATGAAGATTGAAATGGCCGATCGGTCCATGCAGTCACCATTGGGAATCGTTGAGAATGTATTGGTAAATATAAAAAAAAATTCTCTTCCCAGTTGATTTTGTGATTCTGGATATTCCCGAAGACAACCGAATACCTATCGTTTTGGGAAGACCAATGCTTGCTACTGCCCATGCTAAAATGGATGTCTTCGCACGAAAATTGACTCTCAAAGCTAACGGGGAGGTTGAAACATTTAGACCTAATGAACTTCTGTCCACTCCTCAAAAAGTTTATGCAATTGATCCTATTGGTGATTTTGGCAATGCATTGGAAGATTTTCTTAGTGACCCCCCGAAAACTCCTACAAATCTTGGCAATATAGCTTCAGGGAAGGATTTTGATGTGTTCGTAAGTTTTAAAGAAGAAGACTTAGGAGTCAGTGCCGATAATTTCTCTAGCGACGTCGACATGGTCCATTGGCACAACAACTCTAAAAAAACATCTTCACAATCTGACCAACCACGGTTTTATGAGATGGGAGCCCGAATCCATCATAGGCACCCCTATTATCTGAAAATTTCATGCAAGATCGGGTACATTGATTTCCATCCGTTCATCGACACAAATTCCCCAATTAACATCATTTCAAAGGAATGTTATAACCAGATTATGGAAAGGGAACTTGAATATAAAGGAAACAATTTCCTAGGGATTGCAACAAACATCCGTGTATTTGTTGGGACTCACTCATTTTTGGTCGATTTTGTGGTTTTGGATGACGTTAGCGAGTTCGTGGAAGATGGGCTAACCGGGGTGATTTTCGGAAAACCCTTTCAAGAAATGTCTGGGCTAGATAAAAAGGAAAAGGAAGGGTTGGTATGGTTAGAGATTGGCAATGATAAGACTATTTTTAAAATGCCAAGCACTGTCAAGAAGTTTAAAAATTGGACTAAGAAGCAGTTAATCCATGCTCGGCCACTTCTCGACATTAGTGATGAAGATAGGGCCAAAGGTTTTTATCACCCTTACCAGAAGATCAAGAATTTTTACTTAGGATGCTTGGAATTGGGCAAGGAATACAAACGGGATGAGAATCTGATCAGCTGGATTCAACGTGGAGATTGCCATATCCACGAAATGACACACCAACACTTCTAGCCCCGAGGCTCTGAGTCTAACTTAAAGACTCGTAAATAAAGAAAAGTGCTTTTTCGGGAGACAACCCGAATTATCCATTTCATTTGTTTTATTTCCTTTCTGTTCGGTTTTGTGTTTTTAACCATTTTTGCAAGGAATCGAAGAAAAATTGTTGCTACAACATTCTGATCCGACCAGAGTTACGGCGTAGCTCACTATATGGGTTACGCCGTAACAGACCCTTGTACAGCAGAACTTCTCAGAAGCATTACCAATTGCTGCGTAACCCCAGCTATAGTTACGCCGTAACCACACCCCTGTCAGGTTTTACTTAATTACGGCGTAACTCCTTATGGGAGTTACGACGTAACTACCCTCTGTAACACTTCTTTCATTTTAAACACAATAACCTTGTATTAGTTTTCAAATGAACTTTGTGGGTATGTTCCCTGTAAGCCCTCACGAGACTACACTCGTCCACTTGGGACACCAAGTGGTTTAAAAGGCTTGTTGCATACGCTAAATGCAACCGTGATTCCTACGAAAGTGAATTAGATTTCTTTTTCATTTTTCTTTTTTTTTAGAATTATGCTTGTCGGTAGTGTGATTTCAGGGATTGAAGTTTGCTCGTGAATGCTTATGCGAAGGCACGACTCTTTTCGTTGGCCTTCTTTCTTTTTGGAGCAAATTTCAGGGAAGTTCTCACTCTAATTCTACTTTTCTCTTCACCATTTTTTAACGCTTAGTACAAAAGGGACTTTGTACAATTCAAGTGGGGGGACGGGAGTAGAATTGTCTCTTGAACTTTATTTTGCCCTCGTTTTTCTAGTTTATTTTGAAAAATTATGCCATTTTTAAAATTTTGACATGTTTTTCTTAACCTAACTAGATTAGACCTTAGCCGATCACATTATAACCCTTGATATTATATGGTGAGATTAGCCTTATCTGTTTCCAAATTTTACCCCAAATCCACCAAATTATGAGTGTGCCGGTAGCTTGTAAACTTTAGAACTTGGCCTTTACATCATTTCGAGACCATTGACGAGGTATGTTAAGTTAGCTCGTTGTATTTGGACTTTTCAGTTTAAGAAGGAAGTATTATAGGATTATCACCCAAATAGCCCACCATTGAGTGTCTATCGATTAGTCACCTCGACTTTTCGACCCCCATGTTTAACCCCTTTGTTGCACTCACCTTTAGTGCAAGATACCCCTAGATACACCCTTCTGAGCTATTCCTTTCATTTTGATTCACCCAACATATTGTTTCAATAAACCATTACACCTTAGCCTACCTTGTAGTCTTTATTTTCAATTGGGAAATCATTATTTGCCTAAGTTCAAGGTTCAAGTGGAAAGGTTTGGTAATCACGCTCTTGTTGACGACATATCCTTAAAGATCATTGAAGACCCCCCAATTTTTCATTGTTTATCTCAAGTGGGGGGATGTTATGTTATTATGTTATGTTCAAAAAAAATTATAGTTATTATTATTAGTGATTGTAAAAGTGCGATGTTATAAGCACTATTGTTATGAGCTTAATATAGATTTAGTATCGAGGAGGCCACCTCGGTCACATTTGAAGAATGAAGTTGGAAGTGTGCTCATCATGACGTCCTCTAATTGCACATCTACCTGATTATATCATGATCCGGTTTCTTGACTTCGAAACTTGAACTTTGGGCAAACGGTAAGTGTTGATGACTTAGTTGCAGATTTAGACTATTTGCTTGATTTTGTTTTTACACCAATTTTATCCCATGTCTTATCCTACCCTTAGTCTTGAAGCGTGTCTAGGTGATGCAGCGAGCAATCTTTGGTGTCTTGGCCATGAAATTGGTCATGTATCATTGATTTTGTCCACTTTGTCGTTACATGTTAGTAATGACAAATCACCCTTAACCTTTGTCGTGTCTACCCATATTGCCTTCAAGAATTGTTTAGTCCTTAACTCTAGTGGTGGATATTTTTGTAACCGCCAAGCTTATGATAGAATACATGCTATGACTGTGCAATGGGTGATCACCCCGGAATTGACACTTAGAATAGTTGAGAGATTTGAGTGTTTTGTTCCCATTTCGTGAGGTGACCGGCTTTGTTTTATTCTAGCATAAGGGATTTGTAAACTTATATTTTCCAGGTAATGGGATATATCTTTTTAGGAATCTATCTAATAAGGTCTACTTGAGGGTAAGTAGAGTTCAAGTTGGGGGATATTTGATAACATCAAATAATCCTGAATATTAAGTGTCAATTTCCCCCGATATATCAATGTAAACGGTAAGTGTTGATGACTTAGTTGCATATTTAGACTATTTGCTTGATTTTGTTTTTACACCAAGTTTATCCCATGTCTTATCCTACCCTTAGTCTTGCAGATTTAGACTATAAAGCATTAGCTTTTTATCTTTTCTTTACTTTCAATTCATGTATTTCGTAACGTTAAACATTGAATCGATTGTTATAGTTAATATGAGCGGCTAAACACCTCTGGTGCTGGCCTAGTTATGATTCCTTAATTGTTTTGTTTGCGTTTACATTGCTTCCATATAATTATTTCTAAGTGTATGCATGCATAGTTTGTTGGTAGCTACCCTTGTTTCGGTAGTTTTGAATGGCGGTAGAGGCTAGTTATTTAGGAGATATGACCAACTGACTCTAAGTAAGTAGACTGAGACGGGAAGGGTAAGATATGACCAACTGACGACCCTTTCTACTTGTGCGATTTGACCAACTGATCACCTACCGTTTGGATGAACTTAAGAATTAGAGGGTGAGTATTTAAGATGCTAGCGCCCGGGCACTCACTATTATGAATCTAGCATGTAGCGGGCTTAATGACTTGGCTTAGGGGACCAGGAACAACTGGACTTATGACGGGGCACCTGATTTCTCTAGTGGTACCCTTTGCTGATAGGTTAGAACGAACTGACTAAATGATGTCCTAGCGACTTTGACCCCACCTGAAGTAATTGAAAGTAATTAGACGTGAACACTACTAATTAGGATGAGTAACTAGGTTAGCACCCCTCTCCTCTATTGATCTCAACCCTCGCCTTTACTTGCTTTAGTAGTTAATTTGTTAATTCAATATCAAAATCATATTAAAATATGTGACACCTAGACTTAGTATAAATCTGCACACATAGCTCCTGGGACGACCTCGGTTTTACCGAAATACTATACTACACACGACCGGGTACACTGCCCGTTAGTGCATTAGGGTAGACCATAGGTATAACGAGTAATTATAAATATTAAAATCTGGCCAGTAAAACCTGCATAAATGGGAATAGTGTTACCATCACCGACATGTACAAATGAGTATAAGCGTTTATTAAAAATAGTGCTTAAATTACTTGCATTAGAGTTAAGGTGAGAGGAAGCACCTGTATCCATATTCCATGTAGGGTCTTGTAGGGTCATTGTGCTAAACGCACTAGGTAGCAATGTTGCTTGAGTCGGATACGAAGCGAGCGCGTACCAAGAATACCGGGGGTATTAATCGTGTGATACTGGGCTAGGAGAATGCCTTGCTTTTGTTGGGCTGCGATAGGGTAGTGGGCTTGGGCCTGGTTGACATAGGTGAGAACAGGAGCAGCGTAGAGGTGTGGTTGGGCTGGCTGAGGTTGGGCCTGGTGTGAGTAAGCGATTGGGTAGGTAAGCAATTGGGCCACGCGGGCCTGTTGTGTACCAGGGGGAGCCCAAGAGTGGACTGTGGTGCGAGTTGTGGGTGAGTAACGTGTACCTGGGAGGGTATTGTTGGTGTTCTGTTTTGAGGTTAGTCCTACTCGATGCCTATAGTCATGTATGAATTTGCAATGCTCTCTAAATTTACACGTGCCCTTGTTAAAGTGATTGCACAATTGAGGTAAACTTTGTGATTTAGATGATGGAGAGGTTGTGTTACCTTTGTGATCCGCCTTAGTGGCCATTAAGATGGTTGGAGATGAGGAGCTTGTGTCGAGAGAGTTGGCACCCTCCTTTTCTGTGGACTCGTCAAGCATCAACATAGTGCGTGACGTTTCAAAAGACGGGAAAGGCTCGCGGTGACGAATGATCTTAACAATAGTATCAAATCGTGAGTCAAGACCATTAACCGCATACATGACTAGATTCTTATCACTCACCGGTGCGCCAAGGTTCTTGAGTCTAGCCGCCATTGCTTTGATTTTGGTGCAATATTCATTGATAGACATGTTGTCAATCTTAATGGAACGAAGCTCATTGTCAAGGTTGATAGCCCTAGCGTCCTTGTTGTCATGAAACAAAGTTTTCAGATGGTCCCATAAGTCTTTTGCAAAGCCCGGTGCTGAGACTACTTGTTCTTGTAAAGAATTACAAAGGGATTCGAGGATCCACATCTTGATGAGATCGTCAAGTTTACACCATTCCAGATCGGGAGTACTAGAGGAAGCTTTTTCCTCGATGTGGGATTTTAGTCCAAGACTACTAAGATGAATCTTGAGAAAGGAACTCTAAGAATTAAAGTTGTGTTTGTCAAGATCAAGTTTAACGAGGGCTTTGTTTGTGATGCTAAATGGAATAAGATTTTTAGCGTTAGGTTGTGGTGGTGTAGGGATGTCACCTCCGGTCATATTTTCCGATTAAGGTGCTAGGGTTTTGGAGAGGTTTGGCGGAGAAAAGCTGTGAAGGAGGAGAGATCCGACTGTTTTGGAGATAAGGGAGGAAAGGATCGGTGTTTTAATTGAGGCGTGATACCATGTTGAAGGTTATAATTCCTTGCCTTATTATTGATAAACACTAATGAATATTGATAAGGATTTAAAACGTACACTTTTTGGGGGTCATTTAAGCCCTAAATCGATCACTTTTATATCTATTACTGCTTAATTTCGTTCCTTTTTACTTTTTAGGTCTCTTGGAAGCAAAATGCTGGAATGAAGCACATTTGGACGAAAAGGAGCAAATATATGAAGAAAATGGCAAAGTCAAGATCGAAGCCACTCAAGCTGCTCAAACAGAACGGCCGTCCCAATTAAAGGGCGCCGCCGTCACTCTATGAGGATTTGATCAAAACATGAACCAGACGGCTCAGTGAAAATTCTGGAATTACAAGCTGACGGCGTCACGTTTAACTTTCTACTCAGACGACCCAGATCTAGAATCCAGACAACTGAAGACTAACGGCGTCACAACTCTAAGGTGACGCCGTCCCATCGATGACTTGGCCAGAAAGATACCCTAATGACGGCGAGCTGACGGCATCCCATGCAAAAGGTGATTCGCCCGCGATTGTAAAATTATATATAGAATTCGATTTGTTACGCATTGAGGGATGTAGACTTTTGGAGTAAAAACCCTAATTCGTTTGTAGTCCGACTTGGACAGTATCTTAGGGTCCCGTACCGTATTTTACACATCGAGATAAGTATTTTAATCCAAAGTATCATTATGTCTTCGATTGTTTGTGTGTATGCTTGCTTGTTTACCATGTCTAGCTAAATTTCTTGTGTGTTTGCTTAGATCTATGAAACCTAGTTATTGATTATTGTTAGGTTGTTTCTTATCTTAATTGTGAATTGGCGTAGGAGTGCGACTAGGCATCATTCGTTGTATTTATTGCTTGAGTATGCTTTATGAATGTGTGGTCTATGAATGAGATAGCTTAGGCTTACCGACTTCGTATATCATAACTGAGAGATAACCTCAAAGAACTAGGGGTCACGCATACCCTACGACCTTAGGAATACAACGCGTTAAGATAAGGTGTGACAATTCAACCGACCAATAAAAGATAACTAGGGAGTAATAGTATCTAGGTAAACACATTTTTAATCATCATACGAGCACACATCAAATAGACATAAACTACCCGTAGTCATCAGATAATTAGACAATTAGATAAGTAGAGTAATCGGTAGAAGTACCATCCCCAAACCAATTGCCCCGAGATTTTACCTTAGCTTTCTAAAAAACCAATAAAAAGATAAAAAAAGAATCACCCTCAACCCCACCTTCTCGTCATAAATTTCTTACTAGCATTCCTATTCCCTTAAAGAACGATATCAATCCCCGAGGCTTACCCAATACTACACTACAACAATTAGGTTCAGTGCTTAGGTGGTTGAAAAACTTGCTTGAAGAAAAGGAAGTTTCCTTTGACCCCTAACGCGCTTCGTACGCGCATCAAATATATAGATTACAAAGAGTGTTCTAGAGACTGGGCCATATAAGGCCTTACTACAAAATAATACAATCGGACCTAAGGCTATTAACATGTACTGACTAATATTACTAAACTTTGCAAGCTATTACTAGATCTGAACACCAAATTATCCAAGAAGCAATTGCTCCTTTAGCTTTATGAGACACCCAATAGAAGGTAAGGACTTGTAATTCGTCACATATCGTGGTCAAATTTGAAACTTTATTTTCAAATATTCTCTTGTTGCGAAAACCCATGGTTCTAAAAGGCGCCACTAATGTGTGAGGCGTGACCTCCACGTTATGAAATAGACCAACGCATCGACTCTAGATGTGGCGTGAGATGAGGCAGGAAAAAACGCAATGGAAAGCGCTAAGGCGTGAAGCGTGTCGAGTATATATATATATATATATATATATATATATATATATATATATATATAAATATATATATATATAAGAATATTACATGTAAGGATAGTTTCTTAACCTTATTCATTATGTACAATATTTTTTGTAAACTCGATATATATGAAATATGATATAAATATATAAATATTTTCATATTTTGTGCCGCCTTATGTCACGTTTTAAAAACGCAAAGCTTCACTTTGGCCGCTAAGGCGTGAGACTTGGTCATGCCGTCACGCTACGCCTCACGCTATTTATAACCTTGCGAAAACCCCACACTAAGTATAGCATCGACCAACATACCGCTTGCCAAATCATTCTTTGTTTTTTGTTGAACGTATCGTGACCAATATGATTTATTATATCATTAATCCACCCAACATTGAAGTTCTCCAACTCCCACCATTTAAAGACCTTTTCTCATCCAACTAAAACTCGAGAACATCTAATAAAACAATGATCAAACGTTTCTATTTCATATTCACAGTATTGAGTTAAGATCCATATCGATATGTTGTAACCATGTGAGAAACGGTAATCTTCGTTGTTGTAATCGCCAAATAAAGATACAAATTTTTCTTGGGATTATCTTGCTCCACTTGCTCCACTTGACCGTGAATTGCTCCTTATTGTCAAGAAGCCAAAGCCAAGAATCTAGATGTCAAACATTTAGGACAAAAGAGAATTAGTTAACACCGTCAATTCTATAAGATCACCTTCTCCTCTACCTCTTTGCTCTCTAACCCAATTCCATTGCCATTCCCAACCCCCTTTAAGTGTGCATACATAAGTACAACTTTCCATATAAATTTTTTCATAATTAGATATGTACACTTAAAAGTTAGTTAGTTTTCTAGCTAGCTTAACAATTTGTAAAAGAAGAATGACATGTTGTGGACGATGTCTCTTACCTACTTAACATATAATTAGTTTGTACAAACATTTTAATCTAATATGAATTTTCATTTGTCGAGTAAAATGTTGATATTTACTCTAATATGTTACGATGATATGCTCTTGAAAAGTAAAAGAAAAATTAATGCTAGCGATAATATATTAAAAACTGACGTAAATGACAAGACCAGCATGTATGACGGCACAAAATACTTGAATCAGCCACCTAATCATTTTTTTAATAAGATATTGAGTATTGGTCAAGTTAAAAAGTAGTGGATGTACGGTAACAAACAATTTAATGATATATGTTATAAGGTAGGACGGAGTGGATGAAACTTTGGGCATCGGGTTCAAGTACCCTAGCGGCTACACCGCCCCGCCCCTTTAGGGTACTTGAAAACTTGGGATAATTCGAGTTCAGAACCCGAACAAATGCAAGCTTTGTTTCTTCTTTTTTTTTGTCTTTTTATGAAATTTTGGGTTAGGGTATGATCGGGTACCACTCTGTTTAATTAGGGTAGTTTTAGAGTAGTATTGGGGTAGTTTTGAGGTGGAAGGTTTTTATTGGATAGAGGTGACGTGACACCCTCAGGGTATTAGGGTAAGAAATATCCACTCCCTCCCCCCTAAGGGTTTTTATATTTTCTGTTATAGGGTACAAGATAAGAATAAAAAAAATACATAAAAAGTATTCAAAGATTAATAAAAAAAGTATTTTTTTTTTATAAATATTTGTATTTTGTATTTTTTTTCTGAGGCTTTGAGTAACTTTTTTATACTTTTTTCTTTCTTATCTTGTGCCCATATGGCATAAGATAGAAAAACACATGTTCTAATAACTAAATTTGAAGCAATTAACAATAAAAAAAAAAATCATATACTTAAGTTTGGTTAAAGTAAACCCCCATAATTAATGATCCTTTATAATCTGCTAATGATTTGAATACTTTCATTTTTGATTTGCACACTCTAAACTGTGTTTTAAACAGTTGTATATTTATCACACGCAGCTTTTGAAGATTGTACATTGAAGTGTGCGGATAAAAAATCAGAGTGTGTCAAGCAACACTGTTTATAATCAAGTCCCATTACGTGAAACGATCATGATAGCTTTGTACTAGTGGCCTCTCGTCACTAGAGCTTTTTCCCAGTGCACGAAGCTCGAATGACTTGCATACATTTCACACAATATTTTTTTTCTTTTGTTTTTTAACTTCTAGTTGGTTTTTCGATGCGGTAATCGTTCGATGCGGTAATCATCTGGAAAGGGAAAGAAACCTAAATTGGCAAAAAAAAGTCGTTAATGACTTAACAAGGTATTTAACGAATTAATTCAAATCAGCTAATTAAAATAAGACAAAATTACATTTTTCGTCTTTATGGTTTACTCAAAATTACATGTTTCCTACCCATTTGATTTTAATTACACGGATAATCCCTATTTTTCAAACTAGTTACATCAAAGTTCCATATTCTTGAAAATATGACTATCCGTGTAACTAAAAAATATGTAAATAATTACATAGATGATCTCTATTTTTTAAAATAAGGACCATTAATGCAACTAGTTTGAAAAATAGGAATTATCCATATAATTAAAATCGAATAGGGACGAAACATGTAATTTTAGGTAAACCACAAAAACGAAACATGTAATTTTGTCTTAACATAAAGACTTTGCTGCCCTTTTTGTGCTAGAAAAAATGTTTTGATAACCTGGTTGAAAATAAACCTACGTTGGTACATTTTTTTTGTTATTTGCCCTTGTTTGCATAGTTTTATTTGCAGTCTAAATCAATTTAACATAACACATAAATAATTGATTTGCACCTGTGTATTTTTTATTAGCACACATCAGTTATTAAATAAATAGTTGTATTAGATTTTTATTCTATACAGTGAAATATGCCAATTAAAAGACTAAAATACTCCGTTGGTCTTTAAATTTGTTACTGCGCATCACAGTGGGACAAAGTTGAGAGTTATTATCGCCGGAGGTCCAAAACTTGGGTTTTTAATGCCAAATAAGTCCCTTGACCACTAATGCCAAAGTCAATATCTGATTTTTGGGTATTTTAGTCATACACATTTATGGTTAGCTTAATGAGTACCATCTTTAGAGAGCTAGGTGTCATAACGAAGCATAACTTCGTCGTCGCGCCACCTCAGTGCCACATCAGCATCCCATTTTCCCATGCTTACAACAAACCCCCTCCTCACTCTAAAACATCAACTTCTTCATTTGGGGCCACACACTAAAACACACCTACAAACACACCAACAATACAACACTGGCTTGTAATACACAAATAAAATAATCTTTTGTGTCAGATACCTTCATTCGTCGTCCCCGATTTTGGAACCGACGGCATGACAGGCACGACGGGCTCGCCGTTGGCGCTACGCGGCAGCCACGTCGACGGCGAGCTTACGAAAGCCCACCGTCCACTCTTAGTCATCTGTAACACTTGGTTAGTTAAGTTAATGAGTACCAAATGGATAAAAGTACACCTTGGAACGGAAAATGAGTATGAGTAATTCCAATCTTAAAAGAGGAACTTGCCCCAATTTTAACTCTCTTTTGAAACCCTCTTCGTCGTCTTCTTCATTACCACCATTGTCTTCGCCTTCTGCCCATCCTACTAATCGTAAGCGTTTTGCGCCTATTGGTACTTGGAATGAAGGTTTAAATATTTACAATCAGCAGTTTCATTATAACCATCAGCAACAGCATCAGTATTTGCTGTTGTCTGGTGGTAAAGATGATTTAGGGCCATTAGGGATGTTGGAAGATAGCGTTAAAAACTAAAAAGCCCGAAGCCTTTACCCCCTGGTCCTCATTTAACGAAAACCCAAATCGATTCAGCTCTTAGTTTATTAACTGATTGGTTTTACGAGTCTTATGGGTCAGTCTCATTTCCAAGCTTGGATCATCCCAAGTTCAAAGCTTTTATGAATCAAGTTGGGTTGCCTGAGATTTCACGGCAAGAATTTATGTCGTCAAGGCTTGATTCAAAGTACGAAGAAGCGAGATTAGAATCACAAGTTAAGATGCGGGATGCTGAGTTTTATCAGCTAGTTTCTGATGGGTGGAAGAGTAAGATTTTTGGTCATGGCGACGAGGGGCTAATTAAGTTCATGGTTTATCAGCTTTTTAAGATTGTTGTTGATAATTGCTTGAAAATTACTAGTCTTTTTAACAAGAATTTTCACGCTAGGGGTATTTTGAATAAGTATCGGTCACAAGAGTCTAGATTCTCTGTTTCTTCTGGAGTTCCGATGCTTTTGTATTGCGGAAATATACAAAATTTTCCGTCTGTTAGTGCAATGTAGGAGAGTACTTTGAATTGTTCTCGGGTTTTGGAAATGGCAGATTCTGTAGCTAGAGAAGTTGGTTAACCAATATGTCATCTATCAAACATATCTATTTCGATAACTGTCGTGGGCTAGATAAAGACCCTGTTTTGAAGGGAGCGCCAAGAGAAGAGAGTATGTCGAATTAAACGGCGATTATATACTCGATTGAAGATCGTCTTGTTAGATGGAGTTGTATTTTATTTGTAGATGTCGGTTCTCAAATAATGAAAAGTCAATTTTCACATTGGTTTGAGTAATTTTCTATCTTGATTTCGTAATGACATTTGATTGTTAACTGAGATTACTGAGGTTAAATGACTAGGTTTTAATGGTTGACGGTGGGATGAGTGGCGGTAGTTGCTCTTGTTTGGATGAGCACAAAAGCATTTTTGCATAAACTTCTTGTTTCATTTTCATGATCAGGTGATCAGTTTGAAGTGAATTAGATACAGAATGTTTTCAAAACACAAAACAATCATCGAGTACAGTAACATTTATCCAGTACAATAATCACACATTGTTCATATTATCATACACGTACAAGACAATCTTTGTATTCGAATATTAATTCTGTGACATTTCTTGTTCCTTTACTCTTATTCTTTCCACCATATGATCTACTCAGTTGATGAAGAAAGATCCATTTGATGAAGAGACCAGAAACAAAGAAGAGAAGAAACAAGGTATAAATGTGTATAAGTGTGTATGGACTAGAATACCCTCGACTACATGACAAAAATCAGACATTAACTTTGGCATTAGTGGTCAAGGGGCTTCTTTGGCATTAAAAACCTAAGTTTTGGACCTCCGGCGATGATAACTCCCAACTTTGTCCCACTGCGATGTGCAGAAACAAGTTTATGGACCAACGGTGTATTTTAGTCCAATTAAAATAATGCGTGCAAATCACCTCTCTAAAACATGTATCATATCTAAATGAAATTATAGGCATTTGGCAATGAAATGAAGTTAGTACATGAAAAGAATGACTTTCTTAACTTGAATAGCAAAAAAGTTATTACATTCTCCAACTTGAAGCAAAAGATTTGCCAAAATAGCTATATCACTAAACTAAATGCAATAACTTTCAATTATGTATAGTATCTCTATCAATATCATCTAAAAACCCTACAAGACTGTATCTCTTTTCGGATACAATTTCTGAGATGTATATACTTCATCTTCTTTCTATACAATTATGTCCTAATACTTATAACAAAACAAAAGAACAATCTATAAATAATGAAAAAATGTATATCTTTTTTTCTTTCAAACTGACTAATGACCAACTCCAGGGCTTGGAACCGAGCGTAGTATCCGATCAATGGCGATAAGGTGACGAGTTATGAGCTTTTCGTCAGTGATCGAAGCATGGCCCTTTTTGCTTGGAGTAGAAGAAGGCACGGTGCCTTTTGGTAGAGAACTTAGGTACAAACTCATATCAGCTTGAGAAGTTGCTTCAGCTTTAGGGCTTGAATCCGGTTTATCTAACAATTTTCGGGCATCCGTCGAAGATGCAAATATAACGAGTAGCATGAAGAGAATGAAACATGTTCGACCCATATTTTTTTTTGAGAGAGAATGAAGGAAGAAAATATGGAGAGTTTGATAGATAATAATGTTTGAAAATGAAGATGGAGATGTTGAATACTTATACTAAAATTTGGACTCACCGAATGTTGACTTTGTCTATTGATTTTTGTGATGTTTACACGCCTCTACACGGATTTAGATTTTGAAGATTTTTATTTTAAATCAAACGTTATATATTATTGTGAATAAAGATTACTATATACGGATTGGCTTGGACAACAAGGCATGTATAAAAGCAATACATATGCCAATAACTATTTGTTATCTCAACCTTGGTTTAAAAAGTGAGCACATCATTGCTTTGCATTCAAAATTTCACATCATGACGTCTAATATCAGGTCATTCCCATATTGCGTTCACCTTATACCGCAGTCCACCGCAATTATGTAATGCACGCAATTTGACGTGCATTGTCATAATCTCTAAGGTCGTGATAGTTATATAGTCGTTGATTGAACTCAGGGATGAGCACGGTACCGGTCCCGTACCGATCCCGTACCGAATTAGTGGTCCCGATTTTTTTTCACCTTATTTCGTAGTCCCAGTACCGTACCGTATTTTAAGAATCGGTACCGTTTCGGTACGGTACCGGTACGATTCCGATTCGGTTCCGGGATTCGGTTCGAAATGCTCATCCCTAATTGAACTTATTTATTGCATCACATCTTGTTGCATTCTTATATACAAAGTTAACTATTTGTAAAAAAAAAAATGGGATTGTTCTATTTAATATTTGTCGCAATCATAACAACATGATAAGTTTAACAAATCTCTTAAAAAATTGAAATTGGCATACAAAATGAATACTTTTTATCCTTTATCCCTTTTGTAGTAAAGTTGTTTTTTTCTTTGACTTTTAAGTTTTAATAGTCAAAAACACTATTTCTTGTCAAGCACACCAGTTGCTAAATTTAGTCATACTATCGAGCTGGTTTATCAAATAAAAAGTATCAATAAAATATATCTATTGTTAAAGAAGTCATATTTATATAAAATTGTAATTACTAGTTTACTACGTGTAGGTGATATATACTGGTGGTTTAACCTTTTTTTACAAAAAAGTTTTTTATCCTTTGGAATAATAATCTAAAGCGATAGTGAGTGACGTTGGGCCGGTTCATTTGTTCCCACTTTCTGGGCAGCTTCTTGGAGTATGAACCTTTGACCCACCTACCTAGACCCATGTCATTTGACTTGGGCGGCTTGACCCTTTACTGCCTCCTCACATGATGCTCATGTGCCAAATACTTTTTGGTTCCTAATTACTAGGAAAACCTTTTAATTTAAAAAGAGTTCTACTAATCACACTTTAATGTAATGTAAGCGAGATTGTCCAAACCCAGATGTTTAATAAATTTGGTTGACATTATAGATGTGTTGGAAACAAATTTTGTATGTATTAGAATTTTACTATATCCAAATTACAAAATTATTAAAGTTAGTTTTCAAGAAGTATCGAAAATTAGTAGCTCTTCTCATACATCTTTGTTTCGGTGGATGTCATTTTCGTCGAAATGTAGCAAGATACATTGTATGTAAGCATAGAATGATCGATGAGAATTTCACATCATAACTTAGATTGCAACTTGAGTGGTGCCATTTTCATGCATGATATCACAAGTCAAGCAATTTGCCTATAGAAGGCAATGAATCCATGCTTCATTTTCATGACACATTCTAAACACATACAAAAGTTCTCATAACACTTGTGAAGTTATTAGAGCATTCGGTATGGTTGTAGAAAACACGCCAAATGCATCAAAACGGAACGAATGGCGTGCCATTCATTGTACCGAGCAAAACGGCAACAACACGCCAAATGGTTTTGAATTGCAAGACTGGCGCACGCTATTCGGCTTTTTTTTTTGTATTGAATGCATGCAACGGTTAAATATTTGAAGATGAAAAGTTCTCATCATTATGCGGGACCCAATAACATGTAATGGTGTGTTATGAGGAGAGTGTTTGAGTGACTGGTGTGTTATTGGGGAGGGGATGACGTGACGCTTAGTTGGCATACGAATAACATGTTAAACGCTTTGCCCATACCTACTGCTCTTAGAGTTTGTGAAATATATCCTGATACAAGAGATATAAAAGTGTTTATTTTTGTAATTCAAGAGAAGTGTACTTTCTAGTTTTCTAGTTTCTACATAGTGAAACATATCTTTCTTTGTCCGTGCTTTTTACCATTTTGGGTTCTCCATGTTAAATATGTATATAATTTTTTATAGTATTTCATATTTTAGTTATGGATTTGCTTAAATTACTTGTCACTTTTCACAACCAAATTGTTTTCATAACATTTAAAATTAAGCTAATTTCTCAAATATTTTTTAAAAATAAATGCGTATGCATCAACTCTTATGAACTCTATTTAAAGTTATTATATTTATCATGTGCATGCTTAGATTTTTTTTTAATTGAGCTAAGTTTCTCTATTTTGATCACAAGCTAGCACTTAGTATACTTTTTTAAATAATCATGCTTTCCGACTTTTTAGTTGAGTAATTCACAAGATTTGAGCTTTTCGTCACACAGACTCAAACACCAGTTGGTATACTTTATTGAGTATGTACTAGTGATTTTTTTTGAGTTAGTAGGTAACTAATTGCTCAAAGTCAAAGAGGAACTCACAATCTTTTGTAATTATTAGACGAGGAAATTGGTCATCAAAAAGTTGTTGAAAAGTTGAACTTGATGGGAAGTTAAGCTCGTGAAATTGTTGATAAGAATGGTTCATTGATGATCACTTAGATACTGTGTTTAAAAGTCATTGGATCAAATTGGTCAATACTTGGAGCTTGAGTAGGTAGACCTAACCAGGATGTAGTTCAATTAATCTAAATTAATAAAAGTCAAATACAATACTAGTAACATTGTATGCATGATTTTACTCATATACTGTCTCTAATATATAGTGTTTGAGTGATTACCAAGTGATTTGATAATGGTCCATATTTTGAGAAATACTAGATATACAAAAAATTTACAAAATTAAAACGGATGATAAGAAAGAATAAAGAGAAATTATAATACAATATGATAGGATCATTACATTTGACAAGTCGTTGCGTGAGTATAATTTGGAATATTTTTTATGAACGGTTTTTTATATATTAAGGCAACTAACATTGACTTCTTGGAATACAAAAGTCAAATATTATTAGTAGTAAAATAGCCATGTGAACCTGTACTAATGATTTTTTTATTAACTAACAATGACCCGTCAACAATTTTTGATCTAGTTTTAAAAAATGTAATTATTGTGACTAGTTTGATAAAATATTTGATCGACGAGTTCCTTTTTTTTAGTTGTTAAGCATTGTATGCAAATCAGATTTTGACTGTAAAAGTTAAAACAAAATAATTCTTACCTAAACCAACATTCCATTATGTTAGCCATTTAACGATTCGTAAAGCTAACGGGCGAGTTCTTTTACTTAGATCTACGTGGCTTAACCAGGGTCGTGATCTTTTCCGAACCATTTACTTGGCTATCCTTAATATCTTAACTATGATGTTCGAACTTGAAACCTATTGTGAGCACGCCTGCTCCTCTATTACTATAAACTAAATAATCGATTGCGATAATGGTCTTCTAGCGAAACTCGAACCCTTTGTGCTTTATAGGACTGCAATAGAGGCCCAAGTACGATCAGTGAGCTGGCCCATTAGACTTTCACTGGATCATTGCACGCATGTTATATGTAAATAAGAGTCATAACACCATACAAAAATGGTTATTTTTTATCTGAATGAAAAAAATGTACTGTAATATTTTGCTAGACGTAAAATATAAGTATACTCGATAATCATTTTATATGCTCCTACCGAGTATAATTTTTTTTACAAAATTACATCTATGTATTGTTACATTCCATGGGAAAGATGCAACACACTTCGAAGTAAGATGAAAATTTAATTTGCAACAATAAGATGACATATGTGCAAATGCATAGTCGTTCAGGACCGTCTAATGTTTTGTAGATGTAAAAAGTTTTCTACAAAGATTATTTTATTTTCTGTGAGTTCGATTTGTTTTATTAAAAAGATCACGTCCAATTTAACGACATAAATCTAAGAAGATTATATTTATTACAAGAAATGGTTAGAATATACTATTCCTTTAGATTAGTCACTTAACTAAATCGCTTTGCTACATCATGATTAACACAAAAAGAAGATCTTGAAAGAGAAATATTATTGGACATGGGACATAGGCTCGTATGAATAATATGATAATGTCTTAAGGAAAAAGGTTCAGTTTGAAGACAAACGCATATGGGCCTAAAGATACTTTATACATGTTAAAAGATACTAACATTTTGAGGGACACTTAGAGCATTAACAATGATAACGCCCTAACGCCGTTTTGGGTGCTAATAACGCCATTATTGAAGTTAAGCCATTGGAGGCTGGGCGTTATTGCGCCGTTAGTCCTTGGGCGTTGGACCTTTAACGCGCGTTAAAGGTAAAAAAAAAATATATCATTTCACCCCCTAAACTATTTCAAATAAATTTTCACTTACACCTCCTCAACCTATTCAAATTCAAATTTAAATTATACTAGTCAATTCTGGGCGGGATAAATTCAAATTCAAATTTGAAATTTAAAAATAAAATATGAGCGGGATTTATTCAAACTCAAAATCAACCCTGCCAACAAAAGTTACGCACACAACTCAGACCACAAAAATGTCACCAAAATTTTTCTCGGCAATTTCCAAGTCCAGGAAAAGCTCGAAACAAGCTTTTCACTTCACCATGATTTCCTCCAACTAGCTTTTCTAGCTTCACCACATTTTCCTCCAACAAGCTTTCTACCGAACTTGAAGTTTACTCAACACCACCGGAAAATGTCTTTCCGGTGGGTTTTGAAAACATCTCATACCTCCTAATTGTTCCAACTCCACGTGAGCAGTCCACGGTGGATTTTCAAAACCACCAGCGGTTAAGTGAGGAGCTTCCCTCCGCAACTAGAACAGATGAAGAAAATGGTAGGGAGATTATGGAAGAGCAGGCACGTGAAGAAAGCTGCTCCGAGTGAGCAAGAACACGGGAAATTCATACTCCAAGACAACTACTTCGACATAATGGAGCGTCGGCTCTTTAATGGGGAGTTTAATTCCCCTTCAAGTTCTGAGGGTTGGGTCTCAGATGATTCATTTTTTTTAAGTTTTAGTAGTTTTATTTTCATCAGTATGCGTTGTATCTTTAATTTTTAATGTAATTCGTGTTTAACGTTTAATGTACTTTGTGTTTTAATGTTAAATGTGATATGTTTTTTAATAAATGAAATGTTTGTTTTAGTTTAGGGGTTGAAATTGAAAATATGAAATGTTATTGATGTTATTAGGATGTTATTGTTGTGGGTGTCTTTTGGGGATGTTAAAGCTGATGTGGCGCTGACGTGAACGGTGTTATTTTATAACTTGTGTTATCATTCTGATTGCTCTTAGAGTTATTTTGTAATGAATGCATTGTTTTTATTAATGAAAAACTGAAGTTCATATGAACATTTAATGAAGTGTAATTATTGTCGGTGTTTTAAAATCGGGTTAACTCGGCCGGTTGAACTAGTTAAACCGTGAACTGGTTGGTTAATCAACCGCAAACCAGTAGCTTGGCCAGGTCAGTAAAAAACCGATTTGTAAATCATTAATTATTATTACTATTTTATAACATGATTACATGTATATATCTGTTTTAAACGAGATCAAGCTTTCAACAGTAGAAGTAAAAACATTTCTTTTAGTTGGCTAGGCTGGTTTAGTGACTAATGTAACTCTCTTAATTCAATTCTGTAATTGTTCTTTCTAGCTCTTTTGCTAGTCTTTTAATTTAATTCCCCGCCGTTTAAAAACAAAAACATCTATATATCTGTTTTTTTTAAGTTCTTTATAGCCAATTATTTGTATCACATTGTCACATGCCCTTTCCATTCCCACTTTAGAGTTCTATTTAATTAAAAATGCTAATAACACAAGTACAAATCAAGTTTCCAAAATTACAATTCTATAGGTAAAAAAAATGATAAATCTGAAAAGAATCTAACTGAATATAGAATCAAGATCGAGAATACAATAAAGTTTGACATGGTGAGTAGTTTTATATTTAAAGTTTGATATTAAATGTCCATCTTGAATATATGTATTTCGTCATTTGATAAAGAAACAAAACATATTTCCATGATCACTTTTTCTCATTGCACTTTCTTTCCTTTTCTCTTGAACTTTAATAAAAATCATGTAACGATAAAATAGTGGGGATGTAAAGTGGTCCAACCACCAACCTCACTCGACGTCAAGAATGGATCTTTTATATATCATGAAAGACTAACTATAATTTTTTAAATATATATATATATTTGTTACTAATCTTTAGTAACTATGTAGTATTATTTATTATGAATCATGAAAATTATTTGGTTCTTTCTGTAATGGGGTGTAATATCTTTTTGGCTTAACATTCCACATGGATTGAATTAATACAAACACGCATGTAGACATGTGAAATATGATTAAAGAAAAGTTATACTAGAATAATAAACTAACTTTTCTGCATAATGCAACTGCACAATGGTTTAATTATACAGCCAGATATATATATATTTTTTCCCTAAAAACACAATATACATAACCTATGAAAATAATAATCCACTATCTCACTACAATAATAATGCAATCCAGACTTCATCATTTTGGTGAGCACAAAAGTGCCTGCAAAATACAAACACATTCATATGATCAATCAAAAACAGTTACAAATCGCGCTAGAATTTTCAGATCAGATAAGAGTTTAAATCTTTCCAAAAATAGGAATACATTAGAAAACATGCATGCAATACATCATACATTAAGACAATACGTGTATCGCCTTCTTTGTCGTTCCACGGATTCCAACCTGTGCATCATTTCATCTGTCGTCAAAATCTCCCCAGGTGAGCTCAAGAACACTGTCCGCGGAACAGGAGGTGACCAAAGTCCGCTTTGGGAATAGTCGAACCCGAATTCTGATATGTCAGCGAATTTTACAAGAAGCCTTTCGGATACAGATCTTGGAACCAATTGAACCTTGGATGGAGATGGTGTATCGGACATGTTGTTATTAGGGAATGAAGGAGACAAGAAGATGGAAAATTGAGTGAGGATAAAGAAGTGTATGGTTGTATGCAATCATATATAAGATATAAGACGTGGGTAGCATGATTGAAAGCCCGCCTTATATATAGATAGGTCCATTGGGTGCATGTGTTCTTGTTTGTCATGTTAGTGTTAATTAGTGCAAGATAATTCAGGTCGGGCTCGGGTTGATGGTCCAACTTTTTTCATATCATTCGCGAAAAATATCGTGTCAATCATTCTTTTTGGGTAAAGGATTTTATTATTACTCTAAAAAACACTTAAGTACATAGGATGTGAGTGAATCTCACATCTCACCCCATTACATAGACGAATAACAAGAGGACCATTTGTACTTCAAACCAAAATCTATCATAAGAATGACAAACCAAACGTATGAAAAACTATTCTATAAAACTACTAATGTCTAGCATGATCACGAAGCCTAATATCCCAAACGTCACAAAATGCTAATTGCTCTTCAGTTAAAATTTCGCACTCATCATCATCATCTTGGGTTTTTTGACACAGTTTAATTCGTATTAGGGTTTGTGTCACTTGTAGCTAACTGCCTTTAAAAGTATTAATTGTTACAATATGTATTCAAGTCTTTTACATGCATACTTATTCAAGTTGCAAAACAAAATAATGGTGTATTTGATACTAATTAATCTTATGATAATTATGATCAGTCTAATTGTAGGGACTTGGGGACCAAGAAACAATAGAGAGGCACTAGGTTTTTGTCGTTTTAAAATAGGAGTAGTGGTCCATTCAATGGGCTTTCCATGACGAACAATCAGCTCATTCTGCATATGGTCACTCATATTTGCCGAAACGGACCCAAAACACTAAGTCATCAGGTGCAAAAAAAAAAAAAAAAAAAAAAGTTACAAGTATAAAGGAAATAAAATTAGTTTTTTGTTTGACATAGTCGTGGATTAAGTAATATTTATGTGACAAAATTTTTTGGACCGGGTTCATTTTGGAAAAATATAGAATTTTTACAAAAATTTATACTACGCGACAGACATCCATCGGATTTCCGTGAACCCGGAACCCCCTAGGTCCACCCCTGCATATTTGTATTTGAAAGTACAAGCTATTAATTTATGTTATAGTCAGGGCCGGATTTGAGGGTGTGCGGGGTGCTCAACCGCACAGGGCCTTCATTTCTTAAGGGGCCCTGATTATGGGTGAACCAAATGGTGTTTTAATTCGATTTCTTGCATTAAACATGTAACATTGCGCTAAAACAATGTAAAGATATGAGTTTACAAGAAGATATTGAATGTAAATAAGAATCAAGTTGTTTTAAAAAATCAGAGTGTATGCACGGAAATGACAGCTGAGGAAGATGATGACTTTGGTGTCTTATCAACTTGCCCCTTTAAGAAGGTTTTAAGTTTTACATGTTTGGTCCACCTTTTTAGTTTTGTTTCCAAATAGGTAAAAGTTGTTTATAAAATTTATGGCTTTCGAGTTTTTACTCTTCGTGAACATTATTAAAAATGGCCAAAACAATCTTTTAAAGGCATACGTCCAATAAAATTAACATTATAAGTTTGATGGCCAAATGTTGAAGACTTTGCTTTTACTCATTTTCTTCAATATATAAATTGTTGTCGTGTTTACTTTATAGGCAATAATTTTAGAGTTAATAACATACGATTTATAGATTGATATGGCACAAGGCACGTAAAGTCACGAGATAGTATCCTAGTACAACAACAACAACAACAACAACACTCAAACATGTCTGGGCATGAGATAATCTGCTAGCGAATAGTTATATTTTTTCGTGATCAAAGACCTATTTAGAAGTTTACGCACAGGGCCCCCGAAATCAATGAGACGGCCCTGGTTATAGTTCCCTAGTCTTTAAAACTAAAAATAAGTATAATTATTGTATTTTTTTTCTCACATTTCATGTACATGGACCATGGTAAAGTGGTATTGTGCGGATAGTTTAATTTTTGAAGCTGAACTCATATGCAAAATTATTTTGTCTCCTTTTGTGTTATCAAAATTATTTGAAACATAACGAGTTACAATAAATTTCATTAATAGATTATGCATTAGGGTACAAAATATCAATTGATGTACGAAGTGGTTTTGGGTTAGTACAACTGAACTCTGTCTCTTACTTTATTTACATGAAAATGTAGTATCCATCTCTTAATTACTGATCTACTCGTAGTTTACAAAGTTTAAGTTCATAGTTAATTAAACTATAAGAAAAGTTATTTAGTGAAATATTGTTTTGCTTTATATACTAGTAGCTTGATAATTCTTATTAAAACCTTACTCGTTATTTATAGAATTATGATAGGATTCATGTTAGTGTTTGTCTTTTTGCGATTATATTATAAATTCTATATCCGGTGGGTAAACAAGTACCAAATAAAAGGTTCAAAAGAGAAAGAAGTCAAATAGACTATGACTACTCATACCCATCCATTCACAATTTCATATATATGATATGTTGGAGTACTATTCTTTGTCGTTCAAAAGAAAAAAAACGTACTAATGTTTATATTCTTTTTTGACTCAACGGTAAGAATACCGGTCTTTTAAAGAGGAGGTCAAGAGTTTGAATCTAACGGGAAAAAAATTAATCTTTATATGGCTATAGAGGTTTACATGCACTGACTTCATGCTATCCAAAAAAGTAGTCATCTTAAGATTAGTGAGCTATGTAATTAAAAAAAGTTATTCTCAAATGTATTTATTCACTACAAGATAAAGGCCATTCACTGACGGAAACTTTTTATGACTGAAAATTAAAAAAGTCAATAAAACCATTACCGCAATGGCTAATTAAAAGCAGAGACGAAAAGGTAAATACGAAAACAAAAAGTCAATAAAACACATTCAAGGCACATTATATCCATGCTCTCAAAAATGCTTGTCTCTCCTCCAGGTCATGCAGCATAAGTCCGTGTCAACTTCCGACAATCAACACCTTCACCTCCGGCGCATCACCGTCACATTGCCGTCAACCTCATTTTAGAATTTGAGGTGAACATATATCTTATGTGCCAAGGTTAAGCTTTAAACTAGGGTTATATTTAGTTATTTAAATCTTTTACCGATGAAATAAGAAACTATCGGTTTGTATTATATGATTTATGCATTGTCAAAGTGTTTGGTGAAATTTTGGAATAAATCGTGTTGTTACATTGTATATGATAAAGTTTGATGAAATGATTGAATGAAAACATATGTTTTAGTTAATTGCATTAGCGACTATAGAATGAAGGTATGGTGACATTAACAAATGCACAAGAAAAATAAATCAACGGTTGGTGATGATAGGTAATTGTCAATATTAAAGTCATTCAATGTGTGATGATATGGGGTAATGTTTGAGGGTCATGTCACATGTGTGGTTCTTTGACTCATATTCGTAAAACTTCGCGAGTTCCATGGTTTGGTTTGCTTCAAGGGGCGAGAATACGATAACTAAATAGAAACGGTAACTATCAATGTTGATGGGCTTGGTAAAAAAAAAGTGATAACATTTGATTTAAGATAAAAATCATAATAGTGCTAGGAAATATTCACATTTAACATAATTTAGGAAGAAATTCATAGTCATATGCTAAATTGCCAACCTTTAATTCTCGCATATTAAAACTAGGCATCACTGCATTGCCGCTTCAAAATCATGTATCCTGCAATTAAGCTTCACGAGTACTCTCAAAATCTAATTCTAATCCTTTTCCTTTATCGAAACGCATCATTCATAATACTTGTTGAAAGCCATAGGTTTCCAAGGTGAAATGTCGGTGAATTTGGGCTCATCACCATAGGCTCATGGTTCTCAAAGTTCAACCATTTACAAGAATCAATAGTTGGGCTCATCACCATTTCCATGGTTCTCATAATTTTGTAAGTTTATATTCGATTCTAATTAAGGTTGGACATTTTGGACTTGCTAGTGTTATCAAATGGTTTGGAATAGCTAGTTTTTAAAAAGTATGGGGTCTCATTTGTATCTTGAAGACTACCAAATAATTAAATTCTTGAAATTAATCAAATATCAATCTTCAAACTAGTGTATAGTTATTTTTGTTCTCCACAAGTGTAATTGCTATATCTTGCAACTTGTTGAACCGTGAGTGTTAAATTGTTAGTGCTGTTTAGAGCTTTTTTAATATTATTTTTATATTATGTTTATTTGTCGCGAGTATGTATATATTTATTACCATTGCCTTTGGTATCTTTCACGATTAACTTATTTCATTATTTCTTAAAGGTCTTTGCTCATGCTATGATGTCTCAACTTCTTTGCCGGGGGTGGCTTTGTTCTTCATCACTTCTAAAGGTTGTTATTTTCTTGAAATCTTTGTTTTGAAAACTTTAGTTTGTTGTCTCTATGTTAATGGTGATTCATCATCCTCCACCTCATTTCTATTGCATTGATTGGTGTTTTTGGTTTTAGGGTTTGAATAGTGTATGATTGTGTATAGTTGTTTAATATTTGCATGTGTTTGATATATTTTAATGAAGTATAATTGTGTCGAGAAGGTGTACATGTGTTAGTTAAGTTATTAGCCATTTTTGATTTTTTATTTGATTAGTTGATTATGTTTTTTTTGGATTTTGTAAGTTTTAGGGTTGTTTAGATTGGAATTTATGTTGGAAATGTGAAGTTTTCTTAATGTTGGATTGATTTGAGTGAGATTAAGTGTAATGTATTTGGAAAAGCTGCGGTTGTAATTGGAAGATTGAACTTGTGAATGTTATTACGATTACTTTGTTGTTAGTGTTTTAATGAGCGAAAAAACGATCTATGACCTTGTGTTATTTGTTTATTGTGTAGTTATTCGAGTTCTTGGTGTAGTTTTTGTCATTACTACTTGTTATGCTTACATCACTTGTATTTGTGTTTGGTGCTCAAGATTCTTGGTGTGCTTATCATCGCCCGTAATATTATTATGTCATATATCTTGAATGTATGAAAAAGCGGAGACTTTGTATCAAAGTCTGCTTAGAATCTGAGATGTGTTATGGAATCGAGCTTATCACTTAATAATTGCGTATTTTATGTTTTAGGTTTGGTTATGCATTCATGTGATGTATAAATGAAATCTGATGGCGTCAACTAGTAATAAATTTGATATGTCATCAGTAGCCCAAAAAACCGTTTATGCTAATGGAAATGGGCGATGGGTCCCGTGGTTCGATGAATAGATCGGCCGGTTTTACGTGACAAGGCGAAAAATCCCATCTTATCATCTCTTTAAGCATGTCGCGAAACACTTCAACTCCAGGCAAAGGAGGCGTAAACAATTTTTTATAGTGCTTGTGGGTTGACCACTGGCATAACCCCGAATATAAGTTCAATGCGTCATGGGGACTTTAAAAACTGCAAATGATGCTTAATTCACCCGATGCTTCACACGATGATCTTAAAAATTTAAAGCGGTCTTCGTGAATCCGCCATTAAGAAGCGGTAAGCGTTTTTTCTTTTTTTTTGGAAGGATTACAGTTGTATTTGGAACTAATTTGTGTTGTTTAGAGCGTGTGAAGATCTTTAGTGAAACTTACTGCGTGAGCAAGTGCTTTCCAAATATTCCAACAAAAATCCGCATAATGGTTTATCACGGTGTCTCTAGGATGGGTCCCCAAATGTTATTGATTGATCGGCATAAATCGAAGAAAGAGGGATAAATACCGCACCTAACAAGCGGACGAACATGATGGTGATGTGCGTCGAACACTCTGCTAGATCAAGTGTGAGTGTAGAAGGATAGAAGCGTTAAGGGGCCCCACTAGTAATGGTGTTCGGTGAGGACCTAGCATCACCTATTGTAGTGATGGTTGGGAAAAGGCGAAAAGGAAGAAAAGCGTTACGTAATAAAGAAGGATCTTGGCGTCAAGCTTCGGTGTCATCAAAATCTAATGATGGATACCGGTAACCTAAACAAGGAACATATCCTAGGAATCTTCACGATTCTAGATCAAGGCCAAGCGTACCTTACGATCCGGTACTAACTCTCTTTCCTATGTCGAGTGTTTTAATATGCATTTTGGCGATTTTGGAGATGTTGTATGAGTGTTTGGGCGATTATAAAAAGCTTGCAAGGCGACATAGTGTTTAGACTTGAGTTTGGATATGTTTTGCACTTTTCTTTGTTTAAGAAAATTAATGCATAAAATCACAAAAAGACCCTGTTCATGTCGTAATAATAAGATAAAACAGTTCCAACACGAATATGCAATACCAGAAGTATCTTCTTGACACATTTCACTTATCTTGATGTAGGTCCGGAGCTGCTAGCATCAGTACACATTCTTCCCGGCTTAGAGTAGGAGAGTAAAAATATCGAGCACCTTGATAGAAGGTGCTTTGATCTTGGCAGTATATGATCATTGAGAGGTACTTTCAACTTATTGACGTTTTAGATAGAGCAGTTGGTAAGTCACATGTAATTGAGTTGAAATTGCCTCCTATATCCTTAACTATACTTACATGTGGTTTGTTCTTCATGGGTTGCATTTTAAAGTGGCGGTCACAATTGAAGATGCCTCGAATACTGATCTTGGAGTGCATTGGAGAACAGGGTCGAGAGTGAGAATGGAGGGATGATTTGACTTTTGAAGAGGGTGTCAAATTATTAGAAAAATGCATGTGCAACCTTTTGTATCGTGATAGATCAATTTGTCAACAAGGTTCGGTCTTGAATCATCTCATATACCGCTTCATCCTATGGATTTATGATGTTGTTTAGATAGTGGTAAAATTATTTCGTTCATAATTTAATTTGCATGGAATAGCAAACATCATGGAGAGAGGTTGACCATTTCTGACCATACTCTTTGAAGACTTCTGGAATTATCTTTGCTTTTAGAACCGACATTTGGTGATGTAGGTTCTTGGTAGGAATTTGGATTTTAGGTGCACGAAACATGTTTACCATGATGTGTTAGGTCGGAATTTTGGATTATGCTATACTTAGTTTTGTTTTAGAATGGCGTGTTAAACTTAAAGGGGTCATTAGTAAATGTCACCTCAAGGCTTTCGTAAAGGCGTTTGCAAGACTAATGTTTAGCACACTAGTAGAAATGGGAAAAATGCAGTGGAAATGAAAAATCATTGTTCAAGACTTTTAGTGACTGAATAATTCAGTCACTATTAAATAATTTTAAGTTTTTCTTTTGGGGCATATAGTGACACATAACAACCAGACACAAAATATAACAGACCTTTTGTGACTGATATTAAGCGTCAAAATAGACTTTTAGTGATGGTTCCATTAGTGTCTCTTTTTCTTTCAGTGGGAGAAGACTAAAATGCTTTTAGTGACTGATTTTATGTTTTTTGTGACACTTTTTTTCAGTCACTAAATGGCATTTATCTTGTAGTGATTGTAATATACTAATTTAAATGTAGTAAAAACATGGCCCTATGTATCCTGTACATATATCTATACGGGTCAGGCCTTTTCGCTAATTTATGGGCTTAGATTAAAGTCCATAACCAAGCACTATAGCCTCTAATTGCTACTGGGGCAAATTAAAATGTTACACTTGTTATGACATGCTTCATAACTACTTCTAAGTCTTCTATAACAGGAAATCATATTATGTCCATGTCTTTCTTCCCTTCAAGTGCTTCCATCCGTTGCTTAGGAGGGCAAAAACTGCTCGAACCATCAAATTATAAATGGAAATGTTTATACGTACATTATGCGATGGCTAACCACGGCCGAGAACAAATTTAGGCTCCTAATTCTTAGGTATTATAACCGAACTTACTATATATAGAATGACCCAAAATCGAAAAACATCTCTAATTCTTTAAATACAAGAACCTTAAATCCCATTTGTCTCGATTTCCTTGAATGTGAAAATATATTTATCTCTACCTCTTGTGATTGATTTGTGATCATTTCCGATATACTCATCAATCACAGTGGTTGCTTGATAAATAATATTTTCATATTTATCAGTCGGTAGTGTTTATAATCATATTATTGTACATACTTACATATTGTAGCTTAACATAAACACAAATTAATCTTAGACATATAATCATGGGGAAGGATTACGATATTGAAGCAGCAAAGCATTATCCATCACAAATGGAGGATCCTCAGCTTCGTTGGGGATTCATTAGAAAAGTTTATTCAATCTTGACATTACAATTGTTGTTAACGGCTATCATTGCTGGTATAGTAGTTATGACTCCACGAATTAACCAGTTTTTCCGTACAAGAAACGGTCTGATTGTGTACCTCATCATTGCCATTTTTACAATTATAAGTAAGGATTTTCCTTTAATTTCATGTTTTATTTATAATTTCTAATAATTGAGCCATTACGCAGCTGCTAAGAACACTGACTTAATTCTTACGTGCAATTCTTTTTTGTGGAACTTGCAGTTATGCTTGTGATGAATTGCTTTCTGAATAAACACCCTATAAACATCATATTGTTGGGCGTGTTTACGGTTATGTTTTCTATTATGGTTGGTGTTTCGTGTGTCTTCTCAAAAGGTATGATAATTGCTTATCTAATAATAACTTGCAATAAGCATTTAATAAGAATTTGAAGCCACTTTTACTATACTGCATAATTCACTCACATATAATCTTATAAGCAATTCTAAGCACTATCAGAATTTATAATCTGTTGTATTAAAATTTAAAACACAACAAGCACATACCCTCATAAACATTACTCCAATAATTAGCAATATATCCCAAAAACACCCCGTATTAAAATCTTGACGTTGGTCAGTAGTCTATATAACCTATTATATTTTTCTACAGGGGAGATCATACTACAGGCGAGTATACTGACCACGGTATTAGCGGTCAGCCTCACCCTCTTCACTTTCTGGGCAGCTAAAAGAGGATGGGATTTTAACTTCCTTTATCCATTTTTGTTCTGCACACTCATATTGATATTACTTTTTAGCATGATTGAGGTATATATACCACAACTTCACTTATTTCTTCAGTTCTTTCTTGATTTTTTATAGATGAAACAATTTTTCAACGTATAACAATTGTTGTTGATTTTTTGTTTTCCAAAAGATATTCTACCCGATGGGAAGCATGGTGAGAATGGCAATCTCGTTTATCGTGGCACTTCTGTACTGCGGCTTTATCATCTATGACACAGATAACCTCATAAAACGATGCAGCTACGATGAGTATATCATTGCTGCAGCCATGCTTTATGTTGACATGATAAACTTATTTGTGACAATGCTTCAAATCTTGGGATTTATTGATGGCTAGAGAGGCTGCAGCCTGAAGGGTTTGACGCTATGCTTTATAGATTTTGCATGCACTTTGTAAAGGGAGATGTCATAATTTCAATTCTTAGATGTGTAATCTCTTTTTTCAAAAGGGTTTAGGAGTTGAATCACATCTCAACATATATACAATATACAACTTATTAATTTTGTGTCTTGTAACATGGATTGTATGTTACTGGGTTATACAAGATACTATAACTCTAAGGGCACTTTAGGTAGAGAAAATTTCAGAGATTAAATATGGAGTGGAGAATTAAATCTAGAGAAATAGAATTGAATGAAAAATTAATTAAATTCTACTGTTTGTTAGTGCTAGATAATTGAAATAAAAAATAATCACAAAACATTTTTTTTCCTTTGGAAAACATATTTCGAGTTCCAAAATGTTTTGAGCACATATGTTATAAACGTAATTTGTTTACATAAAATCTCATAAACAATGTACATTCTTTAATAAAATTATAATTTGAAGCAGAAAAAAAAAAAAGAAAAAAAAAGAACGCATTTCTCTAAATTCTTTTCCAAAATGATGGAAATAGAGGTTAACCAAATTACACTACCATTTATCTCCAATTCTTCACTTTTTTTTCTCCATGGAATTTAGTCGATTCAGTTTTTTTCTCTACCAAACACAGTGCTTTTTAATTATTAATCAGCGATGTTAGGCACATATAACATTAACATGCTTGTAGCGAAAACAACCTCCCATTAAAAACACATGTTATAGGTACGTGTCAGTCCGAATTTTTATTTTCTTTCAAATAAACACATTTCATTTTATACATTTGGACCAAATTTTATATATTTGGATCAAATTTTATACAGTTTAGGGACCAAATATTTTCAGCAGCCACCACGCCATTAAAATAGACTTTGCTGGCAGTGTGGAGGGTCTCCATCCTACTTCCGTTCTCCTAGTTTTCTTTATGTGGTTTCTTTTAGGTTCCTTATCGGTCATTTTATTAGGTCGTGTTGGATGCTACAAGTTATAAAGGTATTTTTTTCTTGGGTGATTCTAATATTCGTCACTACCACCTCTCGGTTAGGTAGGTCATTTTCCGACGAGTTGTTTCCATGGTTCGGGCGAGTTTCAAGGCTAGGTCAAGTTTGCAGTTCAGGGCGGTCGAAATTTGTGGTTTGGATTGTTCAAGTTTGTGGTTCAAGTTTAGCTTTGTAGATCGCACAACACCAATGGGCCTAATTGGAGAGGACTTTTTTAGGCTTTTGGCGAGAACAAGTTTAGCGTTGCAAACACGACACCAATCGAACACATAGTTGTAATGATAAGTCAACTTCTAAAAAGAACTCAACTTCTTTCGAGCTATATTGTTATACAAAGCTAAATTTCCACTTTCAAGCTTTTGGTTTGCGCTCTCAAGTCTTAGCAATCTTAACACTCATCAGTTAGCATTCATCATGATACATTAACATTTATTAGTTAACATTCATTACGAACGTTAACATTCATCACGAGACGTTAACATTTATCTGTTAACATTCATCATGATACGTTAACGACCAGGTTGGTAAACTCAGTGCACCAATCGACACAATTCGTGATGACTTTTTGTGTACTCTAAGTAATTTGGTAAACAAAACTTATTCATAAAGATAGTATAAAGTTTGATCACTAAACGTGATTTAACTTAATATATTTCATTATAAAGCAATCATTAAACGTGATTTATGACGTTCAATCATAGTCGTATCAAATATAGCATAATGCTTGGTCAACATTGTGGTCAAAGGCTTTGGCGAGGACATGTCCTTGCCAAAAGCCAAGACACGTCACCAGCATCACTCAGATAATCACTAAGTGCAAATTAAAAATATGATTAATTGGTCACTTTTTTGGTCAAACATTTTGGCGAGGACATGTTCTCACCAAAGGATTGACAGAAAAAAAATAGAGGGAAACGAATAGCGTAACTGAAAATTTTCGAAAGAAATAAAAAGTCGCCAACCTTTTAGCGAGGACATGTCCTCGCCAAAGGTTTTCGTCAATTTTATTTGCACATTCTGGCATAGGCAAAGACTGAAAGTCAAAGTTTTTTTTTGTCGTTTAGCACTCTTTGGCGAGGACATGGATGTCCTCAACAAAGGGTTCTTCGACCGTCGATTAACCTGGTGTAGGTATGTTTAGAGTCGTGGTTCACGTTTAGTGTCAAGTGATATAGGTTGTCGTTAAAGTAGGCAGTTCAGGTTATCGTAGATGTTTGGTTATGGTTCAGAGGGTGATATAGAGTGTGAATCTATGATCAAGTAATGCATTTTGTAGTCAAGGAAGGTTTTTTCAAGTAGTCGGAAGTCATGGTTTAGATTTAAAGTCATGTGTTAATTGTGGGACATTGGTTGGGTATTACAACAAATGTTTTAGTCATGGTTAAAAGTGTGTTTTGAGGTTTTCTTTAAGGGTTGTGTTTTTGTAGGGCCATGATTGTATTAACACGGGTTTTTAGTAGTTGGTGTTGCTACGCTTTGTGGTTATCTCTTAATCAATCATTTCCAGTTGTCGAGAGTCACCACTCGATTAGACTTTTTGTCACTAACTCAGATTAACCTTATGAGGCCGCGTATATCTTAAGGCTTGTCCTCTATCCTGAAAAGACGAAAACCTCATCCATTTATTATGTTTTAGACATCTGGGGTGTGGGGATGTTGGTACAATTTATGAAAGATAAGTAAAAAATAATTAGGATCTTTTAAATTTGGTTTCAATATGTAGGTTATATTAACGAACCATACCCAAGTTAAATTGACAAATATTTTTAATTAAAATTAAAGGCTCGCTTGTTTTTTCACTTCTCACAATACACATAACATAAACTATCATGTTGAAACCAAACTTGAGAGAATCTTTCTTCAAAAAAAAGATTATAACGTGTTGAGCGTTTATATTCGAGGCAAGGAATTAGTTCCTTAATGAAATACCTTAGACTGGGCACACCAGTGACCTCGAATGAGCTTTATTTTGCCTGCTACATTAGCTTTCTTTTTTCAGCGACCTACAGACGACTTTTTACCACACTAAAGCGATCTTCAACTTTTTTATAAGAATAAAATTCGAATTTTCAATAAAATTCAAGTTACTTATCAGTTATATATAACTTATTGTAGTTACTTATAAAATAAATTACAGCAAAAACAAACTTTAAGGACTTAAAGTGTAACTTTTAATTATTTATAAAAAAAACAAAGTCTCATCTTCTTCTTCTCCTTTTGCAGCCACACATATACAAAAATCCATTTGGTTCTATCAATACAAAAACAAACGAAAACACAAGGACCAATTTCTTTGGTTTCCTTCACATATAAAACGGATTTAAATAAAATAAAAAAAAGAGAGAAGGGGGAGTGATGAGTGTGTAAATACTCATCATTTTTTGGTCAAATCTGAACTGCAAAACATTTAAAAACACTCAGAAATGCATCAAAATACTGAAAATATCCCAAAATTGTATTTTATATGTTTTAGATGCAAAATGCTTAAAATCAGATGAAAAACGAGCTAAGTTCGCATAATTGGCAGTTTAGGTCCTCGACTTTCAAATCTTGACAAAATCGGTCCACGAGCATTTGTTTGGAATAAAGTCAACCAAGTCCTTTCAAAATCAAAATTTATCAAAAATGATCCTTGGGTAAAAAGTTTGGAGAATTTACAAGTTTGGTCCTTCATGTTTCAAAATTGGCAAAAATAGTCCTTGGAAGTTTAAAAATGGAAAATTATCTTTTATGGTCCTTGTACTAATGAAACTTGGCAAGATTGACCCTTGGAATAACTTGGAAAAATTGGCAGGTTAGGTCCTCAAATTCAGAAATTACAAGAATGGTCCTTGTTATTAATACCATGAACCTTGAACGAGCCTTGACCCACATAATATACCACTTGACCCCTTTTGTTTTGACCCCCCTCACATTAATAAACCCGGTCAAACACCAAAGTCAATCCACTCACCCTTTTCCTTTTCTCCTTCTTCGCCACTTGTTACTAAAACCAGGACCTGACCATGCCTCCACTCACATACACCACCACTTATCCTCCACCTCACCCAACAATCCAAGAAGCATTAAATGCTTCCCCTCCTGCACTGTCGAACCCAATTGGCAATATCTCATTTTGGCGCCAAAACTCATCAACGGCTAATATCATCTCTAATGATCCAATGGCTCCAATAGAGTGGGATTTACTCAGAGGACAAGTGGAAGACCTTTTGCTAATAAATAGAAGTAAGAGAAGGCAGAGAAGGAGAGTAGTTTTTAGTTCTTAATTTTCTTTCATGTCGATTTTAATCTCGATGTCTTAAATGGTTCTAAATGTGTAATTTCCTACTGTATTGTACTAAGCTAAACTGTTTTATCGTTTGTAATTTAATTTCAAGTGTTAATTTGAAGTTTGAACCAAAATCTTGTTTTTATGTTCTCTGTTTTAAAATCAGTATCAAGTGTGCTAAATCAGGGCTTCAAATAGCCTATTTAGAACTTAGTTGAGCTTATTACAGACTTCATATAGGCGTTAGTAAGCTAAATTTTCATTTTAAGCTAACTCTCATATTGGTCAACAAAAGTCAAAGCTGCAAGTTCATAAGGTGCATGGGCTGATTTCTTGATATGGAATTGGATCAGGTTGATATTGTGTTTGATTTGGGTTGATAATCAGTTCTAGGTTGTGGATATTTGATTTGTTTGGCAAGCCATAGTGGCTGGATATATTGTGAGTACTAATGTCCTATTGTCTGTTGACTTATATTCATTGTAGAATAGCTTATTTAGCATCATAATTAGTATAGTTTAGTTTAACTTGATAATTTATAGTTGCTATCTTGTATTTTCATTGTTGTCTTAAGTTTATAGTTTTGCATTAAGTCTAAATTTGCATTAGTTAAATTAGACTAGTTTAGTTGTTAAGATTAGTTCATTTAGTAGTAATCTCACATAGTGAATCTAGATTAAGTATTGTTAGGATCGAGTAGTGATTTGTAGTTTTAAATATCAATTCAGTTTCATAAACTAGTGTTTGGAATAAACTGCTATTTGGAGTTTTCAAGCTTCTCAGTGGTTAGAATCCTTAAGGCTAGTCTCCTTTAGTCTTATAGAACTAATATCAATTCTTCTCTTGCCTCTCAGAATCACATAAGTCAAATTTGCATAATAGCAGTTCTTATGCTCATTTCTGTTTGAATCAATAACCAAAAGTTTGCTTATAGGTTTAGAATTAGTCAATATAGCTTGCATTAGGTCCATTTCATCATTAAACTTCATTTTCAGTAAGATGCATAAGCTCAAATCTCATAAAAGTCAACTTTTTCATTGTAGTCTTTAAAAGTCAAAAATCATAAAAACCAGTTTTTCCAAAACTTTGTGGATTTTTCATGAACTCAGTTTTGAGTTAAGATAATTGATACTTTGGGATTTTCTAGTTCAATTGGTCTTTAGTTGGAATCTGATTTTTGTAGAATGTTTGTAATTTTTTATAAGCTAAATCGACTTGTATATTAGGCTGAAAGTGCCACTTAACACATGCTTTCGGCATCTGTTGAGTGTGCCTGAGTTTGTCGGAGCTCAACAAGCTCATGAGAGCTTGTCTTGGTCTGATTTTTGGTTTTATGCTCCTTGCGGGTCTACTTGAGATTGTGATATTTGGTTTGGGTTTCAACTAGGGTGGCAGCTTATTTTTAAGCTTGAAATCATCACACAAGGCTGAACTTTCTTATTTGATTTTGAACTCATAAGCTAGTAGGCGGTTGTCTAGAGTTTATAGCAGCTGGAATTAGTTGTTTATAGATAAGTTTGGCATATTTTTAGCTTGTTTTCATTT
>OU343223.1:27409100-27549588 GCA_910596185.1 Chrysanthemum makinoi | reverse complement strand
TTTATGTAAGACTATAAATACTCTCTACCTCCCAAGGTAGAGAGTTGGAGCTCATAATAATACTTTCACTTTCTCTCACTAAGTTCTCAAACCTCTAACTTCTCTAAAACACTTTGCACGCCCACTTGTGTTAATGGTTTGATGTGTATGTGAAATCCAATATTCAACAATTGGTATCAAGAGCCATGGTTAGATCATATCTTACACATCTTTGGATTTCTAGTGGTTTTAGGTGGTTTTGAGTTTGAAAAAGTTTAGTGGTTTTTGCATCATTTGGTTGATTTCTTTGTAAAGTTGGATTTTGTTAGTACTTTTATGTTTAGCATCATCACAAGTGTTTAGGTTTTCATTTGGTAAGCTTGAATCATCTTGGTTGGGTTGTTTTTGGATAGAAAAGTGATGTTTATGGTTTTTCTGGCTAGCGACTTGATATACGGATCTCTTTCTTCGTAGCGACTTGCTTCACAATTTTGTAGCGAGTTACAGCTTTGAGCTAGCGACTTAGACCTAGTGATTAACGTGCTATTGAAGTAGTGGACTCCACCACGGTAGCTTAATTGGTGGTAGCGACTTGGTGCAGAGCTTAGCGTTGCCTTTGCTTTAACTTGAAGTTTTAGCTTACTTTGAGCGTAATTGCTGCCAAAATTGTTAGCGACTTAGATTCTTAGCGACTGGACCTTGGGCCGAGCGGTCAAGTAGTTTACTCTGGATGCAGTAGCAACTTGGTGCTTAGCGATTTGGTGATTTAGCTTGAAGTTGTACTTAGCGACTTGGTGCTTAGCGACTTGGTTCAAGGGTTATAGCGACTTGGTTGATTTTCACGAAGAAGAGGTTTGACCAAAGTTGACTTTTACGCCAAAACTTCAAACGCCATAACTTTTGATCCAGAACTGCCAAATAAATACCTGCAAAACGACCGGAACAGCCTGAATATTGTGAGGTTTCACCACGATGTCGTGAAACGAATTTTTCGAGGCCCAAATCCTCTCCAAAAGGAAGTTATTGAGCTTTTAAGATTTTAGATCTAAATTTCTCCATAAAATCGTGCAACAACCAACCCAAATCACAACCAAACAACATCTCTGCTTATCCCACAAACAATCATAATTCCTAACACACAATTGTGTTATCATAGTGTCGATCCATCAGTCATCTTAACACATTCCATTGGTTATTGCTTACTGGTTTGGTCTTGATTTTAGTAAAATCCCGCGAAAGATTCTATTTCTGGTTTTAAATCATAGACTTGTAAAATCGCGGCATTCCACCACATCATGTCTTACTTCATGACCCGTGATTTCGAAGTGCTTAAATTGTATGATGCTGTGGACAATAATGTTAATGATTGCTTTAATCAACGATTAAAGATGTTTGAATTAAACAATGAGGATGAGATCTTCATGTTCGAGTACAATGAGAATGAATTGCACCTGCTAAGAGAATGCCATGCAAATGGAATGCAGCATTGAGCTCTATCGCCTACTTCATCGCACCTCATACAACAGTATCCATACGGGATCGAACATGTAGTGCTCTTTTCCTCCAGGACTTACCTACATTGACAAGAAGCTTGCTGTTGAACTTAGAACATTTAAAACTGCAACTTACCAATGAAGAGGTTCAAAAGGATGGTTCCGCAGTCTTCAAGTAATCTACAAACAATTTCACCATTCATGGGGGAATATTCTGCAGACATTGATCAACATTTGACTGGAATTTCCTTCAAAAACATACCGAATGGAAATTGTGAATTCATTGAGACATTTATCCAACTCATGGATAATGTGAAAAGTACATTGAAGAATCTCTGCCAAAAGAATGAAAACGTGAATGAGTGTCAAAAGGGCTTGAAAGATTGTTGTGATAAGTTGGGTAATCTCGTTGAAGTATCGGGTGTTGCTGAATGCACGTCGTATGACAACAAAATTGATGAGTCGGATAATGCAAAAATGGAATCTTCGTGCTCAAATTCACAAGAGAGAGAGGTGCACTAGACACAACCTGTGCAAGTTAATGCAAAGGAACACTCCATGGAAGCTTCGGATGTACCTAAGATAGAGATGCACCCGCCACGTACCGTGCATGTCAATCGAGGTAAGTTGCATGGAAGTTTCTCTGCGTACCTGTTGTGCATCTTCTACTCAAAATGATGATTATGAACCATGAGTACGCATTTGTGCTCGATGATTCCCTTACCACCGAAGCTTAACATATATAAGGATCAGTTGCTATTTATGAACAACGTTAAGTTTGAGTTGACCACTGTGAGCGTGAAATGGATGACCAAATGCGCACAACTATTAGAAAAAGTAGGTTTAGAGAAGAAGTATTAAAACAAGAGTTAAACTCCTTACAAGAAAAGCTTTCTAAAACTGCTAAGCAAAAACAAGAACTTCAAGAAAATGTTAAAATGCTTAAGCAAGAATTTAGTGCTAAGGAATCAAAACTTTTGAATGATTTTTCTAATCTAAAAACTTTGAAAAACAAGCTTGAAAATAAGTTGTATGTACAAGGAAACACCATTGATCGCTCACATGATCACTAAGCATAGAGTTCTAAGTGACAAACATAGTGTTGCCTTAGTTGATGAACCAAACCCTGAGGCTTGTAAAAGGCTAGAGAAGCTCATAAGGTACTGTATGATGGTAATGAGATCCTTAAACCTAGAGACGAAACCTAGTTGTACTGAGTGCAATCGAGGAAGATAAGAAATCAGATGAAGTCACTAGGGAGAAAATGAATAAGAAGCTAGAAGATCCCGAGTGTAAAAAGAACAAGATAACGATAAAACCCCATGATTACACTAAGGAAAATTGGATATCCTTAAACATGTTTAAGCGTAAGACTCTATTGACCCACTAACAAGTTCTGGAAAAGGATATGGACTTGCAAAAAGCTGAAAATCTTGTTGAAAAGAATCCCCTTGTAGGAAATTCCCTAAAGCGACTGTATCCTCCAAATACACCAATGCATTTAGTTCCTAGAACTATTGCCACTAAAAGAAAGACCTTAATCAATATATATTCTTCAACTATTTGTCGATTTTGAGAAAACTTGTAAGAAAAGGATCACACCCACTGGGATAACTGAAGGGAAAGGGGTTTTGAGCAAACAAAAGAATGCTATCTAAGCGGGTCATGCCTTTTTTAAACAACTAAAAGATCATTTTGAGAGTCTTAAAAGGGGGATAAAATCGATATTAAAGAAATGGAAAAGGAATTTGATGCAATGATAGTTGAGGTTAGTAACTATGAGCGAGAATTAAAATATAATGAGATTGAGAGGAAGAACTTGCATATCTTGAATGAGAATCTTATTTCTGAATGTATTACTCAAGATGTGTTTTACATTGCTACGAATTGTTCCATTAATGCTTCTCAAGTTCATGAATTATCTGCTGTTCGAAAGTCTCCCATGATCGTGTCATTGAGCTTGGAAAAACTAATTCTAAATTGCATGAGAAAATTGAACAGGATGATCATGATAACCTGGTGAAACAGTTTTCTAAATTGGAAGTTGAGCATCTTGCTTTGCAATTAAAATATCAACATCTAAAAGAAAATGCTAAAACCTCAAATATCAAGACATCCTTGGATGCTCCTGAATTTGATGCAGTTTTGAAATTAGCAAACGTGATGAACAGATTCGAGCTCATAACACGATCGAAGATTGAAAACCCAAGTCTCACAACTAAAAGGTGAAAAGAAGGAAGTGACTGGATCCCAAATGCCTCCTCCTTTCGATTCTCAATACTCTCAAACTTTTCATCTTCAAAACTTAGTCAATGCATTACAAAAGGAAAACGAGAGTTTTCTAGAAGAAAATGAAAAGTTAAACGACACTTTAAAGAGTTATATGATTCAATGAAAGTCACTTGTGACCAAAACAACGAAAAAATAACGTCTTTACAAAAGGAAATTGAGAATCGAGAAGTCGGGAAATGGGAAACCGCCACTTGTTTTCAATAAGAATGTTGTCTCAAAGTCACCCTCGATGCAAATACACCTGTGACAAGTAAATATATCCTCCTCATCTTAGGAATAATGAACATGCTTTTCATGACTACTGTGCTCACCTTAAGGATAGTCTAGAATGTCTCCGTGAGATTGTCGAAGAGGATTTCATTAACAAACCTCTTGATAGTGAAATTAGGTTTGCTTGCCTCCGGCCAAACGATCTCAAGAGCTGCTAGAATGTGTAATTGCAACATGTCCTAGATCCTTATCCTTAGGGTAAAAAGGCAAAGCTGTGATGCCTTGTTCTATGCCTAAAGCCAAGCATGTGACCCTTGATATGCCTTGTTCCATGTCGAAATTCAAGCAAACAACCTGTGATGTGCCTCCTAGAATTTCGATCCCAGACTTCTAGACCAGAATGCAGAAAGTAGTGAAGCCATGTAATGTTCCCATCGTTACTTCTACAGATGTTAAGATTGACACTAAAGTTAGCGGGTCAAAACCTAGAAGCTATGCATAGAAGGATAGGATTACTAAACTAAGTGATCATGATAAGGAAGTGAAAGAACACCATAGGGACAAGAAGTTTGATTTGAACAAAAGAATCGTGTTAGTTCTAGTATTAGCTCTAAGCTTACTAAAATTAATTCGAGGCCTTATGCTGTCTCCAAAACATGCAAAAAATGTTTAATTTCGTAATCATGATAAATGTGATGTGTTATTTCTGAGGTCTAAGATTCATAACCCCGTTAAGAAAGTTTGGAGAGCGAAACAGATTAAGCAATCCTGGAAACCTACAGGGAAGGTTTTACCAATGTAGGATTTCAATGGAAGCCAACAGGTCGAATATTCACGAATGGCAAACCTTGCCCCTTAACTAGATCAACTATGCCTAGAGTAGTGCATGTTAAGGTTTGGAAGCCAACTGGTAGAATAATCCCATTAAGCACAAAATGTTCCTCGACTAAGTCTGATGCTTCTACTAGTTCAAGCCCTAGTGATAATGCCATTGCATCTAGGGTTTCTACTGATTCAAAGATTGTTTGTGCTAACCAAAAGGAACCCATCAAAGCACGGGGATCCAATGTTTCCAATTCTCTATCTTCGTCTGTTGTCCAAAGCAGGTCGTATAAATCGTCCCTTGGTATTTGGATTCGGGCGGCTCTAAACATATGATGGGCTCTTAACAATGACGTCTGTTCACATCGATTCGGGCCTCGTACTTCATCATTATGGCGTCTGCAGATAACACTTTAGGCCCCGTTCCTCAAAGAAAATAAAAGTGTACGCTTCAAGCGCTTTATCTTCGAAGAGAAATCTTCATGTTTATGACCATTCTCATCGACATTCTTCATCAACAAGCTTCATGTTTCTCCCATGCTCATTCATTCATCAAGTGGATCTACATTCATTAATGTATATTCTTATTCACTTGCTAAATCAAAAATGGCAACTTCGGATACAATTTTTGAGGGATGCCATTTTTGAGGGGGAGGAGAGTGAATATACTAACTGATGATGGATGTTTGAATAATGGTTATACGACTTAAAGTTTGATGACTCTCCAACGCCTAATGTTTCACTCACTAAGGATAAATGGGATTTATTGTTTGGGATTCATTGGTTCAAGATATGTTTGATGAGAATTTACAACCGCTAGCGAATATTTGATGATCATCAAAGAATATGTGATTCATGAGTTCAAGATATGTTTGATGATCATCAAAGAAGTACAACTCAGACTACTCAAAAAGCCCTATCTCCGGTTATTCCTCAAGGCGTTGATAATGATTATCATAATATTGCAGTTGCACTCATGAATAATGATCCGCGCTTTGGTATTCCTTTGCCAAATCTTCACGGATTATTGTTCATGAATAATGATCCACTCTTTGGTATTCCTTTGCCAAATCTTCATGGATTATTGTTCCTCACATCGTGCATGCTATAAATCAACCACATGAACTTCAAGGAAAATGTCTACCTCATCCGCTCGAAGTTAGTGGTGTATCCTCCATCAGATCTACATGCATACTTTTAGGAAGAATACATTGATGTTGAGGCATCATTTGTTCCGGTTCATTCATTGGGTGAATGTACATCCGGTTGTATGTTTATTCACATGTTGGGCATTTGACACAAGTTGATTACTTCATAGTTAATCATTTATCACTTATTTGAGATTGAAGTTGACCTTCACAAAGGCGTGTTCTTATTTGATAACTTGCTCGGGCTTACGAATTTGAGTTGAAGACTTGGTTTATCTAGTTACCGCCAGTCGGAGGATGGTTGAAGACCGTTAACTATCACTATTAGGAGTTACGTTGTTTTACTCGGGTCACATGCAGATGACGATGTGGATAATATCAAGAGGTGTTAATGTCTCATACCTTGTTTGAGTGTGAGTACTTAGAGATTTGTTTGAAGCATAGATTCTACAACCGTTCTTCCATCTTTAAGTGCAAGCTTAAGACACAAATGCGGGAATTCGACTTCGGTTTCAAGTTTGGTATATTGAGTTTTTCTTCAAAGTGGTCACTTCAAATTGTCTACATATGGGTTGATAAAGATAGTCAGAGAGAGAGTTTATGTAGTGCAGTTGATTCTCACAAGATTCATTTGGGCTATTTGAGTTCTTCTCACAAGATTTCAAGTTTATGGATATATTATGTTTGTCGATTCGAGGTATCAAAACCATTTGGGGGAAGGATATATTATTCCAACTATTTAGGGAAAGTGGTCTCTGGAGACCTTTGGTTTATGTTACTCGCTGTTCAGTTGGAAGAAATGTGAGAAGAATATTTGGAACGTGAGATGATAATTTATCGACATCTTATATACGGTTTATGATAAAGTGCTTCCGTTTATATGCACAACATGTTCACTTGATCGAGCTAATTCGCTTATTTCAGAGTTGACATCCACAGAGATGATTAGTGACTCAACATGTTACATGGATGTCATTGTCTCTACTCTTGTTGGGTACATGTGTACATTATGTGTTGATTGGTTATATGTTATATAACTTGAATGCACTTGGTAAAATGAAGATGTTGATATATTGTTCCCCTAAATAGACAACCGTCAATCTCGAAGAGTAAGGTGTACATCGGGATGCACAACAAGGTTCATGTGATCGGTCGAATCGTTAATCCGATTTGATAACCAATGAGACGATCAATGTTTCAACTTGTTACTTCGGTGTTCTCGTGTTCTTCGGGGTGCTGAGCTTCAATCAATGAGACCGCTTTGTATTCAACTATACTTATTAGGGAAATGGTCTTTATTCGATGTTTTTCGTTTGGGGAAGCTATCAAAGATTCAAATTGAGAAGGCTCATGTCCGCATCGATTTTCTTAGAAGCCTCGAATGCTTTGGTGGCGAAAGTTTAAGAGATGTTGATTCCTCTTTCTTCTACAACGCAAGCGATATCTTTATCTCGGTACTCATTTCATCATTCTCTTAAACTAATTTATCTCTTGTATATATCTATTTGAAAAACAAAATACAAAATTATAAAACCTTCAAAAACCATAAAAATCTGAAAAATTCAAAAATCTTCAAAAATATTGTCAATTTGTCATGTTTTTCTCGGTTCGCCAATATCTACGGTTTGTGCTGTCATTCAAAGAATGACACGGACTTTAGATGTTGTTCAACCTTAAAAAATCAAAAAATCAAAAAATCAAAAATTATTTTTGAGAGAGAGAAAAAATGGTTTATTGTCATTTCAGCAAGAACCCGCTTTTTCAAGGAAAGAACAGAGCCATACTTTATCATGTTTTCAAAATTCCATGCTCTGATTTTTTAAACATTTATCTCATTGAAAACTAATGCTTTGAAAAATAACTCGGCTCTATTTTTGATAATCATCTCGACTTATTTGTCAAAATATCAATCTCTCAATCAACAACCTATGTCATTGATTGAGGGGAGAATGATTTCAATGAAATTAAAAAGTTATTTGGCATTCAATTGTTTTCAAAAGATATTCATGCATGTTTTATCAATGGAGTTTAAAGTCTTAAAATCCGATCATTATCGGTTAAAACGCTTTCATAATCAAGTTACAATTCTCCCAAAGCTTTCAAAATCAATTTAAATCTATAAGAGATCACAAATCTCAAATGATTTGATAATTGTGATCGGGGTAGAATTTGTGATTTAAATTGATTTAAACCTATAATTCGTAAATGGTTTTATAAGGATGTACAAGCTCTCCTTCCCACATGTGACAAACGATTTCAAATACTTGATTCACATGTTGAGGGGGAGTTCTTCTTCTAAAATATCAAAATACCCCAGTACAAAATGCTTTGATAAAATATCATAAGTATCTCGATTGATTTTCAAATGGTTTTCAATTGGTTCCTATGGCAGATGAACAATACCAAAAAGACCAACCAACTTTACATTATGTATGGTGATATAAGGATGATAAGGTTAGGTTGAGGTCCCATGATCCGCCAATCGAGGGATCTACCTGGGACTATCCACTAGTTAGTGTAGAGTTCTTAGGTATGATGATAAAAGGAGAAAATTGAGATATGGGAAGAGGCGGACTAAGATCGAGCTAGTATCGAATAAACCCAACAAAGTTCTAGCTATGAAGTCTCGGTAAGCAATCAAGGGGTTGAAGAATTAAAAGAATTGAATGAGAAAAGGGTGAAAACAAATAGCCCTCCATTTATTCAACCTTAGGCTAAACCGGTTCAATTCATATGCTACCGATGGTAACATCGGTATTGAAGACAAGACGTCATGGACCCAGTGACGCACTGCACTTCAACTTTCCAAACCACTCAAGTTCCTCTTAAAAGGACTTGTTTCATTCTCACGGGGAACCGACATTATCTATCAACTTTCTCTTAGATATTGTTGATATTGAAGGAGGAGACCCTCTCCCTAGTCTCCGATATAGGATCCAAATATGCACAAATTGAGTCTAGTGCCACGAGATCATCAATAAATCTCATTAGGACACTTTCAATGAAGACTCTCTGTTTCACACAATGTGGAAAGAGAGATTATATCTTGAGTCCTACGCATTATCCTTGTGGTATTGCCCGAACATCTGAGTGATATGCAAACATACTCACAATGAAGATGGAAAGCCTTCTCGAGCCAACATCTAACAAGCTCCTAGTAGGTGGCATGTGAGATCTATTATACAGATCAACCATGTGACAACCGAACAGAAACAATGGGGCGATTCAATCTTTTGAATCAATCCTGGTTCAGGTTATGGATTGACGAATACCTTTGAAAAACCGGTCTTAGTGCTTTAAAACTCTTTTCATTAGCACGTCGACCGTGTACTAATTTTTCAAATCAAAAGGTGTTTTATGATTGATAATTGATTTTCATTAAAACCTTCGTTATATTGCAAAAGCAATTTCTATTGAGCATTACACGATTGTTTTTCAAATCTCTTTTCATCAATCGGACGAATCCGCCGTTCACTCACTCCGTTGTCTTCTTTGAGACGTTCCGTTTGAGAACGCTAGAGCAGCCGCGAAACCTCGCAAGGAAATTCTTCGTAATTATTCCTCGATCACAGCAAGATTTGTACCGATCAACGGGAACCGGGCGTGTACCTCAATTCATCGAAGTGATCAAAGACACTTCGTGCGATTTATTGCTAATCGCTGTATGCGTACACCCGACGCTTGCAAATGACGTGGAGCGGTCAATCCATAGCCGCATGCTCACACAACACATTCATATCAAAAGAAATCATGATTAGTGCATCAATGACTCTGATATTTTCACTCCATGCTTCTACTACGCCGCTGCCAATATCATGAATCAACGATGCTTCTCACACTGATGAGAATATATCATGATCCAGAATGTGAGCATGTCGGTCTGAATGTCACAACATCACATAATACCAACACCACAATGGATGTATCAGAGATTGTCTATTAGCCGATGAACTCAGTGCGGCTCAACATTATTATCACGTGGATCAAGAAAGACCTCCACTTGGATTAACCAAACATGCAATGAGTGGAATCAATGACTACGAAGCCAAAGTACTACATCAAGAATGCAAGATCGATTGTTAATGTAATATCTGATTGTATTCAATGTCATTTTAGTATATGTTTGGTGACCTCTTGGGGAGATTGTTAGGAATTAGAAATTCTGTATTAAAGAGTCGTCACCTCAAGTATATGTAATCGTTAGAATGCTCGTAGTCGTAGTTATATTTAGGTTAGTAGTATTTTGTTTAGTAATACCGTGGAGGACGGACGGGTCTTTACCCACTGTATGGCCGATCCACACCCGTTGTGTGTGTTTTATGTAAGACTATAAATACTCTCTACCTCCCAAGGTAGAGAGTTGGAGCTCATAATAATATCTTTCACTTTCTCTCACTAAGTTCCCTAAACCTCTAACTTTCTCTCTCTAAAACACTCTTGTACGCCTACTTGTGTTAATGGTTTGATGTGTATGTGAAATCCAATATCCAACACATCTCTTATTTTTTCCAGAGGCATTGCGGAACTTTTTGCACACAATCTATTAATTCTTACACCAACTAATACATCAAGTATAACTTCGAAACAAACACTAAATTCTCGAAATCTTGGCTCGCTTTCAAAATCAAATATGTTGTTGGAGTTATCTGAATGCCGATTGTGTATGAAGGGTTAACCCATTACGCCGCCGCCGCTTCTAGGATCGCAAAAAAAACAATGAAAAGTTTTTCGTTCATTTTGTCGATAATACACAACAACCTATTAATGTTGCGCTTCTAGGATCTAAACCCCGGTTGTCGTGAACAAAGATGATCCGATTGGTTTTTAAAGGGAGAAAGATGACCAGATATGTTTTGGGTGGCTAGGGTTAGATGACAACAACAATGGTAGAGTACAAGAGAGATGAAAGGGTGGGATACTTAATGAGAGAGAACAAGGAGATTTTAATATGTCAAAAATTATAACCGTATGAATGTATGATTGAGAAAAACTAGGAAATGCTTAGTTACCCAAAATACCCTTTAATTATATGAAATAATTTTGTTTCTCCTTTAAATAAAAACGCCATGTGGCTTATTACTATTGGTGCCTATTGTGTTTCATTTTAAAGTGTTCACCATAAGAACACAAATCTATATATATATATATATATATACGTATATATATATATATACGTATATATATATATATAAATTTACTTTTTAATTCACGCTTTTATAATTCGCATTTTGGTTCTTCGCACATAATGCTTTCGTCTGCTTTCATACGCCATCCGCTTTGTCCGCTTTCATAGGTTTTCACCCGCTACACGCTCGCTTGTTTTCATATGTTTTCATCGCCTTTTCATTTTCGTCCATTTTCATACGTCCGCTTTCGACGCGTTTCTATGTTTTATATCGTTTTGTCCGCTTTACATGATTCATCCGTTTTCTTACGCTTTCGTCCGTTTTCATATGTTTCTAACTATCACAAGTGATTTTCTAGATATCCAGAATATCAATTGTGATTTTCTGAATATCACTTTGTGATATTCTGAATATCACTTGTGATTTTCTGAATATCACTTTGTGATATTTAGAATATCGCTTGTGATATTCTGAATATCACTTTGTGATACTATGAATATCGCTTGTGATTTTCTGGATATCACTTATGATTTTCATGTTACAAAACATTAGTTGAAAATCACTTGTGATATTCTGAATATCATAGAATATCACTTGTGATATTCTGAATATTACTTGTGATATTCAGAAACGTATGAAAATGTCTGAAAACAATCGAAAACATTTAAAAGTGGACAAAAACGTAAGAACACGTACGAATATGTATGAAAACGGATAAAAATGTATGAAAGTGTAAAAACACGTATGAAAATGGACGAAACGTATAAAAACGGATTAAAATGGACAAAAAAGTATGAATAATGGACAGAAACGTAAGAAAACGGACGAAAACGTATGAAAACAAACGAAAGCGTCTGAAAACAGACGAAAACGTATAAAAACAAACGAAAACGTATGAAAGCGAAGATAAAAAACGCGAATTAAAAAAACGTGAATAACGTGAATTAAAAAAAATGTGAATTTAAAAATAAAATAAAAAAAGACAAAAGAAAAAAGAATAAAAAAGAAAGACAAAAAGACAAGAAAAAAACATGGATTTAAGTTTATCTATTAAATTTTAAGTTAATCATCATTATTCGATTAAACTATATAGATAGTGGAAATTTGTCTTTTGATAAGCGTCAAAATAAGAATAAGCATCTGAACTTTTCTCTATATTATTATTTAAACAAGTGCCATGTAAACACTTGTCGGACAAACTCTCAAGTAAAAAAGTTGTTTTGGTGAGATAATTTGTATATGGTAATGAAAGATACATACTAAATATCTTAAATCGTATATGTGACATGCCAACTAGAAGAATTAACAGTTTAATTATCACAACAATCCGACTAACACTTATTTTTTTGATATGGCATATGTCACACGAGTAATTAGATAATGAAAAAAGTTGTGTCAGTATATGTCATGAAGATTTGTTCAACGCCGTTACTAAATTGAAACTTGGTTATCTTAGGTATGACGGAGTGGAGCTCGGGCTCCTAATCGAGTTCATGAAACCGATCGGCTACACCGATCCTACCTCTTAGGGTAGTTCAAAATCTGGAACAAATCGAGTTCACAACCCGATTGTTTTAAGCTTTCTTCTCTCTTTTTTTTTTGTCTTTTTATGTTAGGGTAGTATCGGGTACCACTCCGTCCACTTATGGTAGTGTTAGGGTAGTATTGGGGTAGTTTTGAGTTGGAAGGTTTTTATTGGATAGAGGTGACGTGGCACCCTCTGGGTATTAGGGTATGAAATATCCGCTCCTCCCTCCCTTACTTTCTTATAATAGAGGGATGAACTTCTCTCATATTAATTTTACTATCTTATAATAGAGGGATGAAATTCCCTCATATTAATTATTTTAAGATTTTCATATTTAAAATTTTAAGCAAATACAAGTTATAAAGCATTAGTTACAATACTTAAAGCACAAATAAAAATACAAATCAAACTACAATTAATACACAAATTAAAACACCCCTTCACAAAAGAGTACATGTCTCTAATCATGATGTACACCATTTGCTTCACAGAATGACTTCTGATATAAGTTTCTTGACCAATAGGAAATACCTATATTCAAAGATTCAAATTAATAAAACATATACTTTAAAGTTGCAATATAATTACCCTAGATCAAAATCCCATATCATAACTGGTGATTCTTATTATTTGTATGGTTGATAAAAAAATATGATACGGTATCCATTACCTCAGTTATGTTCTCATACCCGTAAGCTATGATTAGTCAAAGTCGAATGAAAAAAAAAGGAAGAACATCAAACAACAACCAATGGTTCGAACCACATCAACAACCAACAACCAACAATAACCTCAGATATCTACAACCTCACATCACTCCCCATCGCTCAAACAATCGAGACTCAAAATACTAAACAAGATCTCGTGATTTTATTATACCAGGTCAAATGATCTTTATATATCTATACATACAAGCCAATCATTGATCTTTGTTTAGTAAAAACCAAATACAAATAACCTCACTTACTCCTCATCACACTAAACATATATGACAAACATGAAAGAGATCTCTAAGTGTATTTTCGTTTCATGAACAGATCTTTGAAGATCTTTTCGCACTCATCACAGATCTAAAAACGAAAAAACAAAAGAACAAGACTACCCGAGATGTGGTTTTGTTGTTTGTGATTCGGTTTTATTTCAACATGAAACCAAAGTGTTGTGTCTTCTGTGATTTGAAGGATCAAGAGGATAAAAAATTTCGTGGGTCTTGTTTTGAGTTAAAACTGTTGGTGGCTGCAAGTATTATGTGTATTTTTAGGGTTAAAATGAGAACATTTAGGATAAATGGCTATTTATATCCTTAAGATTAGGTCGTTCTATGTGGACTATCCGAAACCTTTTTAATAGTTGGGCTTGTGTTGTTTTCATTTGCATATATGTAATATGTTCATAAATTTAGAGTATTTAAAGATGTGACAAACAGTCTTTCAAAAAGCTAGAAAATACATGTGGATAACTGTGACAATGTATGATTTTTTGACAAAAACTTGTTACTAGCCAACTTGCATGCGCTTATCGGAGTTTATTGCGCTTATGACGAAGTATTAATACTTACGGGTTCAATTTATAGTCATTGTAACAAAAATATCAAATGGGCTTGAGCCCGAACGGGTGTGGACCAAACGGGCTCGAGCCCGAGCAGACACGGGCCAACGGGTTCGAGCCCGAACGGGCACGGGCTATACGAAATTCTAGATATCCGTAAATTTATTGTTAAAAAGAACATAATAAAATAAAATACATTATTTATGGAAAAATTTTATTTCAGTGGTACCACGAATTAGCCGCTGTGTACCCCTTCTATCTAAAGAAGGTGTTTGGTTAGTTAATTAAATTTATAATTTGATTTCTTGTAAGATAGTCAGATAATATCACTTGAAAAGTTACCGATCATTGCTATTACGTTCACGCTTTAATTTCTTGAAAAAGTTATAGTTTCGATTAAACATTTTTTGTGAACTTATAAACCGACAACATTTCTAATGTATGTATTCTTTATTGTTACAGAGTAATTGACGACGTAGAACGCAAGTGTAAATAAAAATTCTAACAATGGTTAACAGGGGCGGTACCAGAGAAAAAAATTTGAGGGGGCAAATTCAAAGTAATAAAGCAGACATTATATATTATCACAAACTGAAGTGTAGCAAACAGTTACATAGCATATTTCTTAAATGCGACGAAAAAGTTAAATAACGTCTAACACAAGTGCAATAAAAAAAAAGGGACATATAGTCGTTCTAACTAAAAGTAACATATCATTTCTTTGGCAAGAGACCACATCGATTCTTCATTGCTTGAAAGTTATTCATAACTACTTCATCACAAATTTATCCATATCCTTTGTTTACATTCACTCATTAATAAAATGTGTGATTCAATAATCACTGCACTGCTGACTCATGTCAAAATTCTAACTAGCTGTGATGGTTTTTTAGAAGTGCAAACTATATTAGAAACAAGATGTCAAATTGCTAACTAACTGTGATGCTTTTTCAGAAGTGCAAACTATATTGGAAGCAAGCCAGCAAGGCCAGAGACTTACAAAAACTAGAAGTCTATACGATGCCCAACATGACACTTGAGCAATGAATAATATATAAAGACATAAACTTGAAAACATTTTAGCACTACAATCAGGTTAAAGACATGTAATAATACACTTTAAATAAACAAACATTCTCACCGACTAACTAATTGTGATGTTGCAATGTATAACCAAAAGTAGTGATGAATTATAGCCAACAAATTGCAAAATGGTACAATTACACCAAGTTTAGGAACTATCAAACATCCACTTTGAATTATGTAGGCAAATAAGAATAACCCCTAAGTGGCTACTGCTTCAAATTCTCAAATACACAATGCAATCACAAATTGACACAATTATACAAACATATTATCTTAGTATTAAATCAAAGCCTTATTTATGTTAAAATTTAACAACTGCAAAAACAAATATGCAACTTATAAACCTTATATTTAACAAATTGTAAAATTTACCTTTTCACTTTGAGTTGCCTTCTTCCAATAATTTTGATCAGGTACAATTGTAACCGAATAGTTTTTTTATACATGATAGTCGCTTAAATTTCGTAACCCATTTACATGATAGTCGCTTAATTTTAATAACCCGCTCTTTCTTGTCTATATTGCCGCTTTAATTTTTAGGTTGGAATATGGGGGCAAATATTCAATGTTACAAAGAACCTCTAAAAAAATAGTTTTTGCAAAGAAACTTGACAGGCTTGTGGGGGTAGGTGCCCACATTGCCCCCCTTTGGTACCGCTACTGATGGTTAAACAAAATCACAAAAGATTTAAAACTTAAAGTCAAAATTTAATTGATAACTGAATTCCCTAAACAAACCTCCCAAGCCTTATATTTATAGGAAAAACAAACTTGGAGAAAAAAAGTCATCCAAATAAGGTTAAAGACGTCCTAAAAAATGCAAATTATGCCTAAAATTAAAAGTGCAAATCAGACCCTAAATTAAAAGTGCAAATCATGCCCTAAAAATAAAAGTGCAAACAGGCATTCAAAGCCTCTACGATGTACAAGAAACTAAATCACGTTTTCTTGATTCGAGTACTTTTGTCAAGATTCAATCACTGCATGTACTTCTCAACTAACTCTTCAATCTTGTCTTCATCATTATTCCTCACTTTAGAAGAACTTGTCATTGAGTTCTCATCTTCAATCTCATATTCGGGGTGAAATTCATAAATATCAAAAACATTAAAAGCCTTTGATATACTCATGGTATTTGGAAATCTAACACATAAGCATTATCATTGATCTTCCGAAGAATTTTGTCTGGACCATATTTCTTTTGTTGGAGCTTGCTGTAAGTACCTACCGGAAAACGCTATTTTTGAAGAAACACCATCACCATGTCATTTGACCCGACGACGTATATCTGCTACAACCTTGTACTTAGTATTTGATTCAACAATTTTAGCACAAACAACTTCATGCGTAGCTTGAACCTCTTCCACCAGCTTGTTTGCTTGAACATTCTTCTTACCTGGTAAATCTACTAAATCCATCACTTGATTTGGTGAAGTCTTGCAAACAACTTCAAATGGTGAAAACCCCGTTGAACTATGAACCACACTATTGTAGGCAAACTCGGCTTGAGCTAAAGACACAACCCATAACTTAGGATTTTCTCCACACAAACAACGTAATTATATTTCCAAATATGCGATTAACTACTTCAGTTTGACCATCCATTTGAGGATGAGTGGTACTACTAAAGTTTAAATATGTACCTAAACGCCTCCTTTGTCCATTTGAGCGAACCTTTCTTCAAACAATTAGTAATGGGCGCCACAATAATAATAAAATCTCTAAAAAAATCTTCTATAAAAGGTCGTCAATCCATGAAAACTCCGAATCTTGGTCAATGTCTTTGGTAAATGCCAATCCATAACCGCCTTAACCTTATCTTTATCAACATGAATATCTTCCGAACTCACAATATAACCAAGAAATAGAAGTTTACTAGTAAGAAAAGTACATTGATTTAAGTTAGTAAACAAGTCGTTTCCTCTAAAGCTTTCAAAATGGCTCGTAAATGATCTAAGTGCTTCTTTTCGGTTTGGCTATAAACCAAAATATCATCAAAATAAACCACAAAAAAATTTACCCATAAATGGTCTAAGAATTCAAGTCATCTAATGCATAAAAGTTCTAGGCGCATTAGATAAACTGAATGGCATAACAAGCCACTCATACAACCCATCCTTTGTCTTAAAAGTGGTATTCTACTCATCACCCAGTTTAATTCGAATTTGGTGATAACCACTCTTAAAATCGATCTTAGAAAAAAAATTAGCACATGAAAGTTGATCTAACAAATCATCATGACGTAGAATAGGAAAACGACACCTTACTATGATCTTGTTGATGTCTCGATTATCTACGCATATCTTACAACTTCCATCCTTCTTTGGTGTAAGATGGGTCGGAACCGTACAAAGACTAATGCTTTCTCAAATGTGTCCCTTCTTCAACAATTCCTCAACCTTCTCGCGCAAGATATGGGACTACTTAGGATTCATTCGCAAATGAGGAAGATTAGGTAAACTTGCTCCAGAAACTAAATCAATTTGGTGTTGAATATTCCTTAAAGGTGGTAAGAATTTGGAGTTTCATCCACCACAACTTTGTTAAACTCTTCAAGCACAGGTTTAAAAACTTCCGTAATTGCATTCTCCATCCCATCTTTGACTTTTTTAACAAATAACGCACACGAAATTCATGTTTCCTTATTTCGACTTGATACTCCTTTGTTAAGAAACCAATGTCACCAAAGTTTTGCTTTCCAACTTCTTCTTAGGTAAAGAGACACCTAGAGGTAAAATATCAATATTTTTTCCACTCCATTTAAATAACTAGATGTTAGACTTACCTCAGTGTGTAGCATCCACATCATGTTGCCATGGACATCCTAGTAATATGTGACATGCCTCCATATCCACAACATCTCAAGTAACCAATTCATTGTAATATTTTCCAATAGTAAGAGGAATCTTACAAGTTTTGGTCACCTTTATAGCCGGTCCATTCTTAATCCTTTCAATTTGGTAGGGATTTGGATGAGGTTCAGATGGTAACTTAAAGGCTTTAACTAAAGCCCTAGACACCAAATTATTGCAACTTCCTCCTTCAATAATAATAGAACAAACCTTTTATTTGACCAAGCACTTAGTTTGAAAAATCTTATTACGTTGCGAACAATCACTAACCTTAGGTTCAAACAAAATTCGTTGAATGACATAAGTAACTCGTTCCGCTTCTCTTTCCATGGCCTTAGTGCATTCAAAACCTTCTTCTTCTTGTAACGCCTCATCATCAAAATTACCATTTTCATCCTCATGCTCCTCATAATAATCACTCCTTTGTGAGCAAACATAAGACCTTTGGTCCGGTAATTCATATCTAAAACAATAAGACTCGAAGTTTTAGAATAAGGTTAGAATTTTCCAGTTGACTAACCTTTAGCTTTTCTACTCCACTTCTACTAGCCTTGGAACTTGAAGTTGTAGTAATAAAAGAAGGAAGGGTAAGTTGGCTTTAACTGGGCTGACCCTCATGACTAGCCAAAGTACTTGAACTCTCTCTGGTTGAACGCCTATACCCAATTAAGGTTTAGAAGTCATCCTCTCCACCTTCGTAGCTAAGTTTTGAGCTTGATCTATGGACCAAACGGAAATCAACCTCAACTTATCATGAATTAATGCATTTAAACCACTTACATTTCTAGTCGCGGTTTATTCCTCTTTTTCTCTAAAATTACAACGAGCTTGTAACCTTAAAAATTCTCCTGTGTATTCGGAGACACAGTTCTCTTACCTTGAGCACATTTATTGGTATTGTTAGAATAAAATTTGTTCAATTATCTAGGGGTAAAAAACTACCTTTGATCATTCTCTTCATTCTTGTCCAAGTATCCATGGGTCGCTTTCCTTGTCTCCTACGGTTGTCTTGTTCACGTTGCCACCAAGCTTCAGTCCCTCCACGTAATTTATAAGTCACAATTTTTATTTGTTCTTCTTCAAAACATCCATGTTGTCAAAGAACTTGTCAACTTCTTTCAACCAATCTAACACCGTCTCAATATTAAGATTTCCAACATAATTGAGAATCTCGGCCTTGACACGAAATCATTGTCGCTCACCATAACCATGACGATTATCATTCCTCTTAGTAACAACCTTAGTTCCACGATTTCCTCCTCTTGGACCTCTAGCTAAAACCCCATAGTGTCCTTCTCTTTCCTCATCTGAAGACCCGAAGTAATCTTTTCTCCAAACTTTCCTGGGAGATTGGTCACGCTCATGATTTTGAAAGAAACCCTCATTGTTAGAACAATCAACGATTACCATGATTGTTACCCTCACGACTTGAGTGATTACCATCACCTATGATCGTGGATCGTATCTGTTCAAGAAAAGTGGATATACTCATGAGTTTGGATGTGAGATCGTTGATCACACAATCCATGTATTCGGTCGACCGCACCCCACTAGTAGTACGAGTTTTTGGAATCTCTGCATCCTTCGTCATCAAGATACCAACAGGCTTTGATGAAAACTGATGTAAAGCGGAAACGTGAATAAAAACCCTAACAAGGGTTAAGCAAAATCACAAAAGATTTAAGGCTTAAAGTCAAAGTTTAATTTATAATTAAATATCCTAAACAACCTTTCAAACCCTATATTTATGAGGATAACAAACTTGAGGAAAAAGTCATCAAAATAAGATAAAAAACGTCATAAAAAATGCAAATCAGGCCTAAAAATAAAAGTGCAAATCAGATCTTAAAAAAAAGTGCAAATTAGACCCTAAATATAAAAGTGCAAATCGGGTCCTAAAAATAAAAGTGCAACTCGGGCATTCGAAGACTCTACGCTGTAGAGGAAACTAAACCACGTTTTCTTGATTCAAGTTTTTTGTGAAGATCCAACCGCTCCGTGTACTTCTCAACTAACTTTTCGATCTTAGTCTCATCAGTAACTAACAATAACATGACAAATTTTAGGTTCTTAGCAGCTTTTAGGTATAGTTTCAAAAATTATATTTTTCAATAATAATAATATATAAACTAGTAAAACATATATTAATTAATGTGATAATACTGTAATTTAATTATTTATTTTTATTTTAAAATGTAGCATCCCAATCACATGGTAATAAAATAATATACATGAATTAATTACGATTGTTGAGCTATCGTCATCTTTAATTAAAGTCATGGCCAAAGAATGCTTAATTACACCCCCTTCAAGACATATTTGTCTCCAATAAAATATATTCATTCATTTTTTATTTATTTCTCATGACACTGAAATCTTGGAGTATCTAAAACTATAACAAAGAAAAGAAATTTTAAATTTGGAAAGATTTTAAAAATTGCTTCTTTCGGTATCTTTAGCCGCACTGTATGCAAATGTTGGGAGTTTTACAAATACCTGCCCATAGTAAAAGACAAATATGGTTAGGTAACATTTTTTTCGTTAATTACATTATCATAATCACCCTGTTGTTCCACACCATGGGGCTAATTTTCCGCAATGTTCAATCTCTCTTCGCCTAAAAACTGTTGAGCACTCGGGTAGCTCGTCTAGATCAGCGAAAAATGACTCCTCGTCGTCACGTATTGAAAAAATCATTGCCATGTCACTATCTTCGACTATGTCCCTAGCCATCATGGGACTTTCGAGCATGGTTGATGATGTGGCGTCCAAGTCTGAAAACCATGCATATTGGTCACTAGTTGATGCAAATGGCCCACATGAGCCCACCTCGAGGCTTGTGAACTTTTTGTCTTGCTCAACTTCAGTTTCAGCTTCTGTTTCAGGTTCAGCTTCACGCTCTAGCTCGTGATCATGCTTAGATTTTCTAGTGAGCATTGGTGGTTCTTCTTCCATTTGGTCGTCACTATTGGAATTTGTCGGCTCGGTTGTGAGAGTTGAGTTGGTTGGTGGTGATGCTGGCGCGTTGTGATGGTGGTTATTGTTGCTTCTAGAAGCCGGCCACGGGTGGTTGTGTTCACACGAATATGTCACCATCACCATAGTAGGGTCCGTCCGGCTTCTTTCTACTTGTTTTCTTGCTGGACATCCTTTGGAACTACTACACCTATAATACCCCCTTTCAAAACAAATAATTGAGGTTTGTTAATATTTTAATCTTGATTAAGATAACAACTTTGTGCTAATCCACTATGTATTTTATTAAAGGAAATGGTTGTAATACAAACTTACCCTAAATAAAATATGGTTTTTTCCCGACTTTTTAGAAAGACATTTTATGCAGAAACAACAACAAAATAGAAATAAGAACAAAAAAAAACCCTCACTTCAGTTTAAGATAGACATAAATTTTATGGAATATCTTGGACATTAGACAACGATCATATATATTCCATAAAAATTAGCAAAATCATATCTTGATGAAAATATTTTAATTGCTGAGAAAGTAGATAACATTGAAAGAAAATACAAGCTTCTTTGATAAAATTTAAATTATAATTTAGATGAATGGATTTAAGATTAAGGAAACAATCACACGTACTTTTAAAAGTCATGTTGTATATGTTTGATTGTTCAAAAAAAAAATGTTGTATATGTTTGATTGTTAAAAAAAAAATTGTTGTATATGTTTGATTGTTCAAAAAACATGTTGTATATGTTTGACAAAAAACATTTGTGCTACTAATGGAGAAAAGAAAATACAAACAAAAAATCAAAAAGAAGTATATAACTATAATTAAAGACGCTAAAGATTAACACTCTAAAAATGAATCTAGAGAAGAGAATTTAGACACTTCAAAAATTCAGATAATAAAATTTAACATTATGGCCATGGGTGTATAAATAAATATGATGTTTAACCAAAAAAAAAAAAAAAATGTTAATTGACAAAATACAATCAAAGAGTGGAAGAAAACTACCTACTCCATCTTCTAATTGGTCATGTTCGATGGATCTAATTAATGAAATACTATACACATTTAATAGAAATATGATATTGTTAACATTTTACAATATATGTTTCTGAAGAGTTATAGTAATATTCATATAACTTATTTACCCATACTTTGATGAGGTTACTTGATTTTTATACACTAGAAAAACCATAAATCAAATAATTAATGTGTGAAATAACAAAGTTTTGATACATACAAAGTTATAGTGTAAATACCTAGGGTAAGGAGATCCTTTGATAGGTTTCTGGCCATATTTCCTCCATGCCCAAGAATCAGCCGGCGGAGCATTTGTCTCGCCCTTGAGCCGAGATCCTTCAACTTCTTTGATCGGTACATGCACTACCCTTTTGTGCGTCCCACGTCTACTGTAATTAAAAGTTGAACAATTTGCTTTATGTCTTACAAGTGCTTTCATAGTGGTTATCCAAAACTAATTAAAAAAATATAATAAACGCGGTCTAAACACTCAAAACTGATTATTATATGGATTGCAAACGCGATCCAAAACACACCCTTGCCCATCTTGCAAATTGTTGGATACCATGTTTTTATTTGTATTTGTTTGTAGCTAGCTAGAGAATTTGACTCACCTTCTTTTGGGAGAAGAAGTAGATGTAGCCTTTGTGTCGTAAAACATAGGCGAAGGAGGTGAATCATCGCTATTTTCAGGAGAGTTTTGATTGTCCTCTAGATGAACGTTGAACGTACGAAATCCGACTTCCATGATCTTGAGACTTTACCTTCTTTTAGTTCCTTTGAGTGATATATAGTTGTACGTGTACACTTATGTATATACAAATTCTTGTTTGAAGAATTGTACAAGTATTTTGAGAGAGTTTTGTAGATGAGAGAAGGTGATGAAAAAATAGATTGATGAAATTGTCTATTATATGAGGGGTCCTAAATGTTGACAGATTGGCATTTGAATAATCTATAATTGTAAAGGACGTGCAGGCAAATGTGAAAGTAAAGCCAAATCTCAAAACAAAAGGTTTCATCATTATTAAATTATTTTTCTAATAATACATACTTGAGCTTCACCTAATATTTGCAATTTATAAATAGTGAAATACAATTATTTAATTATATATCTTTTCTTTTCTTTTTATTATATATCTACTTCTATCCTTTTTAGAAAGTAAAAAATAAAAAATTAAAATTTCTGTCCACACTGAATAAATCCAAAGGGTAAATTCTTTGAAAGATGGAAACAAAATTTCTATCTAATACTAAACACTGGCGTGATAATCTTAAAAATTACGAGTAATATATTTATTTTATTTTGGAGTATTATATTGGAATATGTTTTACTAAGAAAATACAGAATCTTTTATCCATGTTGTGAAACTTTATGTCTCCTTATGGATGATAATAACAAGATGTTCACAAGGTTATTAGTTTATGTAAAGTGTACCATTGTGTGATCAAATGTTTTCATCTTTGTGTTTTATGATGTATAAAAAATAATTTTAGTAGTTCACAACTTTACAAAACGATTCTTGTATTATTTATGTCCAATGTGAAAGGGGTCACAACTACCTCCAATTGTGAAAGATACCTTTTTGACAATGATTTTGATTGATTTAATATAATCCTGCGACTTTTTGGCAGTTCCCTTATCCTTTCTTCCCTCGTGGGTTTAATTTTTAACTTTACTTTCAATATTTAAATATCTTTCATAAATGATTAATATGTTTTATGTGACATGACCTTTTTTTGGTAACACGAGAAAACGTTTTTAAGTATTCGCGGACCATATGTGAAAAAGATTACAAATAGCTGAAAAAAGTTTTAATCTAAAAAAGACTAGCAGCGCAGTTTGTTGCTCGTTTGCTTTTCAACTCTATGTAATTCTAAATTAATTTATTAATAATTAATTATAAGTGAATAACATATATGGTTCTTGATTGTTTTGCATATGTCAAAACTCAAAAGTGACAAATTTTATATATTCACACGTTTCTTAAATGAGTATTGATACTCACACTATTTTTTTTATACATACATCACATTTGTTCATTATAGTATACAGTGTGCATTATAATATTGTACAGTGTGATGTATGTATAAAAAAATAAAATAAAATGGTGTGAGTATCAACATCCATCTTAAATATATTGTACTTAGGCTGCCTGCAATAAGGGGAGAGATCGACTAGGTGATCGATCCTCCTTATTGTGGGGTTTCGATCGCCCTTCGATTGATCAACTTTTTTTTTTCTTTCGATCGTGTACACGACCGAATGTCGTGTGTTTATTATGTGTGTTTGTGTGTATTTAATTAAATATAAAAGGTATTTTTGCGGTATATTTTTTTTTGTAGGTCGCTTTAATGGGGCACCCAACGCCTCACAAGGCGCGAAGATAGTTCGACGCAAGAAAGAAAATGAGAGGGATTGAGTCCCCTTACTGGGGGCAGCCTTATTAGACATAAATCTTCATGAACCATTAAAACTGGGTATAAGCTACCAGGCTACCTTTCACAATTATGATGATTGCATAATTATTTTTGCTTTTGAAGATGATGTATAAATGGTTGAGCTCATACATCATGGTGGATGGCACTAATAGACAACAAACATTATTGATGTTTAAAATACTCCTAACTGTGTACCTACTCTCATCTTATACAATAATACATATTCTCTAATTTTCATAAATAATTTAATTGGATTTATATATTATACAAGTTGTTAAGAAATGATAGTAGATGAAAAGTTGATGTTATGTTCATGATTTAATTAATCCGTCTATCTTCATATTCAATAGATGAAACAGGTAAACAGATTTCCATCGGATATCGAACAAAGAAACTAAAACATGCATGATTTGTTACAAAAGCATATACGATAAAACATATACAATGCTACACTAAATAATAATAATGATACTTATTATCATAATTGGATGTGTTAATTTGTTAATTACTCCGTATTATTTCTAACTTCTAGTTTACATGAATGTTATGCATTACGATTTAACTAAGTTTAAAAAGTATCGTAATACTATAACAAATTTTTATTCCATGAAAGTTACATTACTAATTAAACATTTCAAGTTAAATCAGATCTAAAATGTAAATATTAGTTACAAAATTTAAAAAATATGCGTATGTACATATTTCGGGTGACAAATCGTAATTTATGAAACATATATTTTTTATCTGTAACATATCCGCTAATAATATTTATATCCATACTTATAATTCATATCCACATCTATTAGTAACCAATTCTGGTCATACATTTTTGTTGTTAATGAATCAAATCGGGAGAATATCCAATAGATGACATGATTGTTTCTCATTCCTAAACAACTTTAATACTGACTAATCAAAATGAAAAAAATAATAAAAATAAATATATATCATTAAAAAATATTAAAACAAGCTAGTGTTCAAGATTGGTGTAATTCATCCAATATAGACGCCAAAACAACAAAATATCAAACTTATGCTTTACTCTCTTGGCCACTTGTATGGCGGCTTGAACAAATAAATAAGATAGCTATGGATATTATTTTGATTTTTATTTTGATTTTGATATATAACCCAAATATTACCAAGTTTTATATTAGTTGTCTACTTGTCTTATCATTAAGGAAAATCATGTGCTGATGATAATACAGGATGCTAATAATTTCGCCAGGAGTTTTAGCTACTTAACAGAAATTGGCAACATCCATCATTTTCCTTTTCAAACTTGTTCTTATTAAATCCAAAAGGTGAAAACAATATGAGCTAGTTTGAGTTTCACATTTTTTAAGTACAAGATGGGAGCTTTTACATAATCCTTTCTGTACGATAGAAAATCGCTTTCCAAGTTTCCGGGCATCGTGTATATACATTAATCATTGGGCATCCGAAAGTTTGTTACAAGAGAATATTAGTACCAGAACATGCATCAATAAATAACTTGTTATAAACTTATGATATACAAACTTTTTGTATTACTAGTACTAAAAATATAAAAATGTTTGGTATCAATTTAAAGAATCTTAAAGCAATAAAAGAAAGATCGACTTAATTTAAATATTAATCACGTAGTAATTGAATTCACATGGCTTCTCGCGGCAATGAAGGGAAACAGTAATGTCGATATTGACACTTTTCTATTATTTTATTTTATCTTTGAATGTTTCTCCTCTTATATCTCATTAGTTTCTTTAACCATCTTGTCTATAATTTATTGTATTAATATTTTCTGCTAAACCAAGACTTAGTGGCCATAAACTTAATCCTTGTTATGTACTCCGTACAAGTAGATATTTTCAAAGAAATTGCTACTAATACAAGTAGATCGAGCATTCGTAAGCATTTTGTTAATTAAGTTCAAACCACATCAAGTTGTAGTCATCTGGTGACATTTAGATAGTTTAATGCACCAAATGAAATATTGTAATAGAAGTACATGTTTACGTCCTTTGTGAACCTGCTTGATTTCAGATCCGATATCTTCTTATGAAAACAATCTGTTTGTAACTTTAACCTCAACTCTAGCTCGTTGCTTGTTTATCTAATACTAAATTGTCAATCAAAAAAGAAACGCGAAAAATCATCACTCGGTCTCTTCATCACTGCATATAGTCGAGAGTATACAAAAATTATTTCAAGTGGCGTGGTCTTTAAAACGTCATGATCGAATTGATTATTAGCAAGAAACCACTACTACACGTTTTATCCGGAACTATTATTAATTTTGATTTTGTAAAGTCAAACGTGGTAGATAGGGAAGGTGTAATATTATTCTAAATTATCTTTTACCAAGTATATATATTAATATAATTTTTTGGTCAGAGTTTTGCAATTTAAATTTAAGTTTAAGCATTAGTATATACAGATGATATCGTAAAGGTGTATCACGTCGTGGGTGCATTTATTGATATAATATTCATAACTCTATGAAAATTAGAACAAGATTGATATTACTAATATTGAGATTAAGATTAATGACCTGTTGCCATCTTAGTGAGGTAATATGAGTTGGATTATTTGCTTACTATATGCAAAATAAACGTCATAATGCCGGACGATAGTTAAGCTTATCACTTTTACATCCCTTTCCAAATCGCCATTGGAGGAATGAAAAGACCTTTGACAAAAGGTAAAATTAAGAATAAGATGAACTAAAATCTGAGACTTGGTATTCATTAGATAGACGATAACTTTACGCGATGGTTAACGCAGTTTATCAGTATTTTCTCTTTCTTTGTTTTGCTATCCATATTTATTTGACAAATGTGCATGTGAAATTTTTTTGTGAAATGTACGTGAATATAGCATTGCTCTTATTTAACTGTACCAACTTTGAATTTGGTACGAGAAATATGCGCAACTTAAGTTATAATCTTTAAGACATTTGCCCCTCTAGATATGTTAGTTGGAAATCATATGAATGTCGAATTTAGATCAGAGAAAGATGCACAGCTTTAGTTATGTGAAACTTTAGTTTCGACCTTCGTATGATTTCCAACTCACAATGCTCTTTATTCACATCAATTATTCAGATCAGTAATCCTTTTCGATGACCTTTTTGTGTGTTTTATTAAATCAATGTATAAGCCAAAAACTTATCCAAACGAGTTGTTACAGATCCATTTCAAACGGGCATCACCAATAAAAGTAACATTCAATATCGGGACTAGAATCTAGTTTATTAATTCAACCAATTTGCAAGTTTGAATAAGACAAATAATCATGTACATCACTGTTACAGTTCATTAATCGAATAACTAATTAAAATATTTATTAATTTATTCGTAAATGAGGAAAATGTCAAATGTTGGTTTGATTAAAAGGATTATACTAACTTGAGTTGTTATTAAAAAATAGCTTATATCTCATTAGCGATATCTTAGCTATGTATATGCGGTTTTTACAGGTAATATAATACATATCGGTACCTACTCAAATGGCTCAGAAGTTAAATGCCTGCATAATTTATAACCAGATAAATATGGTTTCGATCATTTTGGATGTTTCATTTCTGGCACTTTAGGAGCCCGTCGGCCTTTGAGTCAAAACGTCCAAACAAGGAGCTCATTCTCAATGAATTTAAGCTTTCCTTTTTCAATTTTGGTTCTAGTATAGTAAGATTAAGAAATTACTGTAACTATATATATATATATATATTACAGAGTCCGTCATTTATTTAATTAATAATCCATGCAACGCTTTTCCTTCTTCATTGCCATCCTAGCCAGCTTGTTTTTGTCCTGAAGTCCCGTTGATAGAATCTCTAGCTACTATACAAGTATATTTTCCGGAACAAAAAACTGGCTTGAATCGTAGTCTGTATGATCGCGTGAACATTTTCGAAGGTTTCAGAAGATTGGATAAATGTACTAACGGGTTTATAGTAATTCCTTTTCTATGTGTAACTTTTTAAAAAGTTATCATCTAATTCATTTTCTTCTAGTAACTGAAGTTACGTAGTACTTATTTTCTTCGTTTATTGTCACTTTTGATTGACAGGCTGACACTATGACCCCGTGCATGTCTCAATCTCAATTTTCATAAATGTTTGACTTAATCTCCTTCAATCGTCAATTATGGCCAAACAAAGTTTGACGGAAAATTGAACACTTTCCACAAGTTGATCATGCTGAAATAGTGAAATGTGTATTGAAAATAAAGAATAAATTTGAAAAAGATGGTTTTCATTTAATGAGGTAGGGTGTCTATGCATTAAATATCTCTAACTTTATAAGTAGCAGATCCCAAAATGCTACCAACGAATAGAATGTGTTTAACATGTTCACTATCTTAGTTTCGCCTTTAGTTTTGATACACCACTCATATAAATATTTGAAGCATTAATGCGTGTTTTCTTCAAATATTTTTTAAATGACAAATCATGATTTCGTTTCGCAAGTGCCTCATTACAATACTAGTTTTAAAGTTATATTTATATAGTCACTTGGTTTATATACAAATTTTCTACCACATTTTTAAATTATGTTAAATCATAGCTAGGCTTAGTGGTATTTATAAATTGAAAATAAGAATAAGAATATCTACACATGATATCAAAATTAAGATCAGAAAAGTTGTATTTAAATTGTCATGATCGACATCACGGTGCACATCTTATTCTATATCTGCTGTGTTTTTCGGGTTGAACTTCTCCAATTGGGTTAGAAAATAGTCCTTTTCGTGCCTAGTCGTATATACATTTGTTACAAATTCATTCACAGAGTTTATAAATGTACATAGTACTCGACATTTAAGCCGCTGTTACAGTGGAACATATACCTATCTGCAGCCTACAATAATCCTGCTATTCTCCATGCTTACCGTGATCTGACTTTGATGGCTGGCTAGCTAATTTATACGTATGGATAACCAAAAGATAATTATGAACATTTCATGATTGATCACCTGCGAAGCATATTCATTAATTTATTCCAAGAACATGAAATCAAATGAAGCAAAAGTGATCTTGTAAATCTTAGAGAGTATATGATCTTTCAAAAAAAAAGCATCCAAGTGTACGGATTCCATGTAAATTTGCGGAGAAAAGTAAAGTTAACAAGAAAACTTGAATGACAAATAGCTACTTTAATTTTGGAGGACAGTGAATCTTATTCAATGGATATGCTATATATAGAGGCATATCCAATTTTATTGACCTCCTCCATGCTATCAGTGATAACTGCAACTTATGCAACTTTAACATATTAAGCACCTGATCCCATTGGTGTTGACAAAACCTTTACACCACGGTGGTACGGCCAAAAATATTCTTAATAAAGGAAGAGGTCCGGACATTAACATATTTTTTATACTTAATCTTCAAGAAAATTGTGTATCTCAGAGGTAGGAACAATAAAGCTTCACGTTCAAGATATTATTCAATTCTTAATATTTCTATATATACCATCATTTTTACGGAAAATCCAGGCCTTAATTTATTAGTGTTGAAGATATAAGCATCAGTTCCAAAGTATTGAGAAGTTGAAGGGCTATTATTGTATATTCCAGAAGTTCGGGGACTTAAAGTGAAGTTCTCATTCTTGATGCTATAAAAGCCCAAGTCAAGCCATACGTTCATATAGTCTCTCATTCATCTGTGTGTGATATTTTGTTCTCTCTTCTCTCTTATTTCCAGAGATTGAGAGAAACCATAGTTTTGTGTAAATCTTTTATCTGTTTTTACTTGTATTGTAAAACTGCTATTCTTTAGCCATTGTTAATAATAAATGTGAGCCAATGGGAGGTTGGCTGGGTTCACTATCAAATATGTTTCTTGTGTAAAAATTGCTTTGGTTTTACAAGTTTCTAAATGGTATCAGAGTCAAGTTGCTCTATACCAAAGCGTTTTTTAAAAGATCGTAACGTTTTGTTCAAACTAGGGTTTCTCAAACTTTAGGGGTTTTGATCTATTAGTGTAGATCTTGTGATTCTGAGTATCGATATTAGTTTCTTGATATCAGATCTTTAAGATATGAAGGTTAATTGAAATTTATCAAAAATTAGGGTTTTGTAATTTTTGGGGATTTTTTGATCCTGGTGGTTTCCTGACTAATTACTTATTGATTTAATAATCTTGTGAGTTAATTAGTTATCGGAGTGTGTTAATTTGATTTTTTTTTATCAAATTTGTTAAAATTAGGGTTTATCATCAAACCCTAATTCAGGTTGTTTTTCCTTGATTTAATTGGTAATCTGACTAGTTTTGATTCTTATTTCAAGATTCTTGAAACAAAAATCAAAAACCCTAAAATAATTTTTAGGATTAGTTTGGGTCAGATTTGTGTTTCAATCTATAACTGTCTAATAATAGTTGTTTTGTTCTTGTTTCAGGTGTTTGTTCCGCTGTGCTGTGATTGTGGTTTGGATCTTCTTGATCCTGATTCTTGGATTCTTTTGGAAGCTTACGTGGTTGTAATACCTCTCACACCTTCTATTAGGTTTTTTCTTAGGTTTTCTGTTGGATAGGATTGTTTGGAGGTTGAGTAGATTAAGGGATTTGTTTGTTGGGGTTGGTTGAGATTGTTGGTGGTTATTTGTGTTTAAGGAGTTAAAAGGTGTTGTTGTTATTCTTTCTGTTTCTGTTTCTTGATTGTGCATTTATTTCTGGTTTTTTTTTTGTGATCATCATGGTTGATGGTCAAGATGATAGAGGTAAGGGCCCTGAAGGGGGAAGTAGTGAATTAAAATTTGATATATATGACCTATTGTACTTACACCCTCAAGACATTGGTGCTCAGTTGATTACCTTCAAACTTGAAGGTACTGAGAACTATAAGGTCTGGTCTATCACGTGCAGTTGGCTTTACACACTAGAAACAAACTTGGTTTTATTAATGGGAAGTGTGTTAGAGATCCCAATGATGTTCTTTATCTGACACAATGGGATAGGTGTAATTCTGTTGTGTTATCTTGGATTCTTGGTTGTATTTCACAAGATCTTTATAAAGGTCAAGTGTTTTCTGTGAATGTTAAGTCTGTTTGGGATGAATTAAGTGAAACATATAATAAAGAGGATGGTTATGTGATCTATAATTTGCATCATAAAATACACACATTAACACAATCTGGAATGAGTCTTTCTGAGTACTATCATGAGTTTAATGTATTGTGGAGGCAGTTTGACTCTCTTGTTGATCTTCCTACATGCATTTGTGATACTGCTCCCACTTTGAAAAAGCATTCAGATCTTTTGAGGCTGATGCAATTTCTCATGGGTCTTGATGATAGTTTTAGCTCTGTAAGAAGTCTTATTCTCACTACTGATCCTTTACCTGATGTTAAGTCTGCTTTTGCTACTCTATCTAGAGATGAGTCTCACAGGAATAGTCATGTGGCTAGTAAATCTGTTAAGAATGGGGCTGCAGCCTTTGCTGCTAGGCCCTATACTGGTAATTCTCAAAACAATAACTGAAATTCTAATAGAAACCGTAATAATAATAACAGAAGGTTTGGCAGGGTGTCAAATCTGGTTTGCAAGCATTGTAATATGAATGGTCATACTATTGATAGATGTTATGAGTTAGTTGGATATCCACCTGGTTTTGTTAAATAAGGCAATGTTGACAATGTGACTGAAAACAAGACTGATACTAGTAAGAGTACCTCTCATACTCTTACTAGTGATCAGTATAACAGATTAATGTCATTACTTAGTGGTTCAGGTGATGCTAGCAAGGCTCATGCTAATGTTGCAGGTACTGTCATTACAATAAGTTTCTTTACTTGTAGGTTTTTTTAATTTCAACTCTAATATAAGTACCTATAGTACTTATATTGGGTAGATTATTGACTCAGGAGCTAGTCAACATATCACTTTTTGTGCCACTCATCTTTATGACATAATGGATGTTTCTCATTTAAATCTTACAGTTGCACATCCCAATGGGACTGTTGCACAAGTTAAACAGATTGGAAGTTTTAAATTTGGAAATAATATGATTTTAAAAGATGTGTTGGTAGTTCCTGGGGTATCATGTGAGTTTGTTGTCTGTTCATAAATTGTCTAAAGATAATTAGGTGGTTGTCAGTTTTAATGATAAGATTTGTAAAATTCAGGATTTAACTCAAAGGTTTATGATGGGGACTAGTAGTGAAAAAGGTGGTCTTTATTTTCTTGATGAAGGTAAGAGGGTTAATAATAGTAATATTAAAAGTTATCTTATGTCAAATTGTATTTGGCATAATAGACTTGGACACCCCTCTGACCAAGTCTTAACTGTGCTTAAAACTAAACTAAAAGACCTTAAGAATACTAGTTTAGAACCTTGTGAGATATGTCATAAAGCTAAACAAACAAGAGAACCATTTCCATTAAGTGATCATAAAACTAAAAATATGGGTGATCTTGTTCATTTAGATGTGTGGCGTCCATATAAGGTGACCAGTAGAGAAGGTTTCATGTATTTTCTTACTGTAGTTGATGACTACACTAGAGCTGTTTGGGTGTTTCTGATGAAAAGCAAAACTGAAGTTTTTGATCATATTAATAGTTTTTATAATCTCATTAAAAATTAGTTTGAAAAAACTATTAAAGTTTTTAGAAGTGACAATGGGACAGAGTTTGTAAATAAGAGGTTTGAAGTTTTTCTTTCCAACAATGGTATTTTACATCAAACTTCTTGTCCTTATACACCCCAACAGAATGGTGTAGCTGAGAGAAAACATAGGCATTTGTTGAACACTGCTAGAGCCCTCATGTTTCAGGGGGGGTTACCTTTGAACATGTGGACTGAATCTATTCTAACTGCTACTTACCTTATTAACAAGTTGCCAACTGATGTGTTGTCTGGTAAAAGCCCTTTTGAAATGGTGTATAATACTGAACCTAATCTGTTGAATCTAAAATGTTTTTGCTGCTTATGTTTTTCAACTGTTTTAAATGAATCTGATAAGTTTGCATCCAGATCTGATAAATGTGTGTTTGTTGGATATGCTTTTGATAAAAAAGGATACAAACTTTATAATATTGATCAAAAGAAATTTGATTTTTCAAGAGATGTAAAGTTTTATGAAACTGTATTTCCTTTTAAGAATACTTCTTTCACTAAAGATTTTGTGTTTGAGGATAATGTAATTAATGATTTAAATTTCTTTGATCAAGAATTTGATAGCAGTCAAAATAATTTTAGAACCAATGAACCCTATTATGATAAAATAAGTAGTATAGATGGTAACAACAAATCTCTAGTACTCATAAGCCTAGTGTCATCACTGTAGAAGAAGATGTTAGTGTTGATGAGCATCTACATACTGAAATTGTAGATTCTGCTGATACAGCTGATGTAGATATCAATTTGCCAGTTGATACAGTAGAGGATATAGACACAGATTGTAGACAACACTAGGAACACTTCTAGTAGGAAGGACACTGAAAATAGTGAGTATGCAACAAAAACTATTGTTTCTGATGGTATACATGGTACTAGTAATGTTGATGATGGATATATATCTGAGGGTGAGGACCTAGATATGTTTGGTAAAATGTTTGAATCACCAGAACCATGCAAGCAGGGGCACAAACTGTTAGAAGGACTAGTAGAATGGCAGCTTTACCATCTAAGTATAAAGATTATGTGCTTAATAAAAGTTATAAGTATGGTATTGATAAAGTTGTTAAATACTCCAACTTAATTTTTGATAACTTTGTATTCACTTCTAGTCTTAATAAAATATATGAACCCACTACTTATGAAGAAGCTGTTAAAGACAGCAGATGGGTTGATGCTATGAACCAAGAAATTGAGGCATGAAATAGAAATGGTACTTGGGAAGTTGTAGAGTTGCCTGATGGTAGAAAAGCTATAGGCTATAAGTGGGTTTTTAAAGTTAAATACAAATCTAATTGTGAAGTTGAGAGATATAAAGCTAGATTAGTGGCTAAGGGGTATAACCAGAGAGAAGGAATTGATTATGAGGAGAATTTTTCTCTTGTTGTTAAAATTGTCACTATAAGATGTGTTTTAAGTATTGTTGTTAATAACAAGTGGTCACTGTTCCAACTTGATATAAATAATGCATTCTTATATGGTAAATTAGAGGAAGATGTGTATATGACTTTGCCAGAAGGTTTTTCTGATAAGAATGATAAAAGAGTTTGTAAATTGGTTAAGTCATTGTATGGGTTGAAACAAGCTCCTAGAAAATGGAATGAAAAGTTAGTATCTGTGCTTAAAGAAAATGGGTTTATACAAAGTCCAAATGATTTTTATTTGTTCATTAAAAATGAAAATGATGTTCTGTTAGTTTTGTTAGTATATGTTGATGATATTATTATCACTGGAAATAATACAAATGAAATTAACAAGTGTTGGAATCACTCCTAAACCTTAATCAAGTGTTAGTGATTCATATGTAATAGTTAGCTTAATATGGCCTTTACGTTAGTAGTTAGCCTTAGGCTTATGTAGAAGGCCCATAAGCCTAGGCCTAGTCCAATAAGGAAAAGGAAGGGAGTAGGAGTGTTGCCCTAGCTCCCCTTCCTATAAATACCTCTTGTAAACCCTCACTTGAGGGTTGGTTGTTCAATTTATCTCTTTCACATACCTTACGCCTAACCATTCATATTAACGTGTGTGTGTGTTCTTGGATATTGTTCAACCGATCTTCTCTATCTCTTCTCTTGTGCTTGTGTTGTAAAACTAGTGACCTAACAGTGGTATCAATCGCCAAATAGTTGGGTGAATCGTGTTTGTTGTTTATGTGAGTTTTGGTCTTACGCGTAACAACACGTGATACTTGGTTCGCTTAAAAACGTATTTTTTACACTTTTTAATCCAAGATTCTTGTACTTTCAACGTTTTAAGGTGTTAAAATAACGGTTTTTGGCAAAAAGTTTTAACCTTTACGCGTAGATCATTGTTTTCTTGCTTGGTTTTATACGTGGGTTTATTCCTACGCATAACGTGTTTCTGAGCTTTGGATCATCAAGTTTCATACTTTTGTGTTATTTTGGTGATATTGAAGCTATTTCATCACAAAAATCTGGTTTAGAAACATCTTTGGGCAAAAGTCATTCTTACGAGTAGTTCTACGCCTAACGAAACCCTAATCTTACGCATAAGAATTCCGTGGTTTGATCTTCAGTTTTCGTGGTTTACTCCGTGTTTTCTTGCTTGGATAAGCCTGAAAATACGTCGACTTTGGATATCTTTTGCATTGTGATAGTGTAAAAGATCATTTGGGCAAAACCCTAAAATTACGCATAAGCATAAGTTTACGCGTAGAAACTTCTACGCATAAGATTTATCTTACGCCTAAGCTTCGTCTTACGCATAAGGTAATCCTACGCCTAAGTTTTCTATGCCTAACTTCTTGTTTTACGCTTAACTTTAGTGTTTATTCCTTTCTTACGCGTAAGCTAAACCTACGCGTAACTCTTGCTGTTACGCGTAACTTTGGTGTTTTTACGCATAAGTTCTACTTGGTTTATTGTGATTTCTACGCCTAAGGACTCTTCATCAACAAAGGTTCATTCGACTACAAAGATCCATTTAACAACACAAGTTTTCAACATGTCACAACCACCATACTCTAACTATTTTCCTTACACTTATAATCAACAACAACAACAACTAAGTCCACAACATCAACAATGGAATCAACAACAAGCAGTTTATCAACAACAATTTAATCAACAACATACTCCACTACTTGCAGCAATTCCACAACCTCAAATGGCACAACCACCACCTAGTATTCAATTACAACCTTACACAAACTTCTACAATCAACATCCATCCAGGAATACTATGAAGGAACCGGCATGGTTTGGCAAGATGTGTGAAGCCTTGAGTAGCCAACATTCAATTCATGAAGCTGGCTCACTTGATAGACCTCTAATGCTCACTCCCGGTAATTATGATCAATGGGTGATTCGGTTCTTTAGGTTTTGTGATCTAAAGAAGCCACATGGAAAGTTTTTAAAGAAGGTCATTATGGAAGGTCCATTTCAGATGCCTACTGTCGTTACACCCGAAGATCCTAATGCTGTTCCACCAAGAGATGATGTCACCAACATTGCTACTGTTGCAGAACTCACGGGTGATCAACTTCTATACTTTGAAGCCGACGAACTTGCAATGCAATACATCCTTTTAGGATTACCCAATCCAATCCTTCGAAGTGTTGATGCTCAAAAGACTGCAAAAGCAATGTGGGAACAGATTCATCTTCTTATACAAGGCACAACACTCAATCAGGAAGACATGGAATCCAAAATATACTTGGCTTATGAACACTTCATGATTGAACCAGGAGAGTCATTAGAATCTTATCATCATCGCTTTTCAGACATCATTAATGATTTGGACAAACACAATATCATCATGCCACGAATTGCTGTCAACACAAAGTTCCTAAGTAGTCTTGGTCCGCACTTCACAGCCTAATGTGCTTCCCTCTACTGAAACAGGACTAGTTGCCTCTTTTCCAAACGTCCGCACTTCACAGCCTAGGAGCAATACAAGGAAGAATAGGTAGTTTTGACCTAAGAAAAGACAAATAAAGAATGTTGAAGTAGAAGAACACCGTAGGACTTTGAATAAGACTCCAGTTGCACCCACTTTAGATATTGCGTCTGGCAAATGTAATGGAACAAGTGTTGTAACTAATGTTGAACCTTTAAGTACTTTTGATATTCAATCTGATGCATCTTGTGTTATTTGTCGTAAGAGTATACGTTCTGATTGTCATGATAAATGTGTTGCTAAGGCTATCTTGTCACGTTTACGGAATCCTAAGATTTGGAATACCCCTAGGCCCACTAATGCTTCTAAGTCTGTGCTTGGTATACCGCCTTCTTTAGATTCTAAGAAACGATTGGATGTCCCTGTAGTTCCAGTATCACCTCCAAGGATTGTTGTACCACCTAGCACATTCACTAAGACTAAAGCTAAGACTAGTTGGAGATGGCAGAAATGGATACATAATACACTAGGATTTAAATGGATGCCTAAAATCATTGATATGTGTATTTCAACTATAACTGCTGAGGAACCCTCTAACACTTCGGGTTCCACATCTACTTCTATTCCATCTGTGTCGTCTGTGTCTAATGCAGGTGATACAGATCATCCTCTGGATTGTTGATAGCGGATGTTCCCGACACATGACAGGCAACCTTAAACTGTTATCAAACTTTGTTTCAAAGTTCATTGGCACTGTCAGATTCGGGAATGATCACTTCGCAGCTATCATGGGCTACGGAGATTACATTTATGGCAACATCGAAATTAGCAGGGTTTATTATGTGGAAGGCCTCGGTCACAATCTATTCTCAGTTGGTCAATTTTGTGATGGAGACTTGGAAGTAGCTTTCAGGGAGAAAACTTGTTTCATTCGTGATCTTCAAGGAAATGATCTTATGTCTGGCCAACGCTCATCCAGTCTCTACACTATCTCCATGCAAGACATGATCGCTTCATCTCCCATTTGTTTACTCTCAAAGGCTACATCTACAAAATCTTGGCTATGGCACCATCGTCTATCACATCTAAACTTTCAAACCATAACCAACCTTGCTCGACAAAAACTTGTTGAAGGTCTCCCACAATTCAGGTATTCTAAAGATCACCTATGCTCAGCTTGTGAACAAGGGAAAAGCACTCGTGCTCATTTTCCTTCAAAGGTGGAACACAGCTCTAAGCATGTGCTTCATCTTCTTCACATGGATTTGTGTGGTCCGATGCGCGTGCAGACGATAAATGGCAAACGCTACATCTTGGTAATTGTTGATGACTACTCAAGATGGACTTGGGTTTATTTTCTTCGAAGTAAAGATCAAGCTCCACAGATGATCATCACCTTTCTCACGAAAATTCAAATTCAACTCCGGAACACCGTTAGACAAATTCGAACAGACAAAGGAACTGAATTTGTGAATCAAACTCTTCGGGAATATTATGAGAAAGTGGGAATTGAGCATCAAACATCTATTGCCCGCACACCAGAACAAAACAGAGTTGTTGAAAGACGAAACCGTACGTTAGTGGAAGCTGTCAGAACGATGTTAATCAATGCTAAACTTCCAGATTACTTGTGGGCTGAAGCTGTCTCAACTGCATGCTACACTCAAAACCGTTCAATGATCACAAAACGTCACAACAAAACACCATTTGAGCTTCTCCACAACCGTAAACCGAATCTTAAACACTTTCATGTATTTGGATCCCTTTGTTATCCGAATAATGATCGTGATGACTTTGGAAAGCTCAAAGCCAAAGCTGACATTGGAGTATTTATTGGATACTGTGAACAATCAAAAGGTTACCGGATCTGGAATCGTCGTACAAAGCAGGTTATGGAAATGATTCATGCTAATTTTGATGAGCTTACTGAAATGGCTTCTGAGTATAACAGCTTGGAAGCCGGTCACAACCGCTTAAACTTCCCCCAAACCCCATCATCAGCTGATACAAGCCCTCAGCTTACTCGTCAACAAATGGAAAGGCTATTTGCTCCTCTGTTCAGTGACGATATTGATGAACGTGCTCCAGGTGTATCTGCTGTTTCCGCTGCTCAACCTGATAATACTCCTATACCTGATACACCTGCTACAACAACTTCTGTTGAAGAAGCACCACCAGTTGACTCTACAACAACAGTTGAACAAACTGCTTCCAACGACGCTGAATCAGCTGATGATGTTCCGAATGAAGTACCCCCACCTGCAGATTTTGATCCAAATGCGTTCTTTAACACGTTTGCTAATGAAAGCTGCACTGATGTCGCGGAATCATCTACAAGCCATTTGAATCCTCAGAATCTGCATAATGTATACCAACATCAACCCTCTACACATCGATGAACAAAAGATCATCCTCTGGAAAATATTATTGGCAACCCGAATCAACCAGTCGTTACGAGACAACGTCTTCACTCAGACGGTGAACATTGCATTTATGCACTCACTGTCTGCCAAACTGAACCCAAAAACATTAAGGATGCAATGACAAAAGATAACTGGATTGAATCCATGCAAGAAGAACTCAACCAATTCAAACGTCTTGAAGTATGGAAACTGGTTGAAAGACCATCAGGGGTCTACGTCATTGGTCTAAAATAGATTTGGAAGAACAAATTGGATGCTGAAGGGAATATCATCATAAACAAGTCACGTCTGGTGGCAAAGGGTTATAGACAGGAAGAGGGTATTGACTTTGAAGAATCATTTGCTCCGGTTGCTCGTCTTGAGGCTGTTCGGATATTTCTGGCGTTCGCAGCTCATTTGAACATCACGGTCTTTCAGATGGATGTCAAAAGCTGCTCGAATGGTCAACTGAAAGAAACAGTTTATGTCAGCCAGTCAGAAGGATTCGTTGATCCCGCGCTTTCCGAACCATGTCTACAAACTGAACAAAGCTCTGTATGGTCTCAAACAAGCTCCTCGGGCGTGGTATGATAAGCTATTATCTTTCCTGCTTTCCAATAATTTTACAAAAGGTTCGGTCGACCCAACTCTTTTCATACAATATCACGAGGAACATATTTTAATTGTTCAAATTTACGTGGATGACATCATTTTTGGGTCAACACATAAAAAGTACTCAATCGCTTTTGCTAAACTAATGAAGAAACATTTTGAAATGTCAATGATGGGTGAACTTACATTCTTTCTAGGACTGCAAGTTCATCAATCACCCCGTGGTATTTTCTTGAGTCAGTCCAAATATGCCCTTGAATTGCTACACAAATTTGGAATGCAAAACTGTGACACCTACACCACACCAATGGCTCATACCAAGAAGCTAGACGCTGATTTACATGGGAAATTGGTGGACCCTACCAAATACCATAGTATCATTGGGTCTCTCATGTATCTAACAGCTAGCAGGCCTGACATTGTATTTGCCGTATATCTTTGCTCCCGTTATCAGTCGAGACCAACGGAAACCCACCTCTCTAAGGCTAAAAGAATCCTCCGATACATCAAGGGAACCATTAATTTGGGGATCTGGTATCCGAAGGATTCTGGGTTTGAACTAATCGCTTTTTTAGACGCTGACCACGCAGGATGCTTAGACTCACGGAAAAGTACTTGGGGAGCTCTACAATTTCTTGGTGATAACCGGTGTCATGGCAATCGAAGAAGCAGGATTGTACATCGCTGTCCTCAACCGAAGCAGAATATGTAGCCATGTCGGCGTGTTGTGCTCAAGTCATTTGGATGAGAACACAACTCAAAGACTATGGTTACGTATTTGATAGAATCCCGATGTACTGCGACAATCGGAGTGCTATTGCGATCTCGTGCAACTCAGTTCAGCATTCGAAATCAAAGCACATCGATCTTCGATATCATTTCATCAAGGACCACGTGGAACAGGGTACAGTTGAATTATAGTTCGTGGGTACAGAATACCAATTGGCAGATCTACTCACCAAAGCCTTGCCTCCCGCTAGGTTTAATGAGTTGTTCCACCGGATTGGTATGCGGTGTTTGACTCAAGAGGAACTGGATGAACTCTTAAAATATTCTTAAAAACCAGTCAAACACCAAAATCTCTTTTGTAAATATTTTTCAAAAAAACAAAATACAAAAAAAAATATATATATAAAATCAGATTAAACAACAAAATATTCTTCTATCTATATTCCTTTATACATGGCAAGTACATTTCTTCCTTCAACACTCTAATCTTTCAAAATTCAGTATTTTTTCGATCAAGTGTTGAGGGGGAGAAAATAAATACTTAACTGTTTCAAAAATAACCGTGTACTTGCATGTTACCTTATCCTGGTTGTTTCTTTAATAATGGTGGTCACATTTCTGGTTTCTGACACTCTTCGGACTAAAATTATAACCTTTCATTATTTCTTAAGTCGAGGGGGAGTGTCGTCAAGTTTCTTTCTTAAAATCTTTCGTTTGGTAACCAAAATGGAAGTTAAATGGCTTTGGATGAAAATGGAAAAGGTGGAGGGACTAAAACTGTCAAAATCTCAAAGTTATTTTTAATAAAACAACCACCTAATTCATTTACTCATCACATTTAATATCCTACCAACCTTATCCTACGCTTAAAAATCGTTCATCAAATCCGTGTTTTGGATCATCAATTTGTAAGTTGTTTCATGATCTTTACGTGTTTACAAACAATGGTTTTGAATCTTTTACAAATCCAACGGCTAAAACGTAAGATATGAGTGATCTTGTGTTCTACGCATAAGCGTATAACACACAATCATTGGTGTGTGTTTGTGGTTAAAAGGGTTGTGTCAAAACGTTTTTAAAACATCAATGATACCACTTTTATCCTCAAAACTTACCCAGAAACACGAATTGATTGAATCTGGAAAACTAGGGTTTATGCGTGATTTGGGTGTTTTCTTGTGTGAACATTTCTGGTCAATTAGTTGCTTATAATATGTTGTTTATGTGATGAATTGACTATATCAATACTTAGAACTTGCCCAGAAACATCAAAAGTGAAAGAATTGAAATTTAGGGTTCTAGTTCATACGAATTGGGTATTCTTGATTCATGTCGAGTTTCATGTTAAAACTTAGATAAACATACTTATTAGGCTTCTAAGACTTCCCAGAAAATGTTTGGTGCAATTTCCATGGCTAGATTTCTTACGCGTAATTCTTGAAACTAGGGTTTAAGTTCTACGCATAAGGTTTTCTACGTGTAAACTGTTTGATAAGTTTTCATGCCATGATCTGTTTTAGAATGAATGAATGTGTAAATATTGATGTTATGATGATCTTATTTCAGGTTTGCTACTCGTAAAAATCAGAATCAAGGTTGTTAACCATCTACGCATAAGGATCACCTTACGCGTAGCATGTTATGCGTAAGAGAAATTTTACGCGTAGCGTTTACGCGTAAGGTTCTACAAAGGGACTACGCGTATCCAGTGAAGGATATGCGTAGACAGTGACCTCTACGCATAAGGTCTACTCTTACGAGTAAGCCTTACGCGTAAGGTTTTATATGCGCTTACGCGTAAGCCCTACGCTTAAGGTCCCCTTTTCCTACGCGTAATATTTCTTATGCGTAAGCTTGCGTCTACGCGTATACCTCTCCTGTTTACGCATAAGCTACCATTTCTATGCCTAAGCCTTGATCAAACCTTCATTATGAATTGTTACGCGTGCAAACTTGTAAATAAATAAATCATAACGTCACGAAACCAATAATGTCACTAATAAGCTTAAATGTGTAATGTGTTGTGAAAAATATGTGATAACATAAACTTTAAAACTTAAAGTTAACTAACTCATGGAACTTTTCTCGACGTTATTGGACTATTGAACAAACAAGTGACTTTGGACTCGTAACAATCTTTGACATTGCACATGTTGGATCGATATACTTTAATCAAACTAACAACCTAGGCGTTTACATGAACATACGCCTAGGACACACAAATCTAAAACCCTAGACGTTCTCCCATAACATCTAGGCTAAACACACACCTTTTAGTCGACTACATCTTGGAAGACATAATTAAAACCTACACCTATGTCCTCTTTATATACTAGAGGATAAGGACTAAATAATAAAACTTCCATTGCAAGCAAGTCCTTCCATCTTTTTGTAGGTTTCCTTCTTGTCATATTAAGTCCCTCTTGTTTCATTCTTTTTGTCTTTATCAACTCAAACGTATAATTCCCAACAATCTTCCCCTAGTTGATAATGACAAAACCATTCTTGAACGAACTTCCCTAGACGAAGTAGAGAAATTGAGATCAAGGATCTCACCATGAATGAAACAAGTATGTCTTCCTTTGTCTTCCCCTTAATCCATGCCATACCACTCAAACATCTCTTCCCCTTTTTGTTATTATCCAAATAGGGAACATATGCAAACTTGATCTTGACCACCACGAACCAATATCATACTTCCAATCTAAGACTTCCAATGCTTCAAATCGCCCACCATTACGCATCATAAGAAAAATGGATCCAAAACAGTAGAAAACTTCAACTAGCAGTAGTAATAATGATCAACAGTAGTAAAAATCAAACACTTCCCCTTGAGTAATGCATTTACATCAATGATTCTTCAAAATCTGTAGGCTTTATGTAATGATCACATGTGAAGAAAAGCAAATATAACGAACTTGATGAAGAAGTAAAATTTCTCAAACTTGTGTCTTAAATCTGTACTATCCACGGAACTCCATACTTATACCCACCAAATATAAGTAGACCGCAATCCCTTGAAAAGAATCCTCAACTAGTATGAGACACTGAGCACTACAATGTAACTCCTTCAAGTGATAGCCAATGTGTGCATAGAGCATCATAAGAAAAATCACACATTGCTAGATTCAACAAGCTAGATGATAAGAACACAAACCAAGTAATTCCACTTCACCTTCAAATAAGTGATAAATAATCCTCTTCGTAATCAATTCTTCAATAAATCTCCATAACGAGCCTTTTTAAATCCTTTTAAGAATAAATAACCAAACTCCTTGTGTGTGTGTGAACAATAACCTGTGTGTCGTCCAAAAATCCATAACAATCTGCTCGACTTCCCCTTAAATTGAAATCGCCTCGTAATAAACCATGAGCAGTATGTTGGGAAGGAGCAGTACTTTCATATAATCAGCAGTACTTTCGTATAAACTGCAGTACTTTCCAAAACGCAGCAGCAGTACTTTCAATAAAATTTGCAGTACCTTGACACAATACTTTGAAGAAAATTCGACCAGCAGTACTTTCAAATCTTGCAACAGTACCTTTAAAAAAATCCTCGAGCAGTACTTTAAATCATCAGTATAACAATGTCATGTATGATGAGCACCAAATAAAATCACAAACTGCAGTACACAATCTCAACATGCTCAAACAGTATTAACTTTGACCAATAAACCAAAACACGTGGGACCAGAATAAACAATTTCAACGCCTAATAAATCAAACCGACCAATCAAAACGCAAGACCATCGAAGATACCATATACCGCTCCACACTAAATCTTATCCCTCGTGAATATCACCAATCAACAGCGTGAACTTTTTGTATCTCTCGAACAGTAGCCAATTAAAAATCTATATCAACCATCACATACACGTCGATAGTATCACGTGATCATCCCAAATTAAACATTCTAGCCTATATGTGCGTTTGTAGAGGATCAAAACTCAACATATAAAATTCTTTTGCCTTGCAAAGTACACTATCAAAACCAGTAGTTTTTCTTTTAACGTATCCTTATTGGCCACCAGGTCATGTGAATGTTGAATTTATAATAATATACGATGTAAACCCACGTGCATGCCCCATATATTGACCAATCACTCTTATCTTCCAAGGTACGAACAGTACATAGAAAACCTTAAAACGAGTCTTTTCATCAAAACTGCTTCTTTTTGCCATCAGATCTGCTTCGGTCGACAATAATCCTTTTCTTCATAAACACGACATCAAAACCTTGAAAAATCCCTATATCAAGAGCTCCCCGCTTTGATACCAATTGATAAGATCGTTTATAAGCTCAGTTAGGGATCAATAACAAAGATTAATAACATGGTACGCAGCGGAATAACGTTTATAGATCGTTTATAAGCTCACCTTTAGTCGACTACATTAACGTTTATAGGAACACTTGTTGGATCGATATACTTTAATTAAACTATCTTAACTAGCTTGTTAAGGTTTAATAATCTCGGATAAATCCTAAGTTATTAACAAAGAAACACTGAGCAATCTTTATTAAGTACGCGGAATTTACTTAACAAAGCTAAGAAGAATAACCTTTTATTATAAACTCTAAATCTGCTTATTATGCAGATACTCTAATACAACTCTAAGATAATCGAACTTCTCTCTAAAACACTAATTAACTTGTGAATTCGTAAACTCTAAAACTCATAGACTCATAAGTAATCGTTCATCTAATGCCAATCTAGGAGTCCTTTTATAGGCTCAAGGATATCCTAGTCGTTTTACAATTGATAACCTTGTACGACAAGTAATCTAAACATAGAATACAATACTTTCCATAAACGAATAACAGTTCTTTAGTTCTTTGCAGTACTTTGACTTTTAGGTACAGTACTTTGACTTTGTCTTTAGCAGTACTTTGACTCTTTGACTTTTCCCAGTACTTTGCAGCTTACAGTACTTTCATATCTTCAGTACTTTCATGTCTTCAGCACTTTCATATCCCAACAACCCTCCCCTAACTTGAATTCTACTTGCTTGACTTCAAGTTCCTTTGTGAATATATCTTTAACAGCTTCATCTTTAAGATCAGATTGTTTCTTAGTCTTTTCAATATATCTCTATAGTGTCTGTGCTTGTCAAAGTATCTCTTAGAATTGTTCTTTCTCGGCAGATCCAGCAAGCTCCATCTTTTCAGCAACACAGCAACATATGACAATTTGTACATTAATTCAGGTTAAGTTGCATACTATTCTCATCACTTCCAGGTGTGTTAACTCCTCTGAGAGGTGAATCATTGAAAATTTAATGGATTTAGATCTCTTTACCAAAGCCATTATCTTTGGAGTAGCCAAATGTTTTGGTGTGTAAGACCATGGTACATTGATAACCATATGATTTTTAGCAAATCATCAGCTATCAACAGATTTGATATGTCTTTACCAAAAGTGTACCCTTCGGACTAGTTAGTTCTTCTATCTAATGGTGAACTAATTACCAATTATGGTTTTTCCACTGCCTTTACCACAAGCCATAATCTTGCGGGCTAGCCAACTCTTCACATTACTGATATGGTGAGTTGATTACCATCCAACTTATTAGCAAGTTGTCAACTAAAAAACGGATTTGATATATCTTTACCCGAGCCGTTTGCTCATGGATTAGTCAATCCTTTTGTAACCATGGTGGATTGATAACCTATTGATGTTATCATCACAAAAACCATTTATTGAACCTTTAGTTCAAAATATTTATTAATTAGCAAAAGGTTTTCTTCTAAAATTCATTTAACTGGTTTATTTCTCGTAAACATACTTTGATGAAAGTACTGTCTTGATCAGCAGTACTTTGAATAAAAATACTGATATATCAAAAAGTATTTTATTCAAATAAAATTCATACCAGTTATTGATCATCTTCAGCAATAGTAGTCCAGTTGATAAACAAGTTGATAACCATGCAAGCCGTTTCATTATCCTCTTCTACTTCCAATCCATGCTCTAGCATTCTTCTCATGAGCTCAACTGTGAGAGGGTATCTTCTTTCTGCAAACATGTGTATCATCGTTCCATTTTCCAGCTCTAAAACATAAACTCCAGACTCTTCAAAAATCTCCAAAAACAATTTCCCAGCTTTCTTGATTCTTCCAAACATCATCAGTGCTCTCTTCTTCAGTTTCCCATGCAGTTATGAGATCACCATGTAAAACTAAACCAATCCCTTCTAATAGATTTTGTTCAAAGTAAGCTTTCACCACATGATATAAATAGAATAGATCTACTCTATCTATAATGTGCAGTAAGTCCCATAGCCTTTTGAAAACTTTGAAGCTTTCATCTTCTTTATGAAAAATCATGTAATCTCCTTCCTTGGATTTCACAACTTCAAAAACACTAATCTTTGATCTGTTCATCTTCATGTCATTATCTTCTTTTGAATAATCAAAATCTACTATTCTGAGATAATTCCTTAATTCATCACTAGTCTCAGATCTTAATTCAACTTTTTCTTTCTTTTAGAACTGAATATCTGTAACTTCAGTTTTCCTTTTTCTTTTCAAACTCTTCTTCCTTTTAGCTTCAGTCGGGTAGCTTCTTCTCTAAAATCTTTGATGCCTGCAACATTCTTCTTATAATCCTCCCTAGCAGCATCATATAATCTTTTCATCTCAAAATAATTAAACTTCTGCAATCCTTTATACCCTTGACTTTTCAGATAAGCCATCATAGCATTTCTGTCTTTAGCTTTATTAAGTCTTCGTGGCTTAAATCTAACAGGAACAGTGATCTGTAATGGTTCAGCAGCTTCAGCATCTAATTCATCTTGTACCTTTTGAGTTGCTTCTCTATTCTGAGCTTCTTGAGCTTCCTGATCTTTTCTATCTTTAGCATTTAACTCTTCTTGAACTTTTCTAGCTGCAGCTTCATTTTTAGGAACTTCAATTTCTCTAAGTTCTGCAAAAGTTAGTTTCTTTTTCTTAGTTTCAACCAGAACACCTTTCCCTTTATCCTTAGGATCAATTGTAGGTTGAGAAGTTCTTTGTTGTTCTTCTTCTTGTACATCTCTAATAGTAACACCACCTCTAGGTTGTGATAAATCTCCTAAAATTGTAGCAATGAATTCATCATCACTTGCAGAATAAATAGGTTTGAATGTAGCTTCCTCCTCTTCTTGTATAACAGTTGTAGAAGGACCAACTTCTTCTTCAAAATTCAATACTCTTGGTGTTATTACCTCTTGCGAAAAAGTATCTTGAAAAGCAACACTTTGATGTTCAGTACCTTGATCATCAGTACCTTGAACTTGAACTTGTTCTTGTTGTTCCTCAGTATCTGAAATAATCTTTTCTTCAGTACCTTCAGGTTCTTTCTTCTTTGTAACATCTTCTTTCAAAATTTCTTTTTCTAAATTCCTCCCCAATTGGACAGAAGATGGTTGATGAACCTGTTGGCGTTTGTATTTCCTAGACTGCTTGGCGCCTTCTTTTGTTTTTGACCCATACACGAAATTCTTGAACTAATGGCCACACAAAAATCTTTAGCCTTCGAAACTTCAATTTTAATTTCTTTATCTTTTTGGCTTGAACCTCAGTAGTCTTTTTTAACTTTACCAGCTCCCTTGTCAAAACATAGTTATCCAATGTGATATCATCAGGAGGGATGGTATGTGAAGCCGCTCCTTGAATAGGTGAATGTTCCTCTGATTGAGAAGCAGGAACAGATCCTTGTGGAGATGGAGAAGGTGATCTTAAAACTTCTTCTTGAACCTCAGGGCTTGACAAAACAGTACCCTGTAGAGATGCAGTACCTTCCTGTGATGCAGTACTTGCAGATGCAGTACCTTCATGCGAAACAATATCTGCAGGTGCAGTTCCTTCAGATGCAGACTTTCACTAGCGCATCACTTCATCATCTGCTCTAACAGCCCGAACAACATCCATCATGGAAGTTGTTAAAGGAGTATCTTGACCCTTGAATAAAACACTCCTTTTGCCATAAAAGTAAAAATCTTGGATTGTTGAACAATAACAGGCAATAAAGCTGTAGGTTTTGGCACATCAGAAAGTTGCTTGTTTAAGAAAACCTGTATAAACCGTGGGTACATTAGCCAAGTAGACCCATGTGAAATATGCGAGAGCATCCCATCCAGTATTAGCCTTGAGAAGTTAAAAACTCGATCCGTAGCTAACCCAACCATAGCAGATGCTATATTGGACCCGAACTGCTCCCAAGAAGTACTCTTAGCACTTATGCAATGTAGCAACTCATGAACCAAAAATTTCCATTGAGGACAAAACAACTGTTTTCTGAATGTCTGTTCCGTTAAAGAACCTTCATAACCAATATGCCCAAAAGTTTCCCAAATCAATTCCTTGGCAAAACGAATAGCACCATCATTATCATTAAACAGCAAATCCTCTCTAATAGATGCTTCAGTAATCTTCACAGTGCGTCCAACAACTGTAGCCCTAATATAAAATTCTTCATTCTCCATGTTTTCTCTTGCAGTAGCCCAAAATTCTTGAATCCAAGGCTCAATAATATCCGGCTCCACTAAAAGAGCATAACAGATTTGCGACCCAGTTAAAAAATCAATAATATCGTGAAACGCCGCATTATCTTCAGTCTTGTCTAAATTTGCTACCATATTGTGCTTTGAAACAGTAGGTCGATTCGCCATTGGTGATTATGTAAGCACAAATTGGAATTGAATAAGAATGAGAGAAAGATGGAAACGATGCTAATGTAATAATATGAGAGGGAAAATCGGAAAGTAGTTATTTATAGGAGAGATTTGAAAAATCACTGCCCAAAATAAAATAACCGTTAGCATTAATTACCCCTCAATATAACCGTTGGAACAGTACTTTAATACGACAAACAGTACTTTCCACGTATGCAGTACTTTCCCAAAGCAGTACTTTCCAAGCAGTACTTTCAGGAAAAATAGTACTTTGCCAAATTCTACAAGCATCCTCCCCTCAAGCAATACACAGGACTATACTAACACCTTATAGTCCTCCCCTCAAACATAGCTTAGTAGTTAATCATGCCAATACTCACCACCAAGTGATTGAATCTTGAAACATCAAAGCCTTTGGTGAGTAAATCAGCTACATTGTCATCTGTGTGAACTTTAACAACATTAATGAGTCTGTGCTCATAACAATCTCTGATAAAGTGATGCCTAATCTGAATATGCTTGGTCTTGGAATGATAAACTGGATTCTTCACAATACAAATGGTACTCTCATTATCAATATTGATAGGAGTATTTTTGAAATTAAACCCATAGTCCAAGAGTTGATTCTGCATCCACAAAACTTGTCCACAACAGCTTGCAGCAGCTACATATTCAGCTTCAGTAGATGATGTTGCTGCAATTGTCTACTTCTTGCATTGCCAGGAGACTAACCTTCTTCCAAGATATTGGCATCCTCCAGTGGTTGATCTTCTATCATAGTTATCACCTGCATAATCACTATCTGAAAAAGCCTCCAAGTGAAAAGGTGACTCTTTAGGATACCACAACCCCAACTTTGGTTGTTGCTTCAAATAACAGAAGATTCTCTTTACTGCATTCATGTGAGAGATCTTTGGTGAGACTTGATATCTAGCACATAGACAAACTGGAAACATTATATCAGGCCTTGATGCAGTGAGATACATAAGAGAGCCAATCATTGATCTATAAAGCTTGACTTCAACAGGGTGACCATCTTCATCTTTGCCCAATGAATTGCCACAGAAACAGGTCCAAACAAATCCATATGTAATAGCTCCAAAGGTTCTCTAATAGTTCTCTCCTCAAGCTTCTTGCAGGAAGCTTTGTGTTGTTTACCCTTCTTGCATGCCAAGCATGATTGATCATTCTTGTAAGTCTTTGAAGGTAAACCTCTAACTAGATTGCCTTTCACCAGTTTATTGATATTCTTGAAGTTAACATGACCCAATCTTCTATGCCATTGATGTGCCTCTTCAGATGTTGCTTTAGCCACCAAACATGTGGCTCTTCCATAGGAATGTAGACTCTTCATGTCTAAACTATACACATCATTTGTCCTTGGTACTCTAAGAACTACTAATTCATCATCAACAGGCTTAAAGTCAGAGGAAAGGATAAGACATTCTGTGTCAGTGAATAACACAGGATGCTTTTTATCACAGATTTGTGATACTGACAATAGATTGAACTTTAACTCCTTTACATATCTAACATTCTCAAAATCTATAAGCCCTGCTTTGATAGTACCTTTACCAGTAATCTTTCCTCCATTGGGATCATTCCCAAATGCAACTCTTCCTCCACTAATCTTCCTAAAATCAGACAGGATCTCTTTGTCTCCTGTCATACTTCCAGAGCAACCACTATCCACAATAAGATGATCTTTAAGCTCCTCTTCTGGGTTGCCCTGCACATAAAGAAAAGAGTTAGAAACTTTTAGGAACCCAAGCCATTACTGACTTGTGTTCCCCTTGTGGAGTTACAAACTCAAATTCTTTGAGTATGTAATTACCACTATCTTTCAAATGATGATCCCGAATTATCTTTTGATCTTTAGCATGTGGATTTTCAAAACTTTCTGGTTTTTCAACACAAGTCTCTTTTTCTGTCATCACAAAAACATCTGATTCACTTTTGGTTGAAAGTACTGTCTGTCCCTCTGCAGTACTTTCCCTCTTAACCCATTCTTTTTTAACACTTGGTTCCTCTGATCTAAATCTCCTATGTGAATTGTAATACCTTCTAGGTTGATAGTGAGATTTCCAAGAATTTCTATACCAAGTATTGTGATCAGTACCTTGTTTTGTCTGAGCAGTACTTTGTGAAAGTACTGGGCCAGAGTTAACAGTACTTTGGAAAGTACTGTGAGATACTGAAGGTTTTCTCTGTTGTGGGTATCTATGATCTGGTGAGAAATTTCTGTGATTGACCCTATTTGAATTATTCCAAACTGGTTTGTACTCTCTAGGTTTCTGGTTGGCAGTCCTGTTCTTTGGAAATTTTCTAAGGTATTTTGAGTGATGTTCACAATCCTTAATTAGATGAGTAGGACTGAAACACACAAAACACAGTTTCTGACCCATACTGTCAAAGTGACATCTTCTATGTCTATGCCCAAAATTATTTTTCCTTCTTGGTGAGTGATTAAACCTGTTTTGACCAAAATTATCCCAAAAAGGTTTAGCAGTACTGTTTTGAAAAGGATTTGAAGAAGGTACTGCTTGTGGAGCAGTACTTTGATTTAAATGTACTGCTTGATTTTGAACATCGTTTTCAACAGATTCTTTGGGTTTTTCAGACCTAGATTTAGCAACTAGCTTTTTCCTAAACTCTAGACTGTCTACTCCAAAACGAGAAACATCAGGCCTAAGGGGTTGATGAATGCCAGTAGGATGTGGAACAGCATGATAATCATTAGCTTTCTTATATTCAGGAGGTGAGTCACTTATTGAACCATCATTACTAGATGTATCTACATAATTAATGAGTTCTTCATCACTAGTGGTTATATCCTCATACTCACCTTCATCCTGATTACTAGATTGGTTTTCTTCTATCTTACTAAAATCCATACCAAAACCTAATCCAGTTTTAAGGTAGGCTCTTTGCTGTTTTTGAACATAAGAAACATGTGACAGACCAGCTTCACCCCAAGCAGCAAACTTAGCTAACAAATCATCTCTTTCCTTAGTTAATTTCTCAATTTTAGCAATTTTACAGTTTAATTTCCATTCACTAAGCTTTAACTGGTAATCCTGTTGTGTATATTTTTCAGCCCAAGCTACTTCATTAGTTTCATGTGCTAAAATTTTTGCTTCCATAGATTCTAAGGTTATTTGATAACCTGCTACCTCAGACCTAGCCTTAACACAATTATCTCTCTCAATCACATAGCTGCGAAGTAATTTATGATAAAAATCGTGACACTTAGAACATACCTCTGTGATAGGAGTTGATGCAGCTTCAGTCGACATCTTGAATATTGTTGAAGTAGGATTTCTTCCTAGTCAGAGTTTCCACACAAGCTCTGATACCACTTGTTGGATCGATATACTTTAATCAAACTAACAACCTAGGCGTTTACATGAACATACGCCTAGGACACACAAATCTAAAACCCTAGACGTTCTCCCATAACGTCTAGGCTAAACACACACCTTTTAGTCGACTACATCTTGGAAGACATAATTAAAACCTACACCTATGTCCTCTTTATATACTAGAGGATAAGGACTAAATAATAAAACTTCCATTGCAAGCAAGTCCTTCCATCTTTTTGTAGGTTTCCTTCTTGTCATATTAAGTCCCTCTTGTTTCATTCTTTTTATCTTTATCAACTCAAACGTATAATTCCCAACAGCACATTCAATAATTAGACAATAAACCATCTGTTGACTAACATTATGTCTTTCGATATGTTGGTTCTTTTGGCTAAATGTGTTTCAGATCACGACATGGAAGCTCAAATGAATATGGATGCACCAAATGTTCTCACCATTGCTGATATCTTCCCTCATGGCTATCCAATGAAGATTGGAAAGAACAATCTCAAAGTTGACTTTGAAACTCTCACCTGCTCGGAATCTTCTTGCCTCATTGCAGTGGATATTCTAAAGAACCATCCTTATCAGAACATGCTCACCAATTCTGCTACTGTACCGGAGAACTACATTCAGCAGTTCTGGAATACAATGCAAATGGTCAAAGGTCAAAATGCTGTGACGGTGACGCTCAATCACAAGCAAATCACCATCACTCCTGCAGATTTAAGAGCTGTTCTCCTAATTCCTGGCATCATACCAACTGAATTCTCTGCTACACCTACTGAAGAGACTGTTCTGCAATTTTTGATAGATATTGGGTACAACGAAGCTTCAGGAGTAATCAATAAGCATTCACACGTGGATCTTAAGAACATTCCTCAGCCTTGGAGAACCCTTTATATCATCATCACAAAATCTGTTTCTGGTCGTGACAGCGGCTATGAGCATCCCAAGCTCGTAGAACTGCAAATCTTCTGGGCTCTAATCGACATGAAGCACATCAAAGTTGAAGCTCTGATATGGGATGACATGATGACATTCCTCAAAAAGCTTGGCTTAAAGATTCCTTATATCAGATATACTAAACTGTTGATTCAAAGAGCACTTGGATATAACCCTGATATCCACAAAAGAATCAATGACCCCGACAATCTCGACATGTTGTCTGAACCCACCTTAACTGTCAGATTCAAGGAGTCAACTACCAAGAAACAAGGTGCTGTGTTACCAGATCACCTTCTCTCAGATGAACTCAAACAGCTCTACTCTTATAAAAGATATCTGGTTGCTATAAGAGAGAACAAAGTTGGATTTCTTGATGAAAAATCTTCTGGTACGCCTACAAGGAAAACCAGAAGAGGAAGTGGAGGAAGTGCTGCAAGCACTGAGAGCCAAAGGAAGTTCCCCAAAAGGAAACCTGGAAGCAAAAGGAGAGTTCCTTCTAAGGAAGCTATTCCTATTCCCAATCCCAAATCTGAACCGCAACAAAAACCAACGGATGAGGACTCGGAGGGAACTGCATCTGATGAAGAGATTTTCTACTCTGAAACTGCTAAAGATGAAACCCCAACGGTACCTAAACCTCCTAGTCCACCAGCAGATAAAGGAAAAGGAAAGACTCCAGTAATTGAGCAACAACAAGAAGAAGAATCAGATGAAGAGCCTCTGGACACTAAGTACAGAAGGAAGTTCAAATTCATTAGACTCCAACACGTTGCAAAAGAATTTGCTAAGGATCAAATGGGTGGCCCCGGAGGGTCAAGTGGTGGAGTTCAACCTACACCAAATCCTGATGCGGTTAATCGACCCGATAAGGGAACTGGTGCCACCACTTTGGAGCAACAACAAAAGTGCGTGGAAGATTCTATTGATTACAATATTGAAGAACCAGAAACTCAAAAGTCCAAGAAAGATAAAGCTGATGAAAAAGCTAAGTCTGGAAATGAAGAAGATATTGAGTATGATAAGTTTCTTCTAGACAGTCCAACACGTCCCAAGGAGAAAACCTCGGAGCCTCCTCAGGACCCCGAGTCTCCTCATGTCTCTTCGTCATCATATTCATCTTCTCATTCTTCACCACCACCGTCAAAAAGATCAACCAAATCATCATCCAAATCAGTGAAGAAGCCAACTGCATCTTGGATCTCTCATGCAAAGACTCGAATCGTTAAAGCTGTCAAGCAGGTCAGAAAGAAAGACATACTCTACAGAAAGCTGAATTTTCTCGCTGATCAGATACAGTATCTTCATGACGAGAATGAAAAGATGCAAGCTGAAAGGGAACACGTCCAGAAGTTTATCAGTGGAGATTTCCAAAAGGAATTGGAGAAGATGGCAAGAGAAGACACTCACAAATTCCTTCTCAACACCATTCCTAAAGTGACAAGGGAGTTATATTCCAAACTACTTACTCCCAACATCGTTATATTGGTCAAACATACAATGGCCAAAGAATCTGATTACTCTGAAGCTGAATTGATTACTAAATTAGTGATGCAAATGTCAAAAAGAGCTGGAACCTTCACTTCGGATGAAGCTAAGTTTTTTGAGACTCTATTAGACTATCAACTCAAGTCTTCATGCAAAGAATCAGCAAGTCAACCAAAACGACCAAGAGATGACGATGATCAGGACAAGGATTCTGCACCTAAACGTTCAAAGAAGTCTGGTGAATCTTCCTCAATGCCACCTCCACCCCGAAGGACCTCACCACCAAGACGATCTCCTCCTCGCTCTTCAACTGAAAAACCTCAGGATTCTGAGACACCACCCAGACTGAAAACCGGTGATCACTTTGAGTATACGGGTGGTGACGATGAGGAAATCCCTGAGCCCCAACAACAACCCATCTCTCCTGACACAGCCAAGAAACCAGAATCCTCCTCTAGGCCAAATAAAAAGAAGAAGAAGGCGCCTATGACTGACGTCTTATCATGGCTGGATGAGGATAACTGATGAGTGTCTAAATACTCATTATTTTTGTACCATCTAGACTGCAAAAACATCTGAAAACACTCAGAAATGCTTCAAAATGATGAAAATATCACAAAACAGGTGTTTTATATGTTTTAAATGCAAAAACATCAAAATCTGGTGAAAAACGTATCAAGTTTGCATAATTGGCAGTTTTAGTCCCCCAAGTTACAAAAATTGTCAAAAATAGTCCCTGGTAATTCAAAAACTTGTAAAATGTCATTTAAGGTCCATGGGATTCAAAAGTTGTCAAAATTAACCCTTTAAAGTTAAAATTTGCAAAATGACAACTTTAGTCCCTGAACTTTGAAAAATGTCATAAATAGTCCTTGGTGAATTTAAAAATGGAAATTATTCAAACTACACCGTGTACTATTCAATTGTGGCATAATTGGTCCTTTATGATAAGTTTAGAGAGAAATTACAAGTTTGGTCCCTGGAGTTTGAAAATTGTCAAAAAAGGTCCTTGGACATTTTAAAAATGGAAAATAATCATTATTGGTCCTTGAACTATTTATTTATGGCAGGTTTGGTCCTTGTAAGAACTTTGGAAGATTGGCAGGTTCAACCCTTAACTTTGTTGGAATTACACAAAAGGTCCTTGTGATTATTAAGATACAAACCAAACCGGACCCTATTTAAACCAAACCCAAGCCCAAAACCATAACCCGGCCCAAATTTTAAAACAGATAATACCGCCACCACTGTAGCGTCTTCTCCTCCCCACCTGTTAAACCAAAACCAGGTGGTTTTCCACCTCACCTCCACCTCATCACAGCTGCCAAATACACTCATCACCATCCTCCACCTCATGAGATAGCCCACAAACTGCAGTTAATGCTTCCCCACCATAGACCTTTCGCTGTTCCACTCACATCTCCTGTTTTTGCTTCTACATCACACCAAGTCCATTGAAACTTAACCTTTTGTGTCCCCTACACCTCCACAACACCCCAAGCTTCTTTAATTACAGCAGAACTGCTCTAATCCACTAGTCTCAATTTTGGTGCCAAAAGTCTTTTAAACGGATAGGATGAGTTTGACTCATCCAATGGTTAAGATTTAAAGTGGGAAAGTCTCAGAAGCATGTGGGGAGTATCTCAAGGCTATAAAGAAAGAGGAGAAGCAGAGGAGGAAGTATCTAGTTTTTAATTTTAATTAGCTTATGTCGTTTAACTTAATTTTGATTTTCAAGTGTATTCCTTAGCTTTAAAGTACTGTTTATCTCATATTCAGTGTATTATACAACTTTTGCAACAAGTGATTTAAAGTTTCAAGTTCTGTTTTCAGTTTATGCATTTTCAAGTTCAAATTATCATAATCTGTAAATGTTGTTGTTAGATGTTATTAAGGACTGAAATAAGCCACATAAGCTCCCTAGAAAGCTTATTCAAGCTTTTAGAAACTCTAAAACTTAGTCTAGTACAAAAAAACCAGAAAATCACAAAAATTACTAATAAATTAGTTAAAAATCAAAAATCTATGGTGAAGGTGATAAACAAGCTGGAGCAAGGTAGATTCTGGATGGCCTTGGTATAGAGCTTATTGGTAAGCTATAGGAAGTGTATTCACAGTCCTTGTTCTTGGTTTTCATTCAAATCCATCTTGTAAGCCCTTTTGGTACATTTGGTCATTTAACTGTTTAAATCCTTAACTAGCTTAAATCTTTGTGTTTTCATATTCATTAGTTATAGTTAAGTGAAATTAAACATAAAAATCAGTGGTTTGTTCTTTTAAATTTGTAGCTAGCAAAATTCCATTTTGACAGTTAAATTAGCCTATGCTTAATTTGTTATTTTTATGTTGTTATTTTTGTTAGTTAATGTTTCTTTAGTCTTATTTAATGATAATATAAGAACCGTAATCAGTTTTATGGTTTTAATCTTTGAAATCCTTTGGAAATATTCAAATCAGTTCAACAAAGTAATGTTTGGATTATCTTGTTTATTTGTGTTATAGGGTGATTGAGTTGTTACTTGTTGTTTTTATCTGTCAAACTAGGTCCTAATATCTCAGTTTAACAAGAAAAACTAGTACTCACTGTGTCAAAAGTCAAAAATCCTTTTAATCTAATCTGGTGCATTAACTGTTGAAATTTCATGTTCTGTGATCATGGATTTGTGTTTATAAGTTGTCATAATCCCTTAATTTAGTCTTAATATAACCTAATACATCATAATTAATAAGTAAGATCAATCCTAAGTTCAGTTTAGTCAACTTTTAGTGATTATCAAAAAGTCAAAAGTTTCATTTAGTCGTTTTTGAATTAAATAGAATAATTTATATAGGATCTACTGTTGAGTTTCAAGACTTAAGCTTGTGGGATAGTAAATTCCATCTGCTCATCTTAATATTAGTATTTTTTATAATTTTCAAATAGCTTATTTAATAGCTTTTTGCTTAGCTTATTTAAGACACCATTTCAAAATTGTGTCTTGTGCACAGTTTTGATATTAATTTCAAGAGCTTGTCAAAAGCTCTCCAGTGCACCTTAGCTTGTCAAACTTGATTCTTTGGATAGCCAACCAACCCATATTGAGGTCCCAAGCTTCATATTCCACTTTGTAGCTTGTTAGCTAGGGCTGCACCTAGCTTCTTTTTTGTCCCAACACTCAGCACCAACTGTATCAGCTCCAGCTGATCACAGTTTTACCACCACTTTCATAAGCTCACCAAAAGCTCTACAGTTACCCTTAGTTTGTGATTTTTGGCTTTTTGAAAAGCCAACCTAGCTAGCTTGTTGACTCAGTCTTGGTTTTGAGCTTTTGAACTTATTTACCTAGCTTATTTTAGCCTACAAAGTCTGTACAAGTCTGTTTGGTACAAAGGTGTTTCATAAGTGCTTATTGCTTGTTTATAGCTTATCAGTATGCTTATCTGTGTTTTCTAGCTTATCATAAGTATCTTTTATTTTGTTTTAGCTTATTTAAGCTTTTGTTTCATATTGCAAGTTTGTTTGAGCTTATTTCATCATAATAAGCTCATAAGTCAAAACTGTTAAGATATTAAGCTGTTTCTGAGCTTATTAATCATTTTCATTAAAAGTTGTAGTTGTGAAAAGTGCTTATCTTAGTTAGCTTAATAACTTTGTAAAAGAAAAAAATCAAAAATAAAATGTTTAGCAAAAAGGTGGGAGGCAGGCTCGAACCTGAGACCTCCCACCTTGAGAGTGATAGTGTGTACCTGTATAGCCAGTTGCCCTTGGGTCTTTGACTGGTTATCTTCTACACAATTTAATACATAACAACCTTTTGTCTCATATAGCTTATTCGAGTGTTTTAGCTTATTTATAGCTTATTTAGACCAGCTTTTTCACCATTTGTATTTTTCTTTAATTTTTATTAGTATAAAGTATTTTATAAAAAAGTTTCAGATTTTTCTAAATAGTTTTAGTATTTTTAATCATTTAATTAGTGTAAAATCTTATTTAATTCATAATAAAAAATATAAAAGTCTAAAAAATATAAATCTTTTTTCTAAAATTTTCTTTTGTCATATAGTACGTAATAAAATTGTTTTTACACTTGTAGGACTTTTATTTCATAAATTTTACGTTTTTGCTTGCGCACTCGCGTAATTTTTAGACTTAACGTACGTTTTCATTTTAAATCACATTTTTAGATAATTTAAGTTTACGTTTTAGTTAAAATAGTTTATTTAAGATATTTTGTTTTATAAAATCACAAAAACATCATTGTAAAAATAGTGATAGCGTTTATTTAATATATTTTAACTTTTTAATTTCTTTTAATTTGCATTTAAGTCGCTGTAATTTGTAAATCTTTTCTTTAGGTTTAATTATCCATCAAAATCCTTACTGATCACTATCCTTAGTGATCATTCTATCATCTGACTTTGTTAAACACCAATTCATCCTCCGTGGGACTTAACGACCCAGGAATCCACTATATTCCTCTGATCTTCATTGCATTAGTGTTTGAACTGTTTTGAGTTTCTTACGGTTAGCCATTCACAAGTGGCTAGCTTGTGTGAGATAACTTGACAGTTTTGCACCAATCAAATTTTGGCGCCGCTGCCGGGGAGGCTGTAAGCGTGTTTTAAGCATTTCCAGATCCATTCTTGCACATATACCACCGTTTGTAAACAGTTTTTTGTAAAGTTATATAAATCAAAAAGTTCATTAACACTTTTCCTAAAGTGTTAACAACACCAAAAATATATAAAACAACAAAACAATCGGAACGTTTTCTATCTTGTATTTTCTTTAAGGTGATTCTTAAAGAGATACGATTTGGTTAAACGAGACGATTCCAAAAATATTGTCCAAAAAGTTTTTTAAACCCATCAGCACAAATCATTACCTACGTCTTTTCAGTGGTACTTAATATATACATAAAAATCAACCACCGCAAATCAAGGCAGTACACCTACTAACTGGGGGTGTGACCATAATAAGTTCCCGAACCACAGATTTAAAACTTGCCTTTGTGTCCTTGTGATTTGGTGTACCTTTTTCAAAGAAGCCATTTCATTTGTGATTATTGGTTAAGTTCACTTGTCGTTTTGCCTCGCATTTGTTTTGAAAATTGATTTTTAAACTTAGTGCATGCGCACTCGTTCTTCCAGTTCTACAAGTCCACTTTCAGAACTTGGAAAGATTCCTCGTAGACGTAGAGGATGTTCTGCTCCTTCAGCGTGGACGAGGAACGTCTACCACCACCACCCCCTGTCGTAATGGCAGAAGATAAGCCTATGAATGAGCTTCTCCAAGCACCCATCGAGGGTTACGGAGATGCCATTGTTGTTCCAGCCATCGTGGCTGATACTTTTGAGCTCAAAACCGGGTTGCTTAATCTGGTAACCCAAAGCCAATTCTATGGTTTTGAGCGGGATGATCCTCATGCATACATTCGATGGTTTAACAAGATTGCATCTACCATCAAGTACAAGAATGTCCCACATGAAGCCATTAAGCTTCTTCTGTTCCCATTTTCTCTAGAGGGACAAGCCTAGAATTGGCTTGAGAAACAACCCCCTCGTTCCATTGAGACATGGGAAGATCTAGTTACCAAGTTTGTTAACGAATTCTATCCTCCATCCCGAACCACAAGTCTTAAGAATGAGATAATGAAATTTTCTCAGAGATTTGAAGAATCATTCGGGGAGGCATGGGATCGTTACAAAGAGTTGCTTCGCAAGTGTCCGCATCATGGTTTTACCGAGTTAATGCAAATGGATACTTTCTACAATGGTCTGCACCAAGGTGACCAAGACTCTTTAAATGCCTCCGCGGGAGGTAATTTCCTTAGCAAAACCACAAAAGAAGCCTTACAAATCATTGAAAACAAGTCCCAGGTCCGCCCTTTCCGCACAAAGACATATCAGACTCAGTCTAATGCTGGACCTTCTACTTCTAAACCCGTGAGTACATCTAGCACCGATGCTAAGATTGACAAACTCACAGATATTGTTCAGGCTTTGGTTCTTGCTAACCAAAAGAAAGTCACTTTCACTCAAACACCATCACATGGTGAAGTGAAGAAAGTTGAAGTTTGTGTTACTTGTGGTGGTCCTCATGCATACTACAACTGTACTGCCACCGATGGTAGTCCGTTTGAAGCTAATGTTATAGCCGGTACTTCAAATCAAGGAGGTAATCAATACCGTCCTCAGAATGAACCAAACTACCGTGCTAACACTTATCAAGCACCACCCGGCTTTAACCAGAATCCTAACCGGAATCAGAATCAACCTAGAATGAACCAAGGTTATCAAAACCAAGGTAATTTCTATCCTGGACCCAATCAAGGTTTCCAACATCAAGGAAACCTTAATCAAAACAATTTCAATCGAGGGAATCAATTTCAGGGGAATGTGAATCCTAATCAAGGGAATTTTCAACAACAAGGTCATAATCAAAACATCCGACCTCAGAATTTTCCTCCACATCCTCCAGTACCATCATCTGATGAGTTATTGAAGCAGTTTATGAAATCCCAAGATGAAATGAACAGGTTGTTGGTCAGTCAGATTGCTGATCTCAAGAAGTCTTTAAATGATCAACCCTCGGGCTCAGGAAAACTTCCGAGCAACACGATCGCTAACCCGAGGGGCGATGCTAAGGCGATCACAACCAGAAGTGGTGTTTCATACAATGGACCCGCTATTCCTACTACCTCTTCTTCTTCTCTCCCGAAGGTAGTGGAAAGTGAACCTGAGGCAACCAAGGACAAGGAACTTCCTGTTAATAACGGAGGAACCAATGTCCAACCTCAAGTTGTCCAGAAACCCAAGTCTAATCCAGGAGTTGTTTTTGAACCACCTGTAGCTCCCGTTGAAAATACCAAATCCAAATCTTCTATTCCTTACCCATCACGTTTGAATGAGCAAAAGCTCCGCGAAAAAGCCAGTCATCAAATGGACAAATTCTTTCAAATTTTCCAAGAATTACATTTTGACATAAGCTTTGCGGATGCTATCATGCTGATGCCCAAGTTTGCATCGACTCTCAAACACATGTTAAGCAACAAGGAAAAGCTGTTTGAAATGGCTAAAACTCCTCTTAACGAGAACTGCTCAGCAGTTATCCTGAAGAAGCTTCCAGAAAAGCTTGGAGATCCTGGAAAATTTCTCTTACCTTGTGTATTTCCAGGAATGGTTGAATGCTTTGCCTTAGCCGATCTTGGTGCAAGCATCAACCTGATGCCTTATTCAGTATGGAAGAAACTTTCTCTTCCGGAACTTACTCCTACATGCATGACTCTCGAGCTTGCAGATCGTACAATATCCCGTCCTCTTGGCATTGCCGAGGACGTATTTGTGAAAGTAGGAAAGTTCCATTTTCCAGCTGACTTCGTGGTTGTTGATTTTGATGCCGATCATCGGGTTCCTCTCATTGTTGGTCGAGGATTCCTGAGAACGGGCCGTGCTCTCATTGATGTATTTGAGCAAGAAATCACATTACGTGTTGGTAATGAAGCTGTCACTTTTAACCTTGATCAAACTTCGAGGTACTCAGCAAACTATGATTCTGAATCGGTTAACCGAATAGATATCATTGATGTTGCTTCTGAAGAGTACTCTCAAGAAGTTCTTGGTTATGATCATAATTCTTCGAGTGATAATCTCACTCATTCATCTCAACCTATCATCGCCAATTCTACTCCTTCTCTCACTCCGTTTGAAGGAAGCAACTTCATCTTGGAAGAGATTGAAGCATACTTGGCTAGTGATTCTGTTCCATGGGAAATTGATCACGCTCCAATTGACATTGAGGGGGACATACTTCTCATTGAGAAGTTGCTTAATGATGATCCATCATCAGCCCCTCACACTAGTGATTCAATTCCAGATGAGATTAATCAAAATGAGATTAGTCTGGAGGGAGATATTCTTCTAAAGAAGTTGTTAAATCAGGACACTTCTCCTCCACTCCCTCCTGTCAAACTTCATAACAAGGAAGTCAAGTCAGTTGAGAAAACTGAAGAATTTCCTAAAGTCGAACTTAAGGACTTACCGCCTCATCTCGAGTATGCATTTCTTGAAGGTGATGATAAATTACCAGTCATTATTGCTCGAGATTTGAGTAAAGATGAAAAGTCTGCTCTCATAAAGATCTTGAAGTCACACAAACAAGCAATTGCTTGGAAACTCTCCGACATTAAGGGTATCAACCCTGAATTTTGTACTCACAAAATCTTGATGGAGGATGACTTCAAGCCAGCAGTTCAACATCAGAGAAGAGTAAATCCAAAAATCCATGATGTTATCAAACAGGAGGTTATCAAACTTCTTGATGCAGGATTGATTTACCCGATCTCAGATAGTCCTTGGGTTAGCCCAATTCATTGTGTTCCAAAAAAGGGTGGCATAACTGTTGTCACGAATGAAGATAACGAGTTAATTCCAACTCGATTGGTAACGGGATGGCGTGTGTGCATTGACTATCGTAAGTTGAATGACGCTACCCGTAAAGACCATTTTCCTCTACCCTTTATGGACCAAATGCTTGAGAGATTAGCAGGGAACGAATACTATTGTTTCCTTGATGGTTTCTCAGGGTACTTTCAGATCCCCATTGATCCAAAGGATCAAGATAAAACTACATTCACCTGCCCATACGGAACTTTTGCCTACAGACGTATGCCTTTTGGCTTATGTAATGCTCCTGGCACGTTCCAACGATGTATGATGGCCATTTTCCACGACATGATCGGGGAAACAATGGAGGTGTTTATGGATGACTTCTCGGTCATTGGGGATTCGTTTCAAACATGTCTCTCCCATCTAGATAAAATGCTCAAACGATGTGAAGACACCAATCTTTGTCTAAACTGGGAGAAAAGCCATTTTATGGTCAAAGAAGGCATAGTCCTTGGCCATAAGATTTCAAAAAATGGGATTGAGGTAGATAGAGCAAAAGTCGATGTTATTGCTAAATTACCTCATCCTACTACCGTCAAAGGTATTAGGAGTTTTTTAGGTCATGCCGGTTTCTATCGTAGATTTATACAAGATTTTTCTAAAATCGCCCGGCCAATGACCCATCTTCTTGAAAAGGATGCTCCTTTTATCTTCTCACCCGAGTGCATCAAAGCTTTTGAAACATTAAAGAAAAAGCTTACTGAAGCACCCATTCTCGTTGCTCCCGAATGGGACTTGCCTTTTGAGCTCATGTGCGATGCAAGTGATTTTGCTATCGGTGCAGTCTTAGGGCAACGTAGAGCTAAGCATTTTCAGCCTATACACTATGCAAGTAAGACTATGACTGAAGCTCAAACTCATTACACCACCACATAAAAAGAGCTATTAACCGTGGTATATGCGTTTGAGAAGTTTCGGCCATACTTAATCTTGACCAAATGTGTAGTGTATACGGATCACTCGGCTCTCAAATATCTCTTTGCAAAACAAGATGCAAAGCCGAGATTGCTCCGTTGGGTTCTCCTCCTCCAGGAATTTGATATCATCATACGTGATAAAAAAGGAGCTGAGAACCTGGCTGCTGATCATCTGTCCAGGTTAGAAAACCCTCACCAAGATGTTTTCGAGAAAAAGGAAATAAATGAAACATTTCCTCTCGAGACACTCAATGCGGTTTCTTTTCGTGGAAACTCTTCTACCCCATGGTTTGCTGATTTCGCAAATTACCATGCGGGTAACTTCATTGTGAAAGGGATGTCGACCCAACAGAAGAACAAATTCTTCAAAGATGTTAAACATTACTTCTGGGACGACCCCTTCTTATTCAAAATCTGTGCTGATCAAGTCATCCGACGGTGTGTTTATGGACAGGAAGCTCTTGACATTCTCACAGCTTGCCATGCTGGACCCACCGGGGGCCATCATAGTCCAAACTACACCGCCAAAAAGGTGTTTGATTCCGGGTTTTATTGGCCCACCATCTATAAGGATGCCCACGATTTTGTCAAAACCTGTGACGCTTGTCAACGTCATGGAAATATCTCTCAAAGAAATGAAATGCCACAAAATGCCATTCAAGTTTGTGAGATATTTGACATCTGGGGTATTGATTTTATGGGGCCATTTCCATCTTCTCGAGGTAACAAATACATACTCGTGGCTGTTGACTATTTGTCAAAATGGGTTGAAGCAAAAGCTTTACCTACAAATGATGCCCGAGTAGTTGTGAAATTTTTGAAATCTCTTTTTGCCAGGTTTGGAACTCCTCGTGCTATAATCAGTGATCGTGGTACACATTTTTGTAATGACCAATTTGATCGAGTCATGCAAAAGTATGGTGTTACTCACCGTCTATCTACTGCATACCACCCCCAAACAAGTGGGCAGGTGGAGGTTTCCAACCGTGGTATTAAAAGAATTCTTGAAAGGACAGTAGGCGAAAATCGTGCATCCTGGTCGGATAAACTGGATGACGCACTCTGGGCTTTTCGTACAGCTTACAAAACACCCATCGGGTGTACTCCATACAAGCTAGTGTACGGAAAGGCATGTCATCTTCCGATTGAACTAGAGCACAAGGCTTACTGGGCCTTAAAGCATGCAAACTTCGATATTCAGACAGCTGGTGATCACAGAAAAGTTCAAATGAATGAACTAAATGAACTCCGTGATCAAGCATACGAGAACTCTTTGATCTATAAACAAAAGACAAAGAAGATTCATGACTCTAAAATCAAGAACCGCGTTTTCAACGTTGGTGATCGAGTCCTTCTTTTCAATTCAAGATTGAAGATTTTCTCGGGAAAGCTTAAGTCCCGTTGGTCTGGTCCATTTACTATCACTAAGGTTTATCCTTATGGTACCATTGAGTTATCTCAGCCTGATGGTCCAAATTTTAAAGTAAATGGTCATCGATTAAAGCACTACTTTGGAGAGGACATTCCACCCGTGATTGTCCCGGATCTACAAACATTCCCCATGAACCAATGAATGCGGGGATCGAGTCAAGCTAATGACTCGGGAATCAAAAATAGTAGCACACACCATATGGGTTTTCACCCATGTTTCGGTCTTCTTACCCCCTTTCTACCACCCTAGTGTGGGGGAGTTGCCCCCGCTGTTGTATATATTAATCTATTTAAAAAAAAAAATGTGTATATATCAAAAATAAAATAATGGCCGTAATATTTCCCTTTTATGTTCTATGTTTCGGCATAACCGCCGGTACTTTGAATATTGAGGGCAATATTCATTTCTAAGTGTGGGGGGGAATTCTCACGAATTTTATCATGTAATTATTCCACCCAATTCCCCCGTTTTTGGCCAAAATTTTTTTTGGAGTAAGTGTTTTTCACTTACTCAGCAAATGGTAATCAGTCCGCCATGTCTAACCCACATAAGGATTGGCTAATCCAGGAGCAAACGGCTCTTGGTAAAGATATCTCAAATCCGTTTATGGCTTGCAATTTGCCCAAAATTGTATGGTGTTCAGCTCACCATATCCTTTAAAGTGAAGAGTTGGCTAGCCCGCAAGTTTATGGCTTGTGGTAAAGGCAGTTGGAAATCCATAATTGGTAATCGGCTCACCAAAGATAATATTGATAAGTTATCTAAGAGTTGGCTAGTCCAGAAGCAAACGGCTTCTGGTAAAGACAAATCAAATCCGTTGAAAGCTTATGATTTGCTCAAAATCATTTGGTTATCATTGTACCAAGGTTCTTACTTGAGCTAAAACAATTGGCTACTCCAGAAGTAATGGCTTTTGGTAAAGAGATGAAATCCATTAATTTTTCTCAAATCATTGCTAGGGACTAGCAATATCTTAGTGTGGGGGATTGATGAGTGTCTAAATACTCATCATTTTTGTACCATCTAGACTGCAAAAACATCTGAAAACACTCAGAAATGCTTCAAAATGATGAAAATATCACAAAACAAGTGTTTTATATGTTTTAAATGCAAAAACATCAAAATCTGGTGAAAAACGTATCAAGTTTGCATAATTGGCAGTTTTAGTCCCCCAAGTTACAAAAATTGTCAAAAATAGTCCCTGGTAATTCAAAAACTTGTAAAATGTCATTTAAGGTCCATGGGATTCAAAAGTTGTCAAAATTAACCCTTTAAAGTTAAAATTTGCAAAATGACAACTTTAGTCCCTGAACTTTGAAAAATGTCATAAATAGTCCTTGGTGAATTTAAAAATGGAAATTATTCAAACTACACCTTGTACTATTCAATTGTGGCATAATTGGTCCTTTATGATAAGTTTAGAGAGAAATTACAAGTTTGGTCCCTGGAGTTTGAAAATTGTCAAAAATGGTCCTTGGACATTTTAAAAATGGAAAATAATCATTATTGGTCCTTGAAATATTTATTTATGGCAGGTTTGGTCCTTGTAAGAACTTTGGAAGATTGGCAGGTTCAACCCTTAACTTTGTTGGAATTACACAAAAGGTCCTTGTGATTATTAAGATACAAACCAAACCGGACCCTATTTAAACCAAACCCAAGCCCAAAACCATAACCCGGCCCAAATTTTAAAACAGATAATACCGCCACCACTGTAGCGTCTTCTCCTCCCCACCTGTTAAACCAAAACCAGGTGGTTTTCCACCTCACCTCCACCTCATCACAGCTGCCAAATACACTCATCACCATCCTCCACCTCATGAGGTAGCCCACAAACTGCAGTTAATGCTTCCCCACCATAGACCTTTCGTTGTTCCACTCACATCCCCTGTTTTTGCTTCTACATCACACCAAGTCCATTGAAACTTAACCTTTTGTGTCCCCTACACCTTCACAACACCCCAAGCTTCTTTAATTACAGCAGAACTGCTCTAATCCACTAGTCTCAATTTTGGCGCCAAAAGTCTTTTAAACGGATAGGATGAGTTTGACTCATCCAATGGTTAAGATTTAAAGTGGGAAAGTCTCAGAAGCATGTGGGGAGTATCTCAAGGCTATAAAGAAAGAGGAGAAGCAGAGGAGGAAGTATCTAGTTTTAATTTTAATTAGTTTATGTCGTTTAACTTAATTTTGATTTTCAAGTGTATTCCTTAGCTTTAAAGTACTGTTTATCTCATATTCAGTGTATTATACAACTTTTGCAACAAGTGATTTAAAGTTTCAAGTTCTGTTTTCAGTTTATGCATTTTCAAGTTCAAATTATCATAATCTGTAAATGTTGTTGTTAGATGTTATTAAGGACTGAAATAAGCCACATAAGCTCCCTAGAAATCTTATTCAAGCTTTTAGAAACTCTAAAACTTAGTCTAGTACAAAAAAACCAGAAAATCACAAAAATTACTAATAAATTAGTTAAAAATCAAAAATCTATGTTGAAGGTGATAAACAAGCTGGAGCAAGGTAGATTCTGGATGGCCTTGGTATAGAGCTTATTGGTAAGCTATAGGAAGTGTATTCACAGTCCTTGTTCTTGGTTTTCATTCAAATCCATCTTGTAAGCCCTTTTGGTACATTTGGTCATTTAACTGTTTAAATCCTTAACTAGCTTAAATCTTTGTGTTTTCATATTCATTAGTTATAGTTAAGTGAAATTAAACATAAAAATCAGTGGTTTGTTCTTTTAAATTTGTAGCTAGCAAAATTCCATTTTGACAGTTAAATTAGCCTATGCTTAATTTGTTATTTTTATGTTGTTATTTTTGTTAGTTAATGTTTCTTTAGTCTTATTTAATGATAATATAAGAACCGTAATCAGTTTTATGGTTTTAATCTTTGAAATCCTTTGGAAATATTCAAATCAGTTCAACAAAGTAATGTTTGGATTATCTTGTTTATTTGTGTTATAGGGTGATTGAGTTGTTACTTGTTGTTTTTATCTGTCAAACTAGGTCCTAATATCTCAGTTTAACAAGAAAAACTAGTACTCACTGTGTCAAAAGTCAAAAATCCTTTTAATCTAATCTGGTGCATTAACTGTTGAAATTTCATGTTCTGTGATCATGGATTTGTGTTTATAAGTTGTCATAATCCCTTAATTTAGTCTTAATATAACCTAATACATCATAATTAATAAGTAAGATCAATCCTAAGTTCAGTTTAGTCAAGTTTTAGTGATTATCAAAAAGTCAAAAGTTTCATTTAGTCGTTTTTGAATTAAATAGAATAATTTATATAGGATCTACTGTTGAGTTTCAAGACTTAAGCTTGTGGGATAGTAAATTCCATCTGCTCATCTTAATATTAGTATTTTTTATAATTTTCAAATAGCTTATTTAATAGCTTTTTGCTTAGCTTATTTAAGACACCATTTCAAAATTGTGTCCTGTGCACAGTTTTGATATCAATTTCAAGAGCTTGTCAAAAGCTCTCCAGTGCACCTTAGCTTGTCAAACTTGATTCTTTGGATAGCCAACCAACCCATATTGAGGTCCCAAGCTTCATATTCCACTTTGTAGCTTGTTAGCTAGGGCTGCACCTAGCTTCTTTTTTGTCCCAACACTCAGCACCAACTGTATCAGCTCCAGCTGATCACAGTTTTACCACCACTTTCATAAGCTCACCAAAAGCTCTACAGTTACCCTTAGTTTGTGATTTTTGGCTTTTTGAAAAGCCAACCTAGCTAGCTTGTTGACTCAGTCTTGGTTTTGAGCTTTTGAACTTATTTACCTAGCTTATTTTAGCCTACAAAGTCTGTACAAGTCTGTTTGGTACAAAGGTGTTTCATAAGTGCTTATTGCTTGTTTATAGCTTATCAGTATGCTTATCTGTGTTTTCTAGCTTATCATAAGTATCTTTTATTTTGTTTTAGCTTATTTAAGCTTTTGTTTCATATTGCAAGTTTGTTTGAGCTTATTTCATCATAATAAGCTCATAAGTCAAAACTGTTAAGATATTAAGCTGTTTCTGAGCTTATTAATCATTTTCATAAAAAGTTGTAGTTGTGAAAAGTGCTTATCTTAGTTAGCTTAATAACTTTGTAAAAGAAAAAAAAATCAAAAATAAAATGTTTAGCAAAAAGGTGGGGAGGCAGGCTCGAACCTGAGACCTCCCACCTTGAGAGTGATAGTGTGTACCTGTATAGCCAGTTGCCCTTGGGTCTTTGACTGGTTATCTTCTACACAATTTAATACATAACAACCTTTTGTCTCATATAGCTTATTCGAGTGTTTTAGCTTATTTATAGCTTATTTAGACCAGCTTTTTCACCATTTGTATTTTTCTTTAATTTTTATTAGTATAAAGTATTTTATAAAAAAGTTTCAGATTTTTCTCAATAGTTTTAGTATTTTTAATCATTTAATTAGTGTAAAATCTTATTTAATTCATAATAAATACATAAAAGTCTAAAAAATATAAATCTTTTTTCTAAAATTTTCTTTTGTCATATAGTACGTAATAAAATTGTTTTTACACTTGTAGGACTTTTATTTCATAAATTTTACGTTTTTACTTGCGCACTCGCGTAATTTTTAGACTTAACGTACGTTTTCATTTTAAATCACATTTTTAGATAATTTAAGTTTACGTTTTAGTTAAAATAGTTTATTTAAGATATTTGGTTTTATAAAATCACAAAAACATCATTGTAAAAATAGTGATAGCGTTTATTTAATATATTTTAACTTTTTAATTTCTTTTAATTTGCATTTAAGTCGCTGTAATTTGTAAATCTTTTCTTTAGGTTTAATTATCCATCAAAATCCTTACTGATCACTATCCTTAGTGATCATTCTATCATCTGACTTTGTTAAACACCAATTCATCCTCCGTGGGACTTAACGACCCAGGAATCCACTATATTCCTCTGATCTTCATTGCATGAGTGTTTGAACTGTTTTGAGTTTCTTACGGTTAGCCATTCACAAGTGGCTAGCTTGTGTGAGATAACTTGACAGTTTTGCACCAATCAATAACACTGAATTTGAATGGTTCTCGAAGCTTGTTGATTCCACTCCCTACCCATCTGAAGGTCAAGAGGTTACAGAATGTAGTACATTGGATCATGCGAAACTACTGCAAGAAAAATTCCGTGTGAAGAAGATGACAAAATCCGAGTTGAAGCGAATCAAGAATGAAGCATTTCAACTTCTTAAAGACAGCTCGGAAAGTGCTATTGAAGTTGAGTATCACCTTGATAATATAGCACGAGCCATGTCTAACAACATGGATTGGCTCAACCCAGAAGCAAACATCGACTTCACCAAACGGGACAACCCTCCATATTACACCGACTGGTCTAAACCTCTACCAACAATTGGCCAACCAGATCAGCCTAGGATTCCATTCAGATATTTCTTCAACAAAGACTTGGAATTTCTTCTTCACGGTGGCGATGGTTCAAGGAAATACGCTACATCACTGACACTTCCATTCCCGGCAGCCATATACTCTAACTGTATAGCCATCGAGGAAAGAGCTAACCACATGTTTTCCAACAATGTGGAAGAGTATGACCGTGATGCAATGTATGGGATTCACCATTGGCCGGAACGCCGAAGAATCTACTACAGAAGCTGCCAGGTTCAGAAGTCTCAACATGAAGTGTTCAGTACTAAGAATATCGTTGCCATCAAACATGTTGATCTTTCGTCTAAATGGGACTACACTTTTCTCAAGAATATCGTGGTCAAAAGAAAAGACGAAAGGGATTATGCATTCTCTGAAGCGGATTTTGAGAATTTTTCTATCAACGACATTGAAGACATGTACCTTGCCAAAGTACAGGGTCGCATAAGACAATTCTCGACTGAAGTGCAACGTGAATTCATCAAGTTCTTGCTTATCTTCATCAGAAGAATAGTAATCAAAGAACGTGTAGAAGATCTCCAGCTTGCAGTTAAATCATATCAGACCCATGTCAACTTCACTCTACCTCAGCTAGATCTTCCCGACATCAACCAGCTTCCACAATACACTCTCATCAGCCAACCATTAGGAGTATTTTACCTTAGTGAACTACAACGCAACTGCTTGATGGCGTGTAGAGATCTTCACAAGTTTGGGGATCACACACTGAAGAAGGTTAGGGACGGATTGGCTTATAGGTTGAAGGACATACATGAAGGAATTGGGTTACAAAAGCGATGGAATTCGAAGGACAGACGGGATGTGAAGACGATCATCACCATGATTGATGAAAGGTTGTATCGACGGGACCAGTTCAGAACACTGGAGAGCTTTGTAGGCGGTCGACCTAGGATTTCTCTCGCTGGCTATCAACGCCCAGTTCGTATTCCTGGCAAGATTGATGGAATTCCTGGTACCCCTTGAACTACTTCTATTTTTTTGGATGTGTGATTTATATGAACATGGCTTGTGCACACATAACAGTGTACAACCCGTACTTGTCAAGAAAGGACCCTGTGGTACGCCTCAGTGCCACAATCCTTATAAAAGGAGCGAAAGCTTCTTACTTTTGAGTAAAACCTATCAAACCTTTCACTTTTCAAGGTTTTGCTCAAAAGAACAAGTACTTCCCCTGATGATTTTCAAACCTCAACCGTTTATATCACTTGTTGAGGGGGAGTATTTGACTTTAAAACTTTGTTCACAAACTGTTCACAGTGGTCATCTTCCCATAAAACTCAAAATGGTCATATTTATTCTCAAACATTTCGTCAAAAATAACATTTATATGCCATTTTTGAGGGGGAGAAAATTTATGTGATAAGAAATATGTTGTGTAACTGCAAATGAATCTTTGTGCTACAGACTTAACCAACGAATTGACAAGATCTTAACTGTTAGTAACTCGAAAAGACTTATCCGGGATGGGTAATAATTTCAACCTAGTTCGCTAGTGATGTAAACGTGTCTCGCAAAGGACTTGTCCGAGTAGAATGTACCATTCGAGAAACTCCTGGTAGACATAATCTTTGATGGGTTTGACAACCTTTGGAGGTCTGTCCACACCTTCAAGATAGTTATTAGAGCTAGTTGTCACCTAAAAACTGACAATGTAACTCTTTAACTATTCAACGTAACCGTGTCTCGCAGGGGATTGTCTATCTTGAGTCGATCAATTCAAAAGTGCGCGCTCTTCTCTCACCGTGCAGATTTCTGTTGATCGCTCCCGAACCGTCAAGTTTTATCACACAAGCTGACCACTTGTGAATGGTCAACCGTAATAAACTTCAAACAAGTCAGAACCAATGCAATGAAGATCTGAGGAGTACAATGTTTCCCCGGGTCGTTATGTCCCAAATGAGCTATGCAATGGATTATCGAACGAATAGTGATCGCGAGATTTGAACGGAAAAGGAGATTTGGAATTATTAAAACTACGGAAAAAGGACATAAACTACAAGGGCTTAAATGCAAATTAAAGGAAATTAAAAAGATAAAATCTATTAAATAAACGCTATCACTATATTTAAAATGATGAACGTTTAAAACCTAAAACTTACGTTTAAATAAAAATTACGTAAACGTACAAAATAAAAAGTGAATTTTAAGAAATAAAAGTCCTAAAAATATGAAAAATACATTTTTACAATCCTAATGATAAAAGAAAATTTATAGAAAAGGAAAATTATTTTTATGACTATTTAATTAATTATTATTAATTAAAAACTATTTTTAACTATTTAAAAATAACCTAAAATGCAAGATATTAGGAAATAAGGCTAGAAAAATAAAATTATGAATTGGAAAAGTCTAAAATATCAAAATAGAATTTTCAAAACTGTTTTTGTATTTTTCTGATTATTTTTCTATTTTTTATGAATTTTAAACTATTAAAAACTAATTAAATTGCTAAAAATTACAAAATATACTATGAAAAATATGGAAAATTACTTTTTTTACTTTTTATATTTATCTTAACTTAATAAAAATGAAAAATTATTTTTTTGAAGCTTTTTCTCAATTAATTGCAATTAAAGCTAATTAAAAAGGATTAAAAACTATTTTTAATTAAGAAAAATACCAAACAGTGTCTAAAAATTATGAAAAATTCAGGGAAATCCTAAAACATTATTCTAAAGCTGATAAAAATATAAAAACATGGGCTTATTTGGGAAATATGAAGGCTGCTATGTAAACTAACATGGAATAAGCACTAGGAAATAAGCAAATAAGCTCTACAGTACACCAACTGATCAAATAAGCTAATGTATGCTAAAACTACTCTAACTTAACCAGATGCAACTACTCCTAACTCCTTATTAGCTAATTACCAAGAATTAATCCAACTGCCAATAATAAGCAAAACAGATTTGGGACCCTACTGTAAGCACTTGCAACTGCTTAACCAATAAGCTAAAGAGAAAACTAGAAATGTGGTTCTAAAGCCCACCAACCAGAGATAATTTACCCAAAGTTTCAGCTAATAAGGACCTTGAATGAAGAAGATAAAGCTCAAAATAAAAGTGACCAAAAGGAACAAGTCTGCTGGTGCTAAGAGCAAGATGAACAGTACCATGTTTGAGCTATTCTAACTACTTATCGAGAGGTGTAAAGGCAAGCAAATATGTGGTCTTAAAGACCACCTGGAAAACTGCAACTGGACCAGGAATGAGACCCTGACAAGTTAAAATAAACAGTGTGCACTAGCTACAAGATCAGCAAAAAACTAGTTCAGACCTGGTGTTTGGACAGTTGACTTTTTAAGAACTATGATTAGGTTGACTAAAATGAAATTTGAATGCAAATGTAGAACTGATGTGGGTAAATAATGATGTAATGAAACTTTAACAAGCTACCTTATCAACTTCTAAACCTAGGTGACAGATTTGAGAAACTGTTTTCAACAGTTATGGAGACAAGATCAGTAGAGATGAAAATTTGACTATGAGCTCAAATGATAGTAAGACAAAGACAGATATGATAATAATATACTATAACAAGAATGATGCAACTGATCTAATCCATGCTTGTAACCTCTAAAACAGTTTTTAACTTTGATCCAAACACCCCTTAATGGACTGTTTTGCAAGTGAAACTTAACCAACCACCAGCTAGCCACTGCTATAGATCAAATTGAGTCTACATGACCATAAAACAACTAAATTAACAGATTAAAACTAGTGGAGACCTTAAATACACATATAAGCATAAATTGCAATTTTGACAAGAAATTGAAAATGAGAATTTAACTCACACATGTCCAACTGGTGTACAAGCTAAAACCAAACCCAAAACCTACACTACCTAGTCTATTTCAACCCAATTCACAGATCTGCAACACCCTTTATCAGCTTCCATTTCAATTTGAGCTCCTGTTGACTTTTGTTGACTAAAATGGAAAATTGCTTAAACTGCATTCCAAGCTATTCAAAAGCTTTAACAAACTTAAGTTAACCTTGTTTAACTTAAAAATAAGCTAATAGAGACTTAAATGTGAGAATTTGAAAATGACACTTTTCAACAGTAAGCTTTAAAACATGGATTATAAATGAAGCATTGAATTGAGACTTCAAAATGTATTACAATGACTTTCCAACTAAAGTTTAACACTTAGAAACTGAAATTACAAGCTTTTGCATTAACTAAGATATAAAAAAAAACGACATTAAGAAAAAAATGAAAAACTAACTACTTGCTTGATGCTTCCCTTGGTCTTTTATATACCCAAATCTGTCTCTCTCCTCCTTCTGAATAGTTCCCACCAACAATCTGGACCCTAGGATGAGTAGAAGCAATCCTGGCCCTTTAAATGTTTTTGGCGCCAATTCTAGTTTTAACAGCTGGGGAGGCATGGGTAGGTACAAAGGGTGCATTTAATGATCCCTTGGCTTCTTGTGTTTTGAGGGGGGGTGTAGGGATGATGATAGTGGAGGTGGAGTGTGATCAGAAGGGATTGCAGGTTGTGATGATGGAGAATGGGAGCACCCGTGAGGGAGAGAGGGAAAAGAGTGGTCAAAGTGGTTTGACTGGGATATTAAATACCAGGGGGTCAAAAGGCAGGGTTCAAAGGCAATTGGCAGGGGGTCCAAAAGTAGTTGTGACAAGGGCCAAAGGTGTAGGAAAGGTTTAATACTCAAGGGTCTTTGTTGCAATTTCTGAAAATGGAAGGGCCACTTCTGCCAATTATGCAAAGATGTTTCAGGGGCTGAAATTGCCAAGTGTTAATATTACAAGGACCAAAGTTGCCATTTTCACATTTTCCAGGGACCAAATCTGCCAATTTTCAAAGTTGAAGGACCATTTGTGTAATTTTCTCAAACTTTTCACATTTTTCACCAAAGGACTAAATTTGACAAGTTATGATTTTAAAAGGACCTTTGGTGACTTTTCTTTTGAAATTTTGACTCAGGGACTATTTTTGACAATTTTAGAAACTTGGGGGACTGAAACTGCCAATTATGCAAACTTTGCTCATTTTTCATCTGATTTTAAACATTTTGCATCTGAAACATATAAAATGCAATTTTGGAATATTTTCAGTATTTTGATGCATTTCTGAGCATTTTTAAACGTTTTGCAGTTCAGATTTGACTAAAAATGATGAGTATTTACACACTCATCAATCCCCCACACTAAACTATTGCTAGTCCCTAGCAATCTTTTGAGAAAAAACTTAATGGATTTGAATCTCTTTACCAAAAGCCATTACTTCTGGAGTAGCCAAATGTTTCAGTTCAAGTAAGAACCATGGTACACCGATAACCATGTGATTTTGAGCAAACCACCAGCTTCCAACGGATTTGATTTGTCTTTACCAGAAGCCGTACCCTTCTGGACTAGCCAACTCTTAGATAAATTATCAATATTATCTTTGGTGAGCTGATTACCAATTATGGTTTTTCCACTGCCTTTACCACAAGCCATAACCTTGCGGGCTAGCCAACTCTTCACTTTTAAAGATATGGTGAGTTGAGAACCATACAATTTTGGGCAAATTGCAAGCCATATAAACGGATTTGATATATCTTTACCAAGAGCCGTTTGCTCCTGGATTAGCCAATCCTTTAGTCTTACAGACATGGCGGACTGATAACCAATTGAGTAAGTGTAGAACACTTACTCCAAAAAAAATTTTGGCCAAAAACGGGGGAATTGGGCGGTATAATTACATGATAAATTCGTGAGAATCCCCCCCACACTTAGAAATGAATATTGCCCTCAATATTCAAAGTACCGGCGGTTATGCCGAAACATAGAATATAAAAGGGAAATACTACGGCCATTATTTAGAAAGAAGATTTTTTTTTTTTTTTTTTTATACAACATGTGGGGCAACCCCCCCACACTTAGGGTGGTAGAAAGTAGAAAGAAGTCAGAAATATGGGTGAAAACCCATATGGTGTGCTATTGTTTTTGATTACCGAGTCGCTAGCTTGACTCGCCCCCGAATTAATTTGTTCATGGGGAAGTAAGTGGAAGAGACAATCTCCATCGGACTTTCATTCAAGATGTTTGGACAAACATTTGAAGCACGTGAAAGTTCCACACCGATGAGATATACAGAGAAAGACCTGGCTCACAAATGATAAATGAAAATGCCGGGGTCAAAGATAGTGTCTTCACTCCCGAAGGAGTGAAGAAGAGAGGAAGTCACCGAGTAGGTGAAGAAAAGAAGGAAGATCATGATAACAATCATAACTAGATCCTCTTCCTCAGGATTAAGTGCAGTTGCACTTATTTGGATTTTATTGGTTGAGCTCTTTGGGTTGGAAGGCATCTCGGTTGGGAGGGTTGGAAAATTTGTCATAGAAATACAAACTCTCATGATTGAGAACTTTTCCCCCCGATCATGATTTTTGCCATCCAAGCGATCATACTCCCGCGGAGTCATGATATGAGTGAGTTCATCGGCGAACTCCTCATGAAGAGAATCATTCACATGATGTGAATTTGTGAACTCTTGTTCCATTGTGGACTCATCACTATCCTCAATCTGAGTATCAAAGAGTGGATTCTCAGAAATTAAAGTGAATTCAGAGTCGAATTCAAATAGAGGATTGGTGAAAGTAGCTTTGAATGTTTCGGGAACAAAGTGATCAACATTCTCTATTGGACTGTTAGGATAAGAAGTGAGTGAACGATCATTATCAATGAGACTTTCAATCTCTCCTAGATCGGCTTCGAAATCAAAGAGATCATCGTCACTTTCTGATGAAAGTGAACTGATGTGAGTGAGTTCATCGGTGAACTCCTCAAGAAGAGGATCAGACTGTGGGAGTGATGCCTCAACGTACTCGATGTTTCCATAAGAAGCACAATCTTCGCTACAATTGGAGAAAGTTTCAAAATGATCATTTGAACACTCAAGAGGGGAAAGAGAATCACACATATGCTCAGAAGTTCCCTGTGACTCTCTCGGGATTGGGACAAGGTTCTCAACACTAGACTTTATGAATTCGTCCGATTCCTTTTCAGGAACAGTGTCAAGATGCTCATCCCCCATGTTTAGAGAGTGAGTGGGAATATCGGGTGTGATAGCAGTTGTTTGAGATGAAATCTCAACTGCTGGGATATCATCTGATGAACTTGATGAATATTTATAGAATTGAAGGATATCAAGGGTATCCTCATCATCACTGTCATCAGGAATGAAACAAAATTGAGAGCTAGATCTGGCTGCTTTTTCTTTTGCAATTGATTCCTTAATAGATTTTTCAAACGCAATTTTGGAATTTAATTTAGCAGCCTGCTCTTCAGCTAACAATTCTTCCATGGATTTTGGATTAGCTTGGGAATGTTTACATCCCTTCAAATCTTTCACTAAATCCAAAAGATCAAGGAGAAGATTTTGAGGAAGTGGATCAGGCTGAGGTGGTGCCTGATTCATTTGGTACTGTAGAGGTTGGTCATGATACGAAGAGTCGTAATTGTTACAAGGAAATGGATTCCTTGTTTGACAATCAGAGCTAAAGTGAGGACCTCCACAATACTCACAACAGTAAAACTGATGTGGCTGTGAGTCACATGTGTTGTAGTCAAAATTGTTATCGGAACCGCTCATAGACAAGCGTGTTTCCCGATTGACAATCAGAACTGGAGTGTGAACCACCACAGTACTCACAACAGTAAAACTGCTGAGTCTCACAGTGTGGTAGCTGATGGAACAAATCAGTTGTGTTATGGTAAGAATAGGGATCTTGGTTATAGACGGACCGCTTCCGACTCCACCATGCCACAACTGGGCAATTGCCACCATTATAAGGACCACCACACCATTGACAACCAAGAGGGTTAGGATAAGACATAGAAAGAATCAAAGGTTTTCAGAGGGGTAGGGATGAAGAATCAAAGATGTGAGAGGGTAAAGATGGATATTTTTTGTATTTTTGAAAAACATTTTGCAAAAACAAAGAATGAAAATCTTTTTGGGTTTTGATTTTTAAAAGAGAATATAGACACATACAGATGGTATAGACAAAGAGTGAATATTCAAATAACTAATCTGCTAGACGTAAGATAATCAGCACAGCTCCCCGGCAGCGGCGCCAAAAATTTGATCGCTCCCGAACCGTCAAGTTTTATCACACAAGCTGACCACTTGTGAATGGTCAACCGTAATAAACTTCAAACAGGTCAGAACCAATGCAATGAAGATCTGAGGAGTACAATGTTTCCCCGGGTCGTTATGTCCCAGCGAGCTATGCAATGGATTATCGAACGAATAGTGATCGCGAGATTTGAACGGAAAAGGAGATTTGGAATTATTAAAACTACGGAAAAAGGACATAAACTACAAGGGCTTAAATGCAAATTAAAGGAAATTAAAAAGATAAAATCTATTAAATAAACGCTATCACTATATTTAAAATGATGAACGTTTAAAACTTAAAACTAAAAACTTACGTTTAAATAAAAATTACGTAAACGTACAAAATAAAAAGTGAATTTTAAGAAATAAAAGTCCTAAAAATATGAAAAATACATTTTTACAATCCTAATGATAAAAGAAAATTATTAGAAAAGGAAAATTAATTTTATGACTATTTAATTAATTATTATTAATTAAAAACTATTTTTAACTATTTAAAAATAACCTAAAATGCAAGATATTAGGAAATAAGGCTAGAAAAATAAAATTATGAATTGGAAAAGTCTAAAATATCAAAATAGAATTTTCAAAACTGTTTTTGTATTTTTCTGATTATTTTCTATTTTTTATGAATTTTAAACTATTAAAAACTAATTAAATTGCTAAAAATTACAAAATATACTATGAAAAATATGGAAAATTACTTTTTTTACTTTTTATATTTATCTTAACTTAATAAAAATAAAAAATTATTTTTTTGAAGCTTTTTCTCAATTAATTGCAATTAAAGCTAATTAAAAAGGATTAAAAACTATTTTTAATTAAGAAAAATACCAAACAGTGTCTAAAAATTATGAAAAATTCAGGGAAATCCTAAAACATTATTCTAAAGCTGATAAAAATATAAAAACATGGGCTTATTTGGGAAATATGAAGGCTGCTATGTAAACTAACATGGAATAAGCACTAGGAAATAAGCAAATAAGCTCTACAGTACACCAACTGATCAAATAAGCTAATGTATGCTAAAACTACTCTAACTTAACCAGATGCAACTACTCCTAACTCCTTATTAGCTAATTACCAAGAATTAATCCAACTGCCAATAATAAGCAAAACAGATTTGGGACCCTACTATAAGCACTTGCAACTGCTTAACCAATAAGCTAAAGAGAAAACTAGAAATGTGGCTCTAAAGCCCACCAACCAGAGATAATTTACCCAAAGTTTCAGCTAATAAGGACCTTGAATGAAGAAGATAAAGCTCAAAATAAAAGTGACCAAAAGGAACAGTACTGCTGGTGCTAAGAACAGATGAACAGGTACCATGTTTGAGCTATTCTAACTGCTTATCAGGAGGGTGTAAAGGCAAAGCAAATATGTGGTCTTAAAGACCACCTGGAAAACTGCAACTGGACCAGGAATGAGACCCTGACAAGTTAAAATAAACAGTGTGCACTAGCTACAAGATCAGCAAAAAACTAGTTCAGACCTGGTGTTTGGACAGTTGACTTTTTAAGAACTATGATTAGGTTGACTAAAATGAAATTTGAATGCAAATGTAGAACTGATGTGGGTAAATAATGATGTAATGAAACTTTAACAAGCTACCTTATCAACTTCTAAACCTAGGTGACAGATTTGAGAAACTGTTTTCAACAGTTATGGAGACAAGATCAGTAGATATGAAAATTTGACTATGAGCTCAAATGATAGTAAGACAAAGACAGATATGATAATAATAGACTATAACAAGAATGATGCAACTGATCTAATCCATGCTTGTAACCTCTAAAATAGTTTTTAACTTTGATCCAAACACCCCTTAATGGACTGTTTTGCAAGTGAAACTTAACCAACCACCAGCTAGCCACTGCTATAGATCAAATTGAGTCTACATGACCATAAAACAACTAAATTAACAGATTAAAACTAGTGGAGACCTTAAATACACATATAAGCATAAATTGCAATTTTGACAAGAAATTGAAAATGAGAATTTAACTCACACATGTCCAACTGGTGTACAAGCTAAAACCAAACCCAAAACCTACACTACCTAGTCTATTTCAACCCAATTCACAGATCTGCAACACCCTTTATCAGCTTCCATTTCAATTTGAGCTCCTGTTGACTTTTGTTGACTAAAATGGAAAATTGCTTAAACTGCATTCCAAGCTATTCAAAAGCTTTAACAAACTTAAGTTAACCTTGTTTAACTTAAAAATAAGCTAATAGAGACTTAAATGTGAGAATTTGAAAATGACACTTTTCAACAGTAAGCTTTAAAACATGGATTATAAATGAAGCATTGAATTGAGACTTCAAAATGTATTACAATGACTTTCCAACTAAAGTTTAACACTTAGAAACTGAAATTACAAGCTTTTGCATTAACTAAGATATAAAAAAAAACGACATTAAGAAAAAAATGAAAAACTAACTACTTGCTTGATGCTTCCCTTGGTCTTTTATATACCCAAATCTGTCTCTCTCCTCCTTCTGAATAGTTCCCACCAACAATCTGGACCCTAGGATGAGTAGAAGCAATCCTGGCCCTTTAAATGTTTTTGGCGCCAATTCTAGTTTTAACAAATTGGGAGGCATGGGTAGGTACAAAGGGTGCATTTAATGATCCCTTGGCTTCTTGTGTTTGGAGGGGGGGTGTAGGGATGATGATAGTGGAGGTGGAGTGTGATCAGAAGGGATTGCAGGTTGTGATGATGGAGAATGGGAGCACCCGTGAGGGAGAGAGGGAAAAGAGTGGTCAAAGTGGTTTGACTGGGATATTAAATACCAGGGGGTCAAAAGGCAGGGTTCAAAGGCAATTGGCAGGGGGTCCAAAAGTAGTTGTGACAAGGGCCAAAGGTGTAGGAAAGGTTTAATACTCAAGGGTCTTTGTTGCAATTTCTCGAAATGGAAGGGCCACTCTGCCAATTATGCAAAGATGTTTCAGGGGCTGAAATTGCCAAGTGTTAATATTACAAGGACCAAAGTTGCCATTTTCACATTTTCCAGGGACCAAATCTGCCAATTTTCAAAGTTGAAGGACCATTTGTGTAATTTTCTCAAACTTTTCACATTTTTCGCCAAAGGACTAAATTTGACAAGTTATGATTTTAAAAGGACCTTTGGTGACTTTTCTTTTGAAATTTTGACTCAGGGACTATTTTTGACAATTTTAGAAACTTGGGGGACTGAAATTGCCAATTATGCAAACTTTGCTCATTTTTCATCTGATTTTAAACATTTTGCATCTGAAACATATAAAATGCAATTTTGGAATATTTTCAGTATTTTGATGCATTTCTGAGCATTTTTAAACGTTTTGCAGTTCAGATTTGACTAAAAATGATGAGTATTTACACACTCATCATCTGTCTTAACTATTAAGCACGTGTGGAGGGGGAGTATTTATGCTAAAAGATAAAACTCTCACAGTGGTACAAAATGTTTTTCATTCACAAACATTACGAGAGATTTTCTTGAAAATGGTTTTATGGCAATGAAGTTATAAGGAGATTAAGGTTAGGAATAACCGTCCTATGATCCAGAGGAAGGATCTACCCAAGGACACTACCAATAGTTAGAATTAGAATTCCTTAGGTATGATTGTAAAAAGGAGAAAATGAGAATTGAAGAAAGAAGGAGTTGAAGAATTAAAAAGAAATGTAAAGAAAAGGGTGAAAAGAAATAGCCCTCTATATTATTCAACTTAGGGAACCCATAGGGTTCAATTCATATGCTACTGGTTGTCACTTAGTGACGCCGGTATTGAAGATTAAAAGTCGTCATGGACCCAGTGACGCATGCACTAAACCTTCTTATCCACTCAAGTTTCTCTCAACAGAAGCTTGTTTCATTCTCACAGGGAACCCTATGTATACTATCGGCTTTCTCTAGAGATTCGCGATATTGAAGAAGAAGACCCTCTCCCTAGTCTCCGCTCAGGAAAACCAAAACGCACTATTGAGTCTAGAGCCACGAGATTCATCAAAAGATCTCTTAGGTACACTTGACATTTCACCACTTGTTGTTCAACAAAGAACATCATTGAAATGCGTTATCGAGTCCTTCACGGATCTTAGCAATCTATCGAGAACATTTATGAGAGGTTCAAAAGCGTGATCCTCGGTGATTGAATGGAAACTCTGCCGGGGTCAACATCAAACGACCACGGCCGGGTCAGTCACGGTAACTCCCGTGGATTACGCAGTGTGTCTCAAACGGTCTGATCGTGAGGTGATGTTTGTGTACCTCAGCGACTCATCTTAACCGTAGATGTACCCGATTTTTATCGCGTTATCTCACTTATGGGACTCGGTTCAGGAACGGCCTTTGTGAGAATTAGAGTTGTGTTTTCACACTATCCTATTAACACTCTCGAAGTTCAAACTTGTAAGTGACGGAATCCGCTTATTACTAACCTTTCTTATGTTTTCTTCTTATGGAAGCTATGGAGCGGACTGATCGTGCAGATTCTTCACATGCTCATGACAACATCATCACTAATGAAAGTTCTCTCAAAAAGCAACACAAAAGTCAGAATGATTCTACGTCAAATCAAAGAATCTACAAAGTTTAAAGACTTAAAGAACTTCATCAGTACTGAAATCCAACGTCAAAAGGCATGTGAGCATGTTGAAGAATGACGTGGAGACAACCTTTGGAGCGTGAAGCAGACTGGCAAACTTGATGTAGACAACAACAACATACTATCACTACCATCATAAAGAACAAAGATCAAAGAACAAAGATGACGTCAAAGCAGAACTGTTTAAAGAAAACAATTTCTCTACACTGGGGAGATTATTCAAATCAAGACAAATCTTCTCAAAAGAAAGAAGATTGTCAGAAGATGTCAAAGCTACTATTACATCAGTACCTTAACCGCTCATATTCATTCATCACCAACACTTAGGGGGAGATTGTTGGAATCACTCCTAAACCTTAATCAAGTATTAGTGATTCATATGTAATAGTTAGCTTAATATGGCCTTTATGTTAGTAGTTAGCCTTAGGCTTATGTAGAAGGCCCATAAGCCTAGGCCTAGTCCAATAAGGAAAAGGAAGGGAGTAGGAGTATTGCCCTAGCTCCCCTTCCTATAAATACCTCTTGTAAACCCTCACTTGAGGGTTGGTTGTTCAATTTATCTCTTTCACATACCTTACGCCTAACCATTCATATTAACGTGTGTGTGTGTGCTTGGATATTGTTCAACCGATCTTCTCTTGTGCTTGTGTTGTAAAACTAGTGACCTAACAACAAGTTTAAAAGTTTTTTAAGTTCAAAGTTTTTGATTAAAGACTTAGGTAAACTCAAATATTTTCTGGGAATAGAGGTGCTTGATATTGATAATGGGATTTGTCTTACTCAAAGAAAATATTGTACTGAGCTCTTAACAGAGTTTGGTATGCTTGGTTGTAAGCCATACAGTTCTCCTATAGAGACAAATCCTGATAACAAAAAGCTTGTTTCTAAGTTTGGAGATGATGAACCTTTGTCTAGTATAACAAACTACCAAAAACTTGTGGGCAAATTAATTTTCTTGACTTTGACAAGGTCATATATTTCTTATGTTGTACATTGTCTAAGTCAAGTAATGCATAAGCCTATGAAGTCTCATTTGAGGCTTGCTTTTAGGGTTTTGAGATATTTGAAAAAAGAGCCTGGTCTTGGTATCACTTTTAAAGAAGGTGATGTTAAGAGTATAAAAGTGTTTGTTGATTCTGATTGGGCAAAATGCAAAGTGACCAGAAGGTCTGTTACTGGTTATTGTGTTTTTCTGGGAAATAATTTAGTTTCATGGAAAAGTAAAAAACAAGCTGTTGTTGCTAGATCCTCTACTGAGGCTGAGTTCAGGGCAATGTGTAATGTGTGTTGTGAAGTTATCTGGATCACCAAAATTATGACTGATTTGCATGCTAGTGTGAGGTTGCCTGTGGATATGTTTTGTGATAACAATTCTGCTATGCAGATTTCTGTTAATCCTGTGCTTTATGAAAGAAGCAAGCATTTTAAGATTGACCTCTATTTTTTGAGGGAAAAAGTGGCTGATGGTTTCATTAAACCAGTAAAGGTCAGATCTGAGGATAATGTTGCAGACCTGTTCACCAAAGGTCTTAACATTTCTGATCATAACATTTTTTGCAAAGTTCTTGGTCTATTTAGTGTGTTTCAGGATAATTCTGGAGAACAAGCAAAGGATGATGGGGGAGCTTCAGGAAGCTAATGCTTATAGGGGAGTGTTGAAGATATAAGCATCAGTTCCAAAGTATTGAGAAGTTGAAGGGCTATTAATGTATATTCCAGAAGTTCAAGGACTTAAAGTGAAGTTCTCATTCTTGATGCTATAAAAGCCCAAGTCAAGCCATTCGTTCATATAGTCTCTCATTCATTTGTGTGTGATATTTTGTTCTCTCTTCTCTCTTGTTTCCTGAGATTGAGAGAAACCCTAGTTTTGTGTAAATCTTTTATCTGTTTTTACTTGTATTGTAAAACTGCTATTCTTTAGCCATTGTTAATAATAAAAGTGAGCCAATGGGAGGTTGGCTGGGTTCACTATCAAATCTGTTTCTTGTGTGAAAATTGCCTTTGGTTTTACAAGTTTCTACAATTAGCAACATCAACGTACTGGAATTGCACTGAGCACTTGGCTTAATTATTTTATGATTTAGTAAAGGACTTTGGTGATTCACCGTGGCATTACAAAGAGAAAATTGAATTTCTCCTTACCAAACGCACCCTTAAGCTTTAGAATGTTTTGTAACCTAGTTTTCTAGCAATTACATACCATCCTCTTTATTATTCATGCATTTAAGAGGTCTGTCTTTGGAATTATATATTTTTCCCTGTGAGTCCCACAGTTTATGTTATCAGATATGCCATTTGATGTTCACTATGAAGCTGTAGATATCTAGGATATGATGGTAGGATGCCGGAGAATACTAATAAAGCTAGAAAATCAACAATAGAGGAAAGAAAATGATTAATAATTGTTGTATGCTTTGACTTGGGACTAAAGTATGAGATTATACTAAGAAACTTAAACATCCTCTATTAATAACTAACAACATCATGAGGGGTGTTCACCCAAAATAACATCATGAGGGGGTAAAGGGAACACACATGATATACCTATTTTCGCTCCCTATTATCAGTGTACTAAGCTATTCTTAGAATATTTAATGACCTTTGATGTCATGTGAGTAACATATAGAAAAAAATTCATAGCTACAATTTACACCTAATCAAGAATATAATAAACGCACAAAAAAGTTTCACATATGATATTGTGAATTCGACATGATTTTATGCAGCAAATGTTTCAACTGTAGTTGTTGCAATTTGTAGAGAATAGGAGCAATCATCAAAGTACCTGATATGATGCAGTAATCATCAAAGCTATAAGAGTTGATTACATTACAAGTAGATGTCAAGTACATAAAAGCGTCCCTTGAAAAAACCTGTAACAGCTTATTGCAGAACGTACCACTATTGAAAAAAATGCATGAAACTTGGCTTTGAGAGATGTATTCATGCATATAGGGATATATTCTTCTATGAAGATCTCAGGATACTTTCAAGCATGCTGTCCCAAATTTATATGGGTGGTCACTGGTATAAAAGCTTGTAGGAGCTTCTTACCCGAAATTAACCGCAGGATGTACAAAATATTGCAGAGTTGCAGAATTTCAGGGCAATTCTCCTTTGGCAGAATGTGCTCTAAACTTTAAGAAGTGCACTGGCGGATTTTCTGCCGAAGGAGGACTGCCCTGTTATTCTTCTCTGCCGAATGCTTAATGTTTTTGCTATTTCACTGGCATGTAATCTGGGGGTGTCTCTGGTATGATTTATATCATTGACATATTAGTATATCTCAAGAACATTCAGCTGAATAACAAATGGTTTATTCTAGGCATGATATGATGCCTTTGATCTTTTGGTTCATGATAAGGTTTTAAAATGTACCTTTTTGAGGGGTCGTTTAAGCCCTTATTTGATCACTTTTGTATCCGTTATTACTTAATATCGTTCCTTTTCACTTTTTAGGTCTCTTGAAGGCAAATTGTTGGAATGACATTTATTCGGACGAAAAGACGCGAATATACGAAGAAAATGGCCAAAGTCAAGAATCGAGACACTCAAGCTTTGGCTGAAGGGGACGGCGTCAGGTTATACTTGTGACACCGTCGGAACAAGTCTTGTGACGATACAGTAGCCAAATTGCTTATTTTCAAATGACGGCATCAGGTTTTAAAAGAGTAGGGCGTCGCAGCTCAGACGGCCTAGATTTGATCCAGATGGCGTCAGAGACTCAAGGCGACGGCGTCACGGACATAAGGTGACGCCGTCACAATGATAACGTGACCAAGACGAAACCCTAATGACGGCGACCCGACGGCGTCACAAATTAAAAGGGTGGCCGTCGTGTTGTAACCTTATATATATAATCCGAATTTTTTAGTTTTTAGTGTGTAGTTTTGTGGAGTAAAAACCTAAACCGAACCAAGGCTGTCTTGTACAATATTTTAGAGTTGCATACCCTATCATACATCAAGATAAGTGTTTTACTTCATTAATTTAATTATGTCTTCAATTGATTGTGTGTATGCTTGCATGTTCCCCATGTCCGGCTAATTTACTTGTGTGTTTGCTTAGGTAATATGAAACTTATTTATTGAATATTGATTGGTTGTCTCTTATCTTAATTGTGATTGACCTAGTATTGCGATAGGTCATTTGTTGTGTTATTAATGCTTGATTAATCTTTGTTGAACCTTAGTTTATAATCACCTAGAGTAATTGTAGGCTATACATCCAAAGAATAACTTAGAGTTAAAGTTTATAAATCCTAGAGATTTTGTAGTCATTAACCTTTGGTACCTTCAAAGAGTTAGGGATAAACGCATACCCTACGACCTTAGAGACACAACGCGATTAAGAATAAGGACGTGACAATTCAACCATCAATAGGAGATAACTAGGGAGTAATAAAGCCTAAGCAAATACATTTTTAATCATCATACGAGCACACAACAATAGACATAGACTCAGCCTAGCTTAGTTAATTAGATAATTAGATAGTAGAAGTAATCGGTAGAAATACCAACCCCCCCCCCAATCCAAACCCGAGACGTACCTTTCCATTTCCTAAAAAACATAAAAAGATAAAAAAATAATCTTCCTCAACCTCAACCTTAGCGTAGTAACTTCTCACTAGCATTCCTATTCCCCTAGAGAACGATATCAATTCCCGTGGCTTACCCTAATACTACAACGATTAGGTTCACTGCCTAGGGTGTTGAAAAACTTGCTCAACAAAAAAGAAGTTCCTTTGACCCGAGCGCTGTGTAAGGCGTATCAAGTTTTAAGCTGCGGGAATAGAATAGCTAGTTAGGAGTCCACCTCGTTTAGGTTTCCTTGCTTGATTCCTATCAAGTAAGCTTTTTTCCCATTTTTTAGCTTTCTCGTAGTCTATCCCTTTCTTCGTGACCTTTGTTAGTAATCCCATCACTTTTCATCATGGAAAGTGATAACACTAGAACAAAAAGTGGATTTGGCTACACCGAATATGTGTGACAATATACATATAGTCACACATGATTTTTCGGCCGTGTGTGACTAAAGGTCGCACGACCATAGGTACTCTATGGTCACGTGTTTGACTTTTTTTTAGTCTCTATTGCAAAAGATTAACCAAAACCGTAACATGTGTGACTAATTAGGTAAAAAATTTGTTGGATTAATCCGTATTAGTGACCATAAACACTGTATAGTCACACAAAGCATGTTTCTTTTGGGTATTTAGTCACATACAATTAAGCATAAAGTGGCCAAAAGTGTTAATAAATGTGACCATATGTTGTTTAAGGTGAAGAAATATGTCTTTTGTGTGACTATTGATCATCCAATGGCCACTTGAATTTTATGTTTGTGTGGCCTTTTGTAACATTTAGTCACACAAAGCATGTTTGTTTTGTGTATTTAGTCACATACAATTAAGGGAAAATGACGTAAATAGACAGCGCGCCCTGATGCATTTCACTTTCTGGACCACTTTTATTTATAATTTGAAAATGGACCAAGGGCAACCGCTGTCATTGGGCAACTCATCGAAATTGTGACACGTGTCCCGTATGTGTAAGGTATTGTTTTTTGGCCAACGAAAAGCGGTGCAACCGTATTTTTTAAAAGGATTTTTGGTCATTTTACATTACATAGAACGTACACAATTGAATAGTGAAAGTACATTACATATGTATTCAAAATCAATTTCTCACTCGCACAAAAACATTCATAGTTACCGGTTTTCTCTGTTTTTGCTTCTCGCATAAAAACATTGTAACTAAGTTGTTTTCACAAATGAGACCGTCTTCTTCGTCAGTCCCTCTTTTCCTTGTATCGTCGGTTATGTCACCAGCTATAAAGGTACACTGTTGAGTGCAACCCACATTGGATTGATCAAGTTCGTTTAAAAAATGTGGCCAAATATGGTACGCAAATATTTTCCTCATTGTTTATTGTACATTATTTATTTCCAATTGGTTATATGCTTCAACAAATCGCTGTTGTTATTCGATTAATACCTTTGATTTATCCTCTTTTATGTCTGTCTGATTCGTAATTATGTAGGCTATAATAAGGTAGATGTGGTCTGTTAGGTATGTAACATAACCTGGTTCATTAAAAATTTTAGTGGCACTCTCTAGACTAATAAGGAGTGGTTTATATGCATTGTATACGTAATTGTTTACGAAGTTGGTATAGATTCCATCCATGGTCTGATTTAAATTGTATTTTTTGTTGACCTTTTTTAGGACTATGAAGCTAAGTTAATCATTACCAGTAAACTGAACTACTTTTGGTTGATAAATAAAAAGTTAGACGCAAACGCGCATCTTGTTTAGGAATACCGCTTTGGAAGATGGATTGATCGTTGTTTTTGAACATGAAACGCACATCATAGATTATATGCTAAGGAAACAGCATAAAGTCGACGATTCTCACTATGATATGCCCTTCATTTATTACATTGAAGGGCATGCTTTACATTTTGGTCATCGTGAGTTTTTTCTAATGACCGGTCTGCGGTTTGGATATGTAAGCTTTGGGTTGTATACATCTGGTTCTCTAAATTTTCGTAACAGGGTATTTCCTGACAAGCAAGGGTATATTCTAACCAACTTAGATGTTATTGGTGTTATCGAGGATGAAGAGCGGTTTGGACAGATATCTAATGAAAATGTTGTACGTCTTTGTATTTTGTTAGCCTTAGAGGTGTTCTTTATGGGTCGTTTGTTGACATGCGAGGTGGATGATACACCCATGAGGTTAGTTGATAATCTAGATGATTGGAATGCTTTTCCATGGGGTGAGCATATTTGGACTCATTTATATGACCAAATTCATAATATATTTGATAAGCACGCGGATGACCACCTTTTAAGATTGAAGAAAGATCCAAAGCATTGTTCAACATACACACTGTCTGGATTTGTGTTTGGGTTTCAGGTATCCATTTTCCAACTTAACATTTTACTGATTTGTATATAAGTTTATGTTTTATTTTCATTTTTTATTTTTTTATTCTCATAGGTGTGGATCCTTGAGTCGTTTGAAAAATCTCATGCTTGGTGGATTAAACATCCAAATGTGATACCAAGAGCATTTGCCTAGTCTAGGAAGTCCATCTTTAAAAGAACTGATCGTTCGAACCTTTTTTCAAACGTAAGCGAGTTAAACTTTGTTGTTATTTATTTATTGTTTATAGGTAAAAAAAGTAAACCTACACACAAAATTAGATGTACCATTTCCACCTATCTAAGCACACAATATCTTATTAGACTCAGATTCTTCATCAAATGCTTTTTATCTGCGCCTTTCTTTTCATTCTACCTTGAGGCTTGCCTTTGATGGCCAAATGAATTTCATAATCAGCAATATTCTCAATCTTTCTCAGCAGTGGATGAACATTTGGATTAGTTGATTTTGTACACTGCAAATTAAGGCTATATGCTCCTCTCTACTTTTAAACTTCAATGTTGGCTCTACAATCCCTTTACCCTTTCCAATATCAGGTTTAGTAACTACACCTTTCTGCACAGTTTCACCAATCTGTAGACTCTTAACAATAGGTTTAGGTGCAGGGATAGGGTCAGATTGCTTTATGTTGACCAATTGTATTGCAACCTCATTCTCAGGCTTATTTTGGTGTTGGTGCTGGTGTTATTGTGGTGCTTATAATTGTAGCAGATGTTGCCTCTGGGCATGAAACGTCTGAATTGGCAGTGGGTATAATAATACCAGCTTGTTGCAGCGAGTGGTTACTTCAATACTATCGGCGGATGCAGCAACACGCTGATTGCCTGCACCACTTCCTTATCCTTTTCTTCAACTCAGCCTTTAAAGAATCATCCATCTGCTTCTTTACCTTCCATGCGTCGCTGAATTTGTACTCTCACTCCTCCTGTTTGGATGCATCATCTAAACTTTTAATCATATTGCTGGTTGCCTTCTTTCCCAGTTTCTTCACTTTCCTGAATGCATGGAACCTTGGCCTTCTTAGTCTCTCCAAAACACTTACCCTGTGCTTTGAACCTCCTGATTATTTCAGCGCGAGTTGTTGTCGAATTTTTAAGACCACTGATCGTTGACTCCAAACTTGTGAATATATCCGTCAATTTGAGATTGAGTTTCATATTATCCTCACCCACCTTGACCTGTGTAACCTGGTCCTAGAAGTGGATCATTGGAATTGTCATCATGTAGAAAGCCATTAGTCGTCAAATCATGTTGGTGTTCCAAACTACCCTCATCTATTCGAGATGTGTCTAACATTGCATCAGACCTAGCCTGAACATCCATGTCCCCCAAATTAGCCAGTTGTCTAGGGATTCCCTGTGTTGAATTGCAAAGAACTATTCACATTAGGAGTTGCCATTGGTTGGGGTCGTTCTTACGTTTCCACTGCCCTTCCTCAGCAGTGATTTGGGGAATAAATATGTTATCACCAAAAAGTTACAAAACAGCTCTTATAGTTTCCACAATCATCAAAAACTAACTAGCAGTGATTGGCCAGAACTAGCAGTGTTTTCAAACTAGCTAGCAGTGGATATATTATTTGCAGTGATTGCCCAGAACTAGCAGTTTATGACTTTAATTACGAATCCCTTATAAAATGTTGTCGTATGTATCTCAAAGTAATTAACTAAACCATATATATATTTTTTTAACCATTACTGAACTTTAGGATTCAACTACAATTCGATCGAGACCTACTATACATGAGTTCTAATGTGCATGGTGGATAGATAGCCAAGATTTTTTCAATGACTACGTTCCCAGACCGCCGTCGGGACCCAACCAGCCTTGTTGATACCTACTTTTCGAGGTGGAAAAGTCACGACAACGTCAAAACTGGTTTGAAAGTAAATTCAAAACAATGCAAGAGTGGTAGTAGTTCGGAACAAAAGCCTTAAGGATAATGTAATTTCCGGTCTGAATCGCCAAGTTTTTAAACTTGAGTGTATTATTCGGGTTCTCTTTATATTCATTATAATATAAGAATAGTAGATTCACTTTTTTTAACATCACCTGCCGGAATTTCCTAACACTTAGACCTTCAGAGGTTCTTGCACATGACAGCGGTGGTCTTCGGTATTCCTTTCAACTAATCTATAGTTATTTCTCGCTGCCATTGTTTATTTTTAGAAATTTCATGCATATTTTTTACAGGACAAACTTGATTTTGAGTCACATTTTCCAAACACTAGGACTGCCTTTTCCGATTCACTTAACAGCATTTATCTCAAACGATCGACTTGCGGAATCGGCGTGGGCGTTGCTCAGGTTAATATTTCTTCTTTGCATTTAGTTGTATGGCTGTTATATACAAATGTCATCAGCTAGTCTGTTCGGGAGTATCTCCTTTTAGAGGAATTGAGATTCGCGTTGGCAGAGGAAGAAAGGTTACAGTTGGAAGATGAGAAGCTGAATGCTGAGGCCAACATCTTAAGGCTGGAAGAGGCTAATAGGTTGCGGTTGGAAGAAGCTGAGATGTTGAAGTTGGAGGAGGAGAAGAAGAAAAAACGACGGGCGTTTATGAATTCGTCACATTTTCAAAAGGCTTTAAGTCGGTTACCACCCGACAAGAGGATTCTCATGGAACCTGTTTCGCCACAAAACAATCAGGAGGTTAAACGGCGTAAAATAAAAAACACGGTCCTAACATGAACGACCCAACTATTGTTGAGGAGCTTAACAGAGTGAAACCTTGGGTAGAGGTATTGTGATAGTTTTTATGAACTTGTCAATATACTTGGTTATCAATAATGCTCTGTCAAACTAATACATTGAACCTGCTTTCTAGGATCTAAGTAGATGGTTTCATTTTGTCGAAACTCTTTGTCGTGCTGATGAGATTGAAGAATTCCTCTGTGATCCTGATAGACACGGTGTAAATTTCCATGGTCAGATGATTATACTGTAGACCGCAATTTCTAGCTTCGCTTAGTTTTCTTAGACCCTGCTAGAAAAGGTTGGCTAACTGAGGAGGTTAGTTTATATACGCATTCTTATTGATTTTCTTTTTACCCGTATTTGATTTTCACCATTTCTTAAATTGGTATTTTATTTGCTGCAAATGCGTAGCATATAGACCTATGGGTTGACCACATGTGGCACGTACGACCTCAGAATGCTAACTGGGTGATGGTTAGTAGTTACTTTGTTCAGATTCTTCTTCAAAATGGCATGCCCGTGTTTTATGCAGACGGGATGAGGTATCCCATGCCCTGGAATGATGTTGAACAAGTAATACATTTACTTTTCATTTCCTCCTATTTTTATCATTTACGGTCACTCAATAATCAGGTAGTTGATGATAGCAACTTTAAAAACGGCATCTTTTAAAGTATGAACAAACTTGATATTTGTCGCTCATCTTTTAAAGTATGAATAATCAGGTAGTTCATGAACAAACTTGATAGCAAATCATAAACTTTCCTTTACGTATTAACAAACTTGACACTCACAAACTTTATCCACAGCTTTTGATCTATCAGCAGTTCTTCCATTGCCACTAGCCGTGGTTTCTTTTAAAAGATACTATTTGATGCATACTTTGAATAATTCGTCCAACAGAACCAAAAAACCAAACAATCCTCCCCTGAATTTGATATTTACAATCGAAATCATCAAGTTTCTTCTTAGGCACAAAATACCTTCTTTTTGGACAGTGCTTCCAAAGTGCTATAATCTGTATGCTCCATCTCAGAATCTGAATACCTTATTTTTGTATGCCAATGATCTTAGACTCCATTGTAGTACATTTATCCGTCAATTCCTTTATAAGTTTCATGGTATCCTCATGATAAACTAACTAGCAGTGTTTTCGTAACACTAGCAGTTTCTCCATGCAAGCTAGCAGTTGGAACAGTTTTGCACTCCAATCTTCCAACCAAGTTATTATAATTTTTTTTACACAATGTTATTATTATTATTATTATTATTATTTTTTGTAATTTAATTATTTATTTATTTAATGTTTCAATTCATTGTATTTTTGTTCGTCTTTATTTTATTATTATTATTTTTTTTATTTTGCATTTTTTTTATTAATTTTTTTTTGACACTAAAAGGTCCAGCAGCAAAGGCCAAAAAAATCATATTGCTCATAAACATAGTAGTTATAACTTATAAGTGTAACCCAACCACAAAAACATGATATCCACTAGCAGGACTTAACAAAAAGAACAAGCAGTTGATTCATACACACTAGCCGTAGTAAGATTTCCAATAGCAGTACTACCTTTGTTACAAAGTTTTGAAAAAAACATCTTGAGACTTGAGACCAATGAGACCAATTATGCGTTAAATTTACAATCCAAAACTAGTTCGCTTTCCAAAAAGCTGAGCCCTCCATTTGTAATCGTTCGATCCCAACAGTATATTGATTACCCTAGCAGCAGTTATGGTAACACAAGCCGTAGTTAACAGTTGGAGCAACATATCAGTAAGTACATAAGCAGATGAATTTCTCAAAAGCATTAGTTTCTATACAACCCAAGACTGTGCATGAAAACGTTATCCATTGTCTAAAACGTCCATTAGTAAGTAACATATTGCTTACCAGCCGTAAGCCATGTCAACAGCACATACAAACACGACAATTGTATTCTTGTATTTACCTTTGACCAAATAAATAGAAAGTCACTTTTATTAATTTCAGACGTTGACCAAGTATATCCTAATACACAGCCAACTTTCTTTTAGGTTTTTATTCCTCTCAACGAGACTGTTAAACACTTGTGTCTTGCCCAATTTAACATACCTACAGGAGCGGTAACATTCTATGATAGCGGCGACACGTGTGACTATGAGTCACGTGTATGGTATGTCCGTGTTAGGGAGTGCTTACAGGTATCTTCTTATTATAACCCACTCATATTATTACTTGTTTGTTATACTTTGTGACCATACACCATGCTTCTTATAACCAACATATATAATACAATTACGGACAATATACAGTAATTTGTTATACTTTGTGACCAGACACGAATAAACCATGCTTGTGAGTAGTTGCCCATTATTTGTGTGTAGTTGCCCAAGAACAAATTTATTGTTGGCCAAAGTTTCTTGGGTGTTGTGTTGTAGCAGTTTGACTTTGAGTTTTGTGCACACTAGTTCCCTTCAAGTACATGCAACTATGTACCACCATCATTTCCTTACATCTATTCACCATTAATAAACCGTCCTTCTTATTTGAAATCCCATTTTTTATTTACCACAACCAACAACATAGTTTCTCATAAACGTTTGTTATACTTACTTGTCTATACTCTATACTAGTAACATCAAATGAATACCACAACCAACAACATATTATCTAAAATATGTGTACATTAACTAGAACCAACCAAAAATAAAGTACATAAATCTGATTGCTTCCGTATTTTAACAATTTATTTTCCTGGTTTTAATTTACATTGTGTCCCGCACATATAACATGATATAGGAAATATATACTTAGCTAGCAAGCTTGATTACTTTAAATTTACAACTGCACATAAGGTTCATGATTTAATAGGGACACATATGATTTAGTTGCCCATCGTATGTATGTGGTTGCCCAAAAACAATTACACTTGTTGGACACAACTTTCTTTGTGCCTTTTTTGTGCAATAGTTAAAGTTGAAAAACTAATGGACTAGTTCCCTTCAAGTACATGCCACTAGCTACCACCATCATTTCATTACGTCCTTTCCTCATTAATAAAGTTTGTCCAACTTATGTGCATCCCCATTTGGGTTTTACAAAATATCCATTCAATATTGAAATAGCACAACCAAGTGCACACTTAGTCAGACTTTATGATATAAAAGTCTGAGTTATATTATGGTAGTGTATTATTACATAAAATATAAACGATATGTACATATAATAATAGCATATGTGTGTTAGTTCATGTAACCAAAAAGTAATCAATATAAACCTGTTTAATGGCGTCTATTTACAAAACATACTAAATTAATAATTTTTCTAACCCAAGGGACGTAAAATTTTGTTGCATTTGGAACTAAACAAAATTCAAACTGGTTCAGTTTCCCCCAAACTGAAACTAGTTGCCCAAAATGGTTATCTTGTGGCCAGGAATCGGTTGAGTACAAGAGAAGCTTCATTTATTAAACTTGGCCTAATGTGCAACAGTAATTATTTGACATGACTTAACTATTCACCACTTGACTATCCACATTAATTCAGATAGACTTCAATTCAAAATAAACTCCATGTCACCCCACCCCCACTCTTTCCCCCCCACCCCATTTGGGTTATATAAACGGAGAGCATATATCCCAATATCATACAACTTTTGTCAGGGGACACACACTTGCCACAGCACAATTTACTACACAAGAAATGGATAACGTACTTAAAGACATGGTTAACAACGTGTTTGTGCGTGACAATGAACGTGACTTCAAGTTCTTAAGTGACATGCATGCAAAGGTGATCGACCTAACTCGTCGTTGCACTTTGAGGGCCGAGCAAATCAAGCGGTTGGAGTCGTGGTTGGGTCCAGCTTGCCGTGCTATTTTGGAAATCCTGCTTGCAATTCAGGACGAGGAGCTTGAGAAAAACAGGACGCTGATGAGGCTAATGAGTGAGACTCAGCTCCAAGTTCTCAAAAAAAAATCTCCTTTCTGCAAAGTTGCAAAAACTATTAATCCTCTACTCCTACCTTGTTATGTGGTCTCTCGGCGTTCGTGATTGTCATATTATGTGTTTTGGTATCTTCATGAATGTCGTTGCTACGTTGATGTATTTTGTTATCCTTTAATGTATTGAAATGAAATCTATTATGAATAAAAATATTTTGAAGCACATGTCAAATGTTCGAACGTTGTTTATGAATCACCAATAAACAACATGTAATACTTTTGAACACATATATAATTTACAACATGAAACTAGATATCATATTTAATCCGGCTTGAACAAACGCCTATATTTCATCAATAATTTGGTGACAAACGTGGTTATTTCGATTATATAACACTTACATTTTTCTGACAAGCCTCTAACAAGATCACCCGTCTATTTATTTTAACAGTTTCTGTTATTCTACAGGTCAAACTACCAGTTGTTCTAGAGCAAGCAAATGTTTTTGATAAGACTGGAATACATCTGAATGACTATAAGATTTCATTTAGGTTAGCCTAAAACGTTCCTAAGCAAGGTGGGATTTTTGGTGATTGTGGTGTGTGGGTTTGTATATTTTTATATCGATTGGCACATGGTCTATCGTTGCACGTTGATGATCCCGCTGACGTCGCGCTAGCATATCGCGAGAAGATGATTCAGTTTTTTTATAAACATAGATTTTATCGTTTGTACTAACAGTTTTAAACTTATCTCCAACAGAACTTTCATTGTTTTATCATGCACCATCTATTGATATATTCATTCACACATAAGCCATTAATGACTAGACAATGGATTCATAACAACTACTTACTACACTAAACACACTTATAACATGCATACATAAACCAATAATCATACTGTACCTTGCATGCAGCAACCTTGGGTACGTGTAACATTCATTCAAAAAACAATGGGAGACACGACGTAAAAGTAAGTACACATTTACATCTAAATTTGTTGTACAGTACAGATAATCTTTCTTTTTAAAACTCCACAACTCCAGTTCATTTATTCTTCATTTGGACGTCCATTTAATCATGACATTTGGCCGTCCATTCTAAGAAAAATTAAAAAAAGGCCACACATAGGTTTGTCAATTGATTTATTCCCATATCATTACACAAACACACTACACATAAAAACTTATAACAATATAACCAAAAATTTCCCTATTACTATTTCCATATTAAAATAAACGGATAATACTTTTCATACTATTAATAAGTACATTATTAATAGTAAAAGAATAATACAACCTTTCCTAATATATATCAAATCTTCATATAGATCACATTTGTACACTAGTGATAATGCCAATCTCCCAACCCTCTATTTCATCAAAAAATTCTGCTAAGCCTCCAGTTGCCTTATTTGATTTCAAGCCAAGGTATGCCTGCCATTACCTTTCGTGATTGTCACTTGCACTTACTAGGTTTTTGTCCATACATGCTAATCTCATTTGTATACATTTTTTTACCTTTATTACAGGAGTACTACACGCTATGTATCTGAGAATATTGTAGTTGAGGTTCACTACGACGGTGAGTTCATTCGGTTGCCCAAATTAACTTACGCGTATGGGCGCACCCTTGTGCAAACGTTCAGTAAGTCCACAAGGATGAACTTCAATCAAATGCTTGACTTTTGGCCAACAAGTTAGAGTGTGAGATACGGGCTTTGTATTTATGTAGGCCACTATTTGCTCTTTCAATCGGTTTGACAGTTGTTGAATGCGATAATGACATTAAAAGGATGTTTCAACTTGCCGAGGAATGTGGGTTGATCGGCTTGTACATTGCACATGCACCTGATAACTTAACATTTTTCTATTATGATAACCTAATTGTGGATCTTCTTGATGAGCAGCGTGACAGGATAGCAATACATGATAAACTTCTGGAGCTTGCTACTTCTAATTCGCCTCGATATTCTGCATGGGAGGAGGAAGAAAGGCACTCACCTCCCCTAAGAAGCCCTCCGTTCCAAACTAGAAATCAAGGAATTGAATGTCAAGGAAAGAATCTATTCATGGATTTTTTTGGTAGCGAAATTTTGATCTGACATTGGGTTCATGACGATGAATGGTACTATGGGGTATTTCTTGGGTCTGTATCTATGGATGTTGGGCCTTCTTCTTCTTCCGTTAAGGACAGTTCTGGTCATAAGGCCTATAGAAAACCTTATGCAAGGAGGCACTGCTTTCAAACACCAAGATCGGGCTTACGGAAGTTCAAGATGTCGAGGCATTTAAAGGCTCTAACAAGAGACCGCCGTCGAGGAGGTGCGGGATTAAAAGCAACTTGGTTTTTAAGGAATGGAAGGTTGGAGTGTAGGTATTTTTATGCAGCATGCTCATGCTGCCGATAACGTTTAGAAACTGGGGTGTTAACATAACCTTAAGATGCATGGGACCAGGGTGATCCCACCGATCTTCACCTTTTGAAGAACACAACTTAAAACTCAAAATAGTTTGTCTAGTTTAGCCTTTTTTGTAAGGCGACGTTATGTAATTGTTAAACATTTTTTTGTTTGTGCTTCTTATGATTACCAAAAAAAATGTTCAACAATTACATAAAATTAACATGCGATGTTTTTGTGTAACCATCTGCTTTGGGGTTATCGTAGTATGCACCTATTTTTTGATCTACGTTCGGTGTCCGTTTACATAATATTGTGTATGAATGCTTTATAGTATGATGTATATCATGGCAACCTTGATGGGGCATCTCTGTTTTAGGATAGTAACCCTATAGGGCAACTTCATTTTTTTTAGATAACTAAACAAAGTACTACTAGAAACTTATCATATAGGGCAACTTCATTTTATTGGGGGACTGTAGATAATTTTTTTTTTTATTTTTTTATCTTTCAATAGTCAGCATTTTTTGGTGGGTGTACACGTGTTAAACTATGTTTTGGGCACGTGCATGGTAACTATCTCTTCCTGCTTTAGTGCTTTATCTAGCCTTGTTAGTATTTACCCACTTTCACCTCAAAAAATAAATAAATAAATAAATAAATAAATAAATAAATAACACTTAAAAAATTGTATTTGATGGTTTTGCAGCTTGATTATACAGTTTGCATCTTGTGTATCTAGTGTTTGGATTTACCCATTTTTTGCTAACTAAATACGTCCTTGCATTGGCTTAACATAACAAATACATAATACAATTTAGTCTACATATATTATGAAATACAACATATAACGATAATAGGTGGTGGCTCACTTTTTCAATGAGGAGCATGTCATTACCAAGGTGTATCAATTGCAGCTTGTTCAATTGCTCGGTCATTTTTAGGTGGTTCACTTGTTATTCGACTTGCAAGTGGTTGGGTTTCTTCATCACTAAGGTCACTGGGTTCTGTACACATTGAATCATGAATTTCATCAGCTGTTGATGTGGTCTCACTTCTACCTCTGATACTCACTGAACCACCGCCTATACAAGATGCTAGAACATGTAGCCCCATCACACCATCACACCTTCACCTCTACGAACTACAGTTGTTTTTTCCCTGCTAACATGTACACCACCAAGTCTACATGCATCAACCCCACAAAGAGTATTGTTGTCGCTTGTGTAAAAATTCATTGGACAACAGTACCACATGATTTCTCTATTCGGTGCATGCCTTGCATCTAAGGTCAATCATACTTGTTTTCTCTTTCCATCTTGCACCGAATGCATACCATTAACTCAACCGGTTTCGATGTTATAACGAAAAGAATAGCATTCACGGTTTATATAAGAACATCTACTAGCATAACCATCTGTATTTTTCCTCTTCATTTATTACACTTGAATGGTGTGCCATACTAGTTAGTTGGAGAATTTAATTGAAGAGTAACACACACTGTTTCTAAAATATTTAATTACCTTGTGACTAGTCAAATTAAAGGTCAGTCAAGATTGTTATAGCAGGAGTAACCTTAGAAAACATGTAGTAACAACATGTTTATATTATTTGGTCTTCAACACTAGCAGTAGTAAAATGTAATAACATTTTTAAGTCTTAATTCCGAAACCTTAGACAACATGTAGTGACAACACATTTATATGATAAATTGTCTTCAGCACTAGCAGTTCTAACTTTAACTAGCAGTTTTTAGTCGTTACTGTGATAGCCGTAAGATACATGAGGGACCTAGAATGGCAAACACTTAAACCTTTTATACCCCACACATCAGTTTATGGTCCCAAGTCCCAATAATCAACATCCCCACATTCCTTGTTATACACTAGGTCACTTTCAGCGAAGAATCCAAATAAAAATAAATCGTTGTCCTTTTCGTCTATTTTTAGAAACAAATCCAGGTTTGTTGTACTCTCCCGTATGTACTTTTGTTACCGTATTCGTTCATATATTTATACATGAATATAAATAAATGTGCACTTTTATATTTTATATTCTATTAGTAAATTTTTTATTTAATTCAAAGTTATTTAAATTGTTATTAGGGTTTATGTTTTATAGGTATGCTCATTATAGCCCTTTAACTCTAGTGCTTCATTCTTTAAGGTTTATGTTTTATATGACATGTCGGAAACCAACAACATGATGTTTTTTTGTGTCGTTTACTTGATACACTTTGTTTGTTTGAAACGTTACATTCCCATATGCATATTTTAATAATGAGATTTACTTGCATTAACCAGGTAAACAGGTCCACAATTATGGCCGCTCAAACAGATTTATTCTTGAAACAATGGAGGCGGTCTTCTTTCAGAATAGATCATGAGATGCAGGCACAATTTAAGGTGACCATAATATAATTCTTTTACAGAAACCATGGCTTTTATTTATTCAAATATTTTACATCCATTTGCCAAAGCCTAGACCCACATTTCACAACAGCAGTCAAACTAAAATTCAACACAAGATACATGACTAGAAAAAGAAATACCAACATAAACAAGACATCGTCACCGCCAAGACAACAATTAACCGAATATGTACACCATGCCTTTCACTTCTCTATGAATGCGAAGCTCTGGCTCGCTTGTGCTTCTTCATTACATTGACCAATATTGCGCGTCGTGGATCTTCGGTTTGCAGCTTGGTTAATTCTGAAATACTTTCCACACAAGATTCAAATGGGTATAAAAGCTTCAACTCTCCAATAACATTATCCCTTTCACCACCGTGCCCTTATTTCTTGAGCCTTCTTCATCAACTCTGCTTCATCCACCATGACAACACTCACATCCCTTCGAAAACGAACTATCATCATATCTTTAACAAAACTAGATCCGCAACACCGCAAGTTCTTCACGAGAATGGCATAGGTGTAGTCATCCTTTATCAGTTTTGTTTTGTATGTTTTATTCTTTTCCCCTTTGATTGCTATGTGTGTGTTTTAAACAGAAGGTTTAGTTTAAGTTATAATATAATTAGTGTTGTGTCAGTGTACAAAACTGATGCGTCCGTTGAGTTGACAGCCACCCTAGCATTTTGTCTACCACAAGAAGTAGCATTAAATTACCAACCTTTCACATAAAAGCCTTTTCATTTTCCCCCTTTTTTATTATTACACGCCTTTTCTATGCTTACTTACTTGCAATATGTAAGTTTTTATTGTTTTTTTTTTATTTTATTTTTTTATTTCTTTTCTTTTTTCTTGAACTTTGCATGTTTGATTTTTTTTGGGGCATAACAATACAAGAATAAGGAACTTGGCATAAGTTTATCCCAAACGTTCACACATTAAAAAATAATTCGCTAGGTATATTGTATGTTTGATTTACCCAAATGTGTATTGTATTTTATTTTTTTACCCAAATAAATTTGTCAAGTTTTGTAACTAGTTGGCCACTTTACATGAATACACGTATGACTAATAAAAAAACACTGAATGCAAATTATATCCACTCAATCCCCACCCCTTTTTGCATACATCACAACTGGACTAAAAGTACTATTGTAGTTTCCATGAAAACTATTTAGTTGCCCAAAGTAGCATTTGCTAGCTATGCACTAGCAAAGTCGTCATAAAAAATATTTGAAAAAAATAGAAAGATGTAAATTAAATAAATCCAGTGAAACCCTAGCCCCTTGTTGCATACATCACCACTTGGCTAAAAGTACTACTACGTAAACTAGTTACCATGAGTACACTATTTAGTTTCCCAAAGTGCCATTTGCTAGGTATGCACTAGCAAACTAGTCATAAAACTAGTTTAAAAAAATAGAAAGATGTAAATTAAATCCAGTCAAACCCTAGCCCCTTGTTGCATATATCACCACTTGACTAAAAGTACTACTATTTAAACTAGTTGCCATGACTACACAATTTAGTTTCCCAAAGTATAGTTGCCATGAGTACACAATTTAGGTGCCCAAAGTACCATTTCCTAGCCATGCACTAGCAAACTCGTCATAAAAAATATTTGAAAAAAATAGCCCCTGGTTGCATACATCACCACTTGACTAAAAGTACTACTATTTAAACTAGTTGCCATGACTACACAATTTAGTTGCCCAAAGTATAGTTGCCATGAGTACACAATTTAGGTGCCCAAAGTACCATTTCCTAAACATGCACTAGTAAACTCGTCATAAAAAATATTTGAAAAAAATAGGAAGATACTATATAAAAAAAAGAAATTGTGGGTTGGTACTTATTTGGTGTGATCCACTTGTCCATTGGAAACAGACAATTGTCATAACTGGTTTGTCAGAAATTTCGTGTCTATATATGACGCTATGTAACAAAAACAGTTTTTGGTATCTCTATTATTGATAGTATTAGAAAAGCAAACATAACGATGTCAGCTGGCATGGTTTTATGTGATAAATTATCAATGTTTGGTGGCTCAAAGTTGTTAAAAGATATTACGATTGCGTACTACAGAGGTGAATTGGAAGTTGCTTTACGTGACGAAGCAGATCATAGGAGGAATTTTGTTGAAATTAGGGGCCGTGTCAACCGTAGACAACAAATGATAGCGGAAGTGGAGCTTTTATGCGGTTCGGATTGTTGGTTGCCAACTATTAATCACCTGTTAAGGATGCAAAACGAGGATCTGGCTGAGAGTTCCAAACTTCTGTATACTTGGTTTAGAAAACATGACCGTGTTAAAGAGCTGAATGGTTTAATTGAAAAGTTGGAGTCAATGGAGGTTTGATGTGCTTTGTTATAACTACATGGAAGCTGCTGCCTTTTGTTTATTAGGGGATTGTTGTTACATTTTGGAGTCACTTATCTCATCTTTGTATAGTTTGTGTATATCATGTTAACCTATGGATGTGATCCCTTTTATGTTACTAGTATATATTTGTTTGCGTAGTTATTCAAACTGTGTTCGAGATAGTTAGTCACTTTACAAAAATAAAAAATTTACTAATAAAGTAGTAATATGAAGATGAAATTTTATTTAGTTAAAAAAAAGTCATAGTGTGGGTGGGTAACTTGTTTGGGTATGCAAGCCAATGAGAGTATGAGACGATTAATAATGGTAGTCAGAATTTTTGTGTCTCGATAATAGGCGGCAAAAAATTAGTAACACCGTTGGGGATATAGGCGGCAAAAAATTAGTAACAACTGCTACAAGTGTTAAACAAGTAAGTTTTTAGTACAAATTAATTTGGATTGAATTGGGGATACAAACTCGATTAAGAGTTACAACTGCCGCCGCGAAAGGAGGCTAAAGGTTTTGAACAAATTCTTAAGTCTGTTCACAGGTAAATCCCCAACCACTGCTAACGTCGATCTTACCACTGCTAACGTCGTTTTACCCACTCCTAGTGTCGCAAAAACCACTGCTAGTTTCCTCGCAATAAGCAAATTTGTTTGTGTTGACGTAATCATTTATATTCAAATACCAAAAAGGAGAAAAATCGCATGTAAAGATTCACATTCCTTCCCAAGTAATTTTATGTCAAATATAGCAGCAACAGTGTAGGAGCCTAGGTACGTGCCTACCCACAAAACAGTTAATGAAAATTAATGATAACGCGTGCACGAACAGTAAAATCCTCGCTATAAATACGTGAGGTAAATCAAGGGAAAGTCAGAAAAAGCAAAAAGGAACCATTCCTTCACCTACAAAAATATTTCCACCTGCAAATCAGGCCGAAATATTTTGAAAAAAACGAAGAGAAGTTGAAGATGTTATTCAAAAAAAGATACCGATGGTACACAGTACAAAAAGAATACATACGGACGTCCACAACAACTCGTTGGCCGCCGCGGCGTTTCCAAACAGCCCATACATAGCCTAAACCTTTACCCCCCAAAAAGCGCAAAGCGATCTGTGACAACTGAAACACGTTCTTAAATGACTACTAATAACAGTTAGTCGTTCTAAAATGACGACTAATAACCCATCTCCGCGAACATCCACATCACACCTTCACCCAAAACCCATGTCCATTCAAGTTGTGGTAGTGCCGGACCATATGCATACCAAAGGTGGGAGTTTAAACCTAGCAGACTCTCATTAGCAATATGGGGTCTTGAAATTGCAGGCATTTCCTTCGTAACCTCGGCGTTCGAGAGCGGACGAAGGAAATAAATCATGGGAATTGGGTCATGGGAGTGATAATATATGTTCGACAGATGGGTCCCATAGGAAGAAGGCGACAAAAGGAAGTTAGGGGCAACGAAATACTTAAACCAGCCCTAACTAACAAGAAACTTCCCTAAGAAAGTCAAACAACTGAGGATGAAAGCTATGCCTTATTCCTCTGTTGGTGCGCCCGCCCCCATTCAAGTGTGCGTCTACGAATTCAGGGATATCTGGTTGGATATACTGGGTCTAAGGAAAAAATGACCAGCTTGCGGGAGCCGGGATAAAATAAAACCTGCGCGGGTTGGGAAGCTACATTACAAAAAGCCCTTCCTATACCGCGCAGAGGGGCGTATTTAGAGGGGAAACCCCCTGAAAGGCCCATTGAAGTTGAAAGGCCTATCTAATTTCTCGGGGAATCCCATGGGTTAATCAATACGCCGGGGCGAAGAGTGGCAGTAAAACTCCCGTACCACTGCTAATGTACTTGTCACTGCTAGTATGATTGTGAGGGATGAATATGTAATATTCTAGAATGTCTTCGGTAGGATGTTTTGTATTAGGTGAGTATTGCATGTATATTTCGGTAGGATGTTTTGTATTAGATGAGTATTGTAAGTATATTTATTGTATAGTACTTAGTGTATTTTGTAAAGGACTCCTTATCCATGAGTACACTATTTAGTTGCCCAAAGTACCATTTGCTAGCTATGCACTAGCAAACTAGTCATAAAAATAGTTTAAAAAAATAGAAAGATGTAAATTAAATCCAGTGAAACCCCATCCCCTTGTTGCATACATCACCACTTGACTAAAAGTACTACTACGTAAACTAGTTGCAATGAGTACACAATTTAGTTGCCCAAAGTACCATTTGCTAGGTATGCACTAGCAAACTAGTCATAAAAATAGTTTAAAAATATAGAAAGATGTAAATTAAATCCAGTCAAACCCCAACCCCTTGTTGCATACATCACCACTTGACTAAAAGTACTACTATTTAAACTAGTTGCCATGAGTACACAATTTAGTTGACCAAAGTATAGTTGACATGAGTACACAAATTAGGTGCCCAAAGTACCATTTGCTAGCTATGCACTAGCAAACTCGTCATAAAAAATATTTGAAAAAAATAATATGTCATGTTAACCTATGGATGTAATCCTTTTTATGTTACTAGTATATATTTGTGTGCGTAGTTATTCAAACTGTGTTCGAGATAGTTAGTCACTTTACGAAAATAAAAAATTTACTAATAAAGTAGTAATATGAAGATGAAATTTTATTTAGTTAAAAAAAAGTCATAGTGTGGGTGGGTAACTTGTTTGGGTATGCAAGCCAATGAGAGTATGAGACGATTAATAATGGTAGTCGGAATTTTTGTGTCTCGATAATAGAATATGATGACGTGTTGAGTTACATGCTTATTTATGTGTTAGAATAATAACCCTTATAATATCATTAAAAAAAATTAAATAAATACAAAAATTATAAAAAATAAAAAAGACATAATTTTAACAAGACAGTTGGGATGTATGCCAAAAAATTAGTAACAACCTGCTACAAGTGTTAAAAAGTAAGTTTTTATACAAATTAATTTGGATTGAATTGGGGATACAAACTCGATTAAGAGTTACAAGCTGCCGAAAGGAGGTTAAAGGTTTTGAAAAAATTCTTAAGTCCTGTTCTTACGTTAATCCCCAACCACTTTGCTAACGCCGCTTCAACCACTGCTAACGTCTTTGTACCCACTCCTAGTGTCGCAAAAACCACCGCTAGTTTCCTCGCAAAAAGCAAATTTGTTTGTGTTTACATAATCATTTATATTCAAATAGCAAAAAGGAGATAAAATCTGCATGTAAAGATTCACGTTCCTTCACAAGTACTCCGTAATTTTTTGTCAAATATAGCAGCAACAATGTAGGAGCCTAGGCACGTGCCTACCCACAAAACAGTTAATGAAAATTAATGATAACGCGTGCACGAACAGTAAAATCCTCGCTATAAATACGCGAGGTAAATCAAGGGGAAAGTCCAGAAAAAGCAAAAAAGGAACCATTCCTTCACCTACAAAAATATTTCCACCTGCAAATCAGGCAACCGGAATATTTTGAAAAACAAAAGAGAAGTTGAAGATGTTATTCAGAAAAAGATACCGATGGTACACAGTACAAAAAGAATACATACGGACGTCAACAACAACTCGTTGGCCGCGCACGGCTGTTTCCAAACAGCCCATACATAGCCTAAACCTTTACCCCCCACCCCAAAAAAAAAAGGCGATCTTTGCGAAAAGTGAAACATGTTCTAAAATGACTACTAATAACAGTTAGTCGTTCTAAAATGACGACTAAAAACCCATCTCCGCGAGCATCCACAGCACACCTTCACCCAAAACCCATGTCCATTCACGTGGTGGTAGTCTGCCAGGACCATATGCATACCAAAGGTGGGAGTTTAAACCTGTTAGACTCTCATTAGCAATATGGGATCTTGAAAGTGCAGGCTTTTCCTTCTTAACCTCGCCATTCGAGAGCGGAAGAAGGAAATAAATCATGGGAATTGGGTCTTGGGAGTGACAAAATGTGTTCGGGAGATGGGTCCCGTAGGGAAGGGCGACAAAAGGAAGTTAGGGGCAACGAAGTACGTAAACCAGCCCCTTCCAACAAGAAACTTCCCTAAGAAAGTCAGGCAACTTACCAAAAGCCCTTCCTGTACCGCGTAGAGGGGCGTGTTTAGACGGAAACCCCCTGAAGGCCCATTGAAGTTGAAAGGCCTATCTAATTCCTTGGGGAATACGATGGGTTGATCAATACGTCAGGGCCACGAGGAAGCAAGCCACCGGAACTCCTTCAAGAAAAGTATAAAGGCAAAAGACCCACCGTAAAGCCACCGGAAAGCCAGGAAAGAATAGAAGAAACAAAACAAAAACCAGTGGCAGTAAAAGTCGCGTACCACTGCTAATGTACTTGTCACTGCTACTATGATTGTGCATTACTTAGTGTATTTTGCAAAGGACTCCTTATCCTATTAAAGGAGGTCCTAGGTTTGAGTTCTATATAAGTTTTGGTGATATCTAGAGTCGATACACTTCAAGGTTTTAAACGGCAATACTATTCAGAGTATTCGTGTATTAACAACATGTCGAGGTGTTTAGTGAGAATAATTGTTCGTTAATTATTATTCTTTTTAAGGAGTACTAGGTTGTGTTCGTTTAGTCACCTTCTATAGTAGATCCTTCATTAAAATGGTATTTAAAACAGATTTGTATGTTAATGGACGAAAAATTTTTAAAGACCATCACTCATTCTAAAAACATCAACATCTTCACTTTGATTATTTTTTAAAGAACATCTTCACAACGGCATCAGGTTATCAGATGTGTAGAGTGACATTCGTTTGAGTGGATTATTTTTAGCTTTATACGACCTTTGTAAACACAAAAGAAATGCTACACTGCTTTTATGCTCGATTACTTAAATTAAGTTACAACAGCTAGCTGTTTTTTACTACTGCTTTTGTGGGGCTGAACAGGGACAGTCGTTTACCATTGCTTGTAGTAAACTTACAATTGCTAGTTAACTTGTACTAGTGTTGAATGTTAAACCTCTATTTTTGGAAGTGTGCATTGTCTCAAGTTGGTAGTTATAAGTAGGTTGTAGAATACGAAATGTACGTCTAGAAGGAGTCGTGGGTTTATAAAAGTAGTCCGTATGGAAAAGAAGTTGCCCTAAGAACAAAATTAGGTTGCCAAAATTATTTTGGGTAACAACTGCTTGTTGGCCAGATTAAAAAAATGGATAATGGGATAACAGAAGAGATGAAATAGTAAATACGTTGACATACAACGTTTGATACAGACAACCACACTACTACAAAAAGTTTCATGGGGACCGGTTAGAATGGCTCATGAAGAGTGGTTTTGGAACCACTCTCTGTGAGGGGGTATCTCTGTGAATGGAACACAAAGAAACCGGTTTTACAACCGGTCTCTATTAGAAGCATCGAGACTTGTTTTATACTAAGAACCAGTCTCTAACATAAAGTAAACACATATGTTTGTGTATGTGGGATATGAAAACAGAGACCAGTGTCTACAATAAAACCGATCTCAATAATATATATATTTTTTTTAAAAAAATTTGGAGCTGTTTGGGATGGGTTATTGAAACTGCGGTTTATTGTGGTCGTTTGGGATTGCTTATTGAGACTACTTACTAACAAGTGTTTGCAATTACTTAGAGCTTCTTATTGGGGCTGTTTGGTATTGCTTATCAAAACTGTTTATGTTAATACGCAATTACGATAAGTAATACCAAACAGCCACTATAAGAACACTTGTTTGTAAGCAGTCTCAATAAGCACTCCTAACCGACCCCAATATAACATAAGCGATCTCGATAAACAATACCAAACAGCCCCTACAAGTAGTTAGTTAGGAGTCCCAAAAAACCATATACGTAGTTACTCTGATAATCAATCCCAAACAACGCTCGTAATCATTTAATCAAAAAGCAATCCTGAACAGCCGTTATAAGCACTTGTTACAATAAACAATCCTAGACAACCCTATGAATATAGCATTAATAAGTAACCATTAGAGATTCGTCATCAATAAATGAAGATCAACAATCACAAACAGACTCTGTAACTGAAGGGAAATCAACAGTGACTTGACACAATCTATAGGAGCACGAAAGGTAGCTCCCGTTGGAAGATAGAGAGCTAAAGGTGGCGCCACATACTCCCTCTCCCTCTTAAATACCAATTACAACTGACTTGAACGCTTATGAAATAATTGCACAACCTGATCATTCAACAAACTGAACCTGTTTAAGAGTCGTTACAACAGATCAGTAAAAATTAAACATGTACACATAAGCCTGTTATTAGTCAACAACTTTGAGTCATTACAACATATCATTGATCAATTTAAAGTCGTTACAACATTCTGAAGGTTGTTTGAGTCATTACAACATATCATTAAACAAGTTTTAATGATAAAGCTGTTCTTGTTTTATAAGACATACATGTCACATAATCAGTATACTTCTCTAGATGATTAATGAACATATACCTCTCTATCGTAGCTTTAATAGTGGAATTGCAGTTGGTCTTTCGTTGGCATTCATATATAGTTATTTACTCCTCGACACCTCATGTTGTTCTTGAGTTCATCCTTTAGACCTATAAAGCTGCAGATGTTAGTATATTTATTAAACATTGTTAACCTACATGTCCTAGTTACCATGCACTTATATCTTGAAGAATGTCATAATGCCATGACATTCTATTAAATTAAGTGAATAAGATGAAGAGTAGTAGTTGAGAGGGGGGTTGGAGGGTGCTCGACACCCTCTAATAGGTCCAATTACTAACGTTGATGCTTTGTTAAATATAAGCCCCTGGCTCATCTTTATGTAACGGTTCCTGTTAGTCTAGAAAATAAAGAGAACCACTAGGAATCTTGACTGCAATTCATTTTAATCTATAAAGTTAAGAAAACCTTTTGCTGTAATTTATTTAGGCCTAACTCTTCCCACAACATTACATAAAAATTTATTATATTAGCCACTGTTCTTATTTGATTGCCCATAAGTGTAGAAACGAGGATAGTATGGAGGAATAAACTTCCTGTGTTTTTTATTATATATTTTATTGAATGAGGAGGATCATATATATACAAAGAATGAAAACAAACTTCCCTATTTACAACCTATAATTACGGGACTAAATAAGGATAACACAACAACCACTTAAATGATAAAATTATAAAGCTCTTGTCAACACTCCCCCTCAAGGTGGAGAATGTATGTCTATCATTCCTAGCTTGTCAAGAGAGCCATGAAAAACTCTCCCACACACGGCCTTCGTTAGCATGTCTGCAAGTTGTTCCCTGGTGTTAACATGAGGGAGTTCTATAGTCTTCCTTTCTAAGTGATCTTTGATGAAATGTTTGTCAATTTCTACATGTTTAGTTCTGTCATGTTGTACCGGGTTGTTTGCTATCTTCACAGCAGATTCGTTGTCACAGTGTAGCTTCATTGGTGACATTAAAGAGATCCCTAAATCTCTTAGGATTCGTTTTATCCATAAGAGTTCACACACTCCATGAACCATTCCTCCTAATTCGCCTCGGCACTTGATCGTGAAACGACCTTTTGCTTCTTACTTCTCCATGTGACTAAGTTACCTCCAACAAATGTAAAATACCCAGACGTAGACTTTCCATCTGATCGATCTCCAGCCCAGTCTGCATCAGTAAAACCACTTACTTGATGGTCTTGATTCTTCCCAAAAAACAAACCCTTACCTGGTGATGACTTGAGATATCTAAGAATTCGATATACAGCAGTCATATGTCTTTCACTTGGTGCATGCATGAATCTACTCACCACACTCACAGCGTAGGCTATGTCTGGTCTTGTGTGAGATAAATAGATAAGTTTACCAACTAGCTTTTGGTACCGATCTCTATTTGCAGGGGTCTGATTCGGGACAATTTCTAGATGATGGTTTGTTTCGATTGGAGTATCCACAGGCCTACAATTCAACATTCCCGTTTCTGCTAATAAATCTAATACATACTTCCTTTGATTCATGGATATTCCCTGCTTTGACCTTGCCACTTCGATTCCTAAGAAATACTTCAAACTTCCAAGGTCCTTTAGTTCAAATTCGGTGGACAGTACTCTTTGAAGTTTAGTCATTTCTTCTTTGTCATTCCCAGTCACCACCATATCATCTACATACACAATTAGTGCTGTTATTTTTCCTTTCTTTGAATTCACGAACAAGGTGTGATCGGCGTCTGATTGTTTGTATCCGATTTTTTTCATAAATGCTGAAAATCTGCCAAACCACGCTCGTGGAGACTGCTTTAAACCATATAACGCCTTCCATAATTTACATACCTTCCCTTCACACTTGATGCCAGGTGGTGGATCCATGTACACCTCCTCTTCAAGATATCCGTTCAGGAAGGCATTCTTCACATCAAACTGCTTAAGTGGCCAATCTTCATTTGCTGCAATAGAGACTAAAATACGAATGGTGTTGATCTTTGCTACTGGTGCAAACGTGTCTCCATAATCAATCCCATATTTTTGTGTATAACCCTTGGCTACTAATCTCGCTTTGAGTTTAACTATTTTTCCACTTGAATCCAACTTTATGGTATAGATCCACCTACAACCCACTGTTTTCTTTCCATTTGGAAGTTTAACCAACTCCCACGTTTGATTCTTTTGAAGTGCCGCCATTTCCTCATTCATTGCACTCTTCCATCGGTCATCGTTTAGGGCCTCTTGCACATCACTAGGAATAGTGGCGGTAGTTAGTTCTTCCACCATTAATGCATGTGGTTTTGCGAGTCGGTGTTGTGATACATAGTTAATGATCGAGTACCTCCCTTTTGCTTTTAAATCTGGTTGGTATTGCTTTTTAGGCTTTCCCCGGTTGCTTCTTATTGGGTATCTTCGATCACCATCGTCTTCCAGCTCTACTTCTTCGTCTAGATCTGTTGTTTCTTCGACTCCATGATGATTGAGTTCTTGTACAATAGGGATATCTTCATGTTCCTGTAAAACAGAAGTGGAAGTATTGTTTTCAGTGTTAGTTTCAATAATTTGTTCCGGAGCTGAAGTCTCGTCCTCATTATCATGATCGGGTTGCACTACTCTCAACACTAACACTTTTACTTTCTTGATGAGGTTCACTGACACTATGAGGTTCAACTTCAAGAAAATCAGAAAAGTCGGAAAACACGCCTTGTTCATTGAGGTTCACTTCACACAGTTTCTCCCCCTGAAGTGTACCCTCATTGAAGTAAGGCACAGTTTCATGGAAAGAAATATCACGAGTGACATATACCTTCCCATTCGTGGGGTCAAGGCAGCGGTACCCCTTTTTGAAATCTGCGTAGCCTATAAAGACACATCGAGTGGCACGTGGTTCCAGCTTACCCACATTTTGATGGACATAGGCAGTGCAACCAAATATTCGAGGTTCAAGATTCTGATGTGGTGGAGTACCTACGAGTTCATGAAGCTTTTGAAGTGGAGTTATGAAGTCGATAACCCTTGAGGGAGTTCGGTTCATAATATATGCAGCGGATCGGACCGCCTCTCCCCAGTACTTGCGAGGTACTGTCATATCAAAGAGAGAGGCTCTAACAATTTCAAGAATCATTCTATTTCGTCGCTCAGCAAGCCCATTTTGTTGAGGTGTTCGGGCACAGGACGTTTGGTGCCGGATAGATTTTTCTTTACAGAAGTTTTCCATTTCAAAATTGACGTATTCGCCCCTATTGTCGGATTGGAGAGTGTGAATGTCCCTCCTATATTCAGTTTTCACCAGTTGATGTAATTCTTTGAATGCTTTGAACACTTCTCCTTTGGTTTTTAGGAGAGATATCCATATCATACGTGTACATTCATCAATAAAAGTCACAAAGTAACGAGCACCACTGGGAGTTGGAATCGGGGCCGGACCCCATACATCAGAATGAATTGTCATGAATGGTATCATAGTTTTATTATTACTGGGAACATAAGAAATTCTCTTATTTTTTGCTAACTCACAAATTCCACAATAAAAATCACTATCAGATACATTCAAAAACAAATTTGGTTTCAACTTCCTAAGATAACTAAAGGATAAGTGTCCGAGTCGGCGATGCCACAACATGGCTATGGACTTATTTGCTTGAGTCATTCCCACATGATTAGCTTGACTACGATAGTTCTCTTCAAGATAGTATAACCTTCCCCTTCTAGTACCATAGCCACGAATCTGATGTGTCACTATGTCCTGAAACACACAATCATTTGGCCAGAATGTCACATAGCAGTTAAGGGCCTCAGTAATCTGACTAACAGATAACAAGTTTGATGACAATGAAGGTACTACTAAAACTGAATCGAGTTCCATAGAATTCGACACTTTCACATTTCCTTCAGCTGTGACTGGTTCTAACTCACCACTAGCTGTATAAATGTTCATTTGTTTTGGTTTATGTGATGTAGTTAAAATTCCAGGGTTGTTTGTCATATGATCCGTGGCTCCTGTGTCGATTATCCAATCATTACTATGAGTAGAGTCACAACAAGACTTACCTGTCTTCACGGAGGTGTGTGCTGCTATGGGGTTGGGTACCTCCTGGGTCTGAGAGGAATTCGAAGTTGCCATTCTCGCTTGCCCAATCTTCTTCCTTGGCTTCTTCGAGAAATCCCACCAATCTGGGTAACCTATGATCTCATAGCATCTAGTTTTTGAGTGTCCTTCTTCTCCACAGTGGGTGCAGGTGAAGGTGTTTCCTCCTCCTCCCCTTCAGCAGAGTCCACTTTCCTTTCATAGCGGCGATTTTGTTGCAGCATGAACCATACTGTATGCAGTTCATCATGCGCGTCCTCCATAGCTCGTCGCTGGTTCGAATCTTTCCTGATGTAGGCGTAACACAACTCGAGATTGAGAGGAGGGTCCTTTCTCAAACATTCGCTCCTAGCCTGATTGAAATCGGAGTCCAAACCAGCCAAAAAAATGTGGACTCGGAATCGAGACATGGTTTTGTTCGCTGCAAATTTTATTTGTTGCTTCGATGGTGTCTCCCTCTTCAGTCAATCGAGTATCAATTTCTTGGAAAAGACTAACCAATTCATTGTAGTAAGTGGGAAGAGGACGTCCGTTCTGACGAGTGTTGAAGGATTTCCGATTCAACTCGAAGAGTTGAGTCTCATCAGTTCCATCATAAAAGGTTTTTGAAACAGCACTCCAGATCTCAGCCGCCGTTTTAAGTCGAATGAAACGACGCATAAGGGTTGGAGTCATTGAATCAATCAACCAACTTTTCACCCTATTGTTATCCGTCATCCATGTTTCAATTGCTTTCTCATTCGATGTGGGTTTCACCGATGTGCCGGTGAGGAACCCTAATTTATTTCGAGCTCCTATGCGCATCTCCATTAATTGAGACCACAATGGAAAGTTTGTGTCATCGAGAATGACTCCAGTGGGAAACGGTGCGTCCTGGACGTTCTGGACGATGACAGAGTTGGAAGTTTTTGCTGCGTCGCCGGTCCCCATAATGCTTCAATAGTTCGATGGATCAGAATTTGAGTGGCTCTGAAACCATGTAGAAACGAGGATAGTATGGAGGAATAAACTTCCTGTGTTTTTATTATATATTTTATTGAATGAGGAGGATCATATATATACAAAGAATGAAAACAAACTTCCCTATTTACAACCTATAATTACGGGACTAAATAAGGATAACACAACAACCACTTAAATGATAAAATTATAAAGCTCTTGTCAACAATAAGTAAAGGGTTTTATATCAATATATAAAGCATGTAATCCATCTGTATATGTATTGCCCTCCAAATAGTCACCAAACTTTATTATAATGTTTCTCTAGTTAGTAGTTTTTTTAAGGTGGAGACTTCAATTATCATGCTTTCATTAACCTTTTTTGAATCTCAAATAATAAATCCATAATAACTCAGAGAAGTAACTCTGTTTATTAGTATGTCTTATGTTTTTTGATGCAATATCCATTTTTACTCTTTGGCTGACACTATGGTAATTTAAGCATAGCCAAGCATAAAAACGCAAACCCAAGTATTCTGAAACTACCCAAGCACATCGACATTAACTCAATAATTTCACAGTACCCAAGCACAAAAACAGTACACATGTATTCAATAACTGTAAATGAATTAGAAGTCGAACCCAACACAAACAAAATAATTAAAGGAAATAAACCTAACACAAACAAAATAATTAGTGAAAATATAAATTCATCTAAATCAGTCCAAAATGAACACTATATAAATTAAAAAGGTATTATTTACTTTTTCGATTGTATGAAGAAAAAACCGCTGCGAGAACCACCAAATCAACGCCAGTTACATTAGGGGTGCGATTGATGCAAGAATCATTAGAGATACTTCCCCTGGTAAAACTTTAAAATGAAATACGTATTAGGCATTAGCCTGTCAAGCGTGAGATCGAGATTCGCAGAGGAAGATATGGTGCTTGTGATGGGAAAATGAAAAGCCAAAGTGGTGTAATTTTGATTTTAGGGTAAAAAATAGGCGTGATTTTTTTTTTTTATTTTTTATTTTTTATTTTTTATTTTTTTTTTAATTAGATTTGCACTTTACATTTGCAAAAAAATACGGAGCAGTTTGTGAGGATCGGGATCCTACCTAAGATTGTTTTCAGCTTTACAAAATCATAATCGTAGGATTAGATCGGGATCGTCAGATCCTATTAAAATATATATTTTTCTCTAGAAGGGTTGTAGTTTTATACTTTTATATATTTCTATATAATATTTTATATGATAAACGAATCTAAATGAACGATAAAAAAAGTCATAAGTTCAAATAGCGTAATAGCAAAATTATAAGTTAATATAGGAGAAAAGAGCTAAAAAATAGGTTAATAATATGATTGGATCGTAACCTATCCTAAGATCCTAGTTGCGATCCTACAATCCTATTACGATCCTACTTAAATTACGATCTTGTTACGATCCTGATCATTTTTTGTGGTGAGATCGTAGGATCGTACGATCCTACCTGACAACCTCGCCTTAATATTTTTGTTTATTATCATTAGTGTCGCCGCCGCCACCACCACCACTACTAACTACCACTACTACTATTATTATTTCGTTTTTTGCCATTTTTATACGTTGTCGTCCGTTTTATACGTTGTCTTCTGTTTTTGTACGCTTTCGTCCGTTTTAATATTTTTTTTTCCGTTTTATACCTTTTCGTCCGTTTTTCTTACGTTTTTGTTCATTTTTATACGTTTTCGTCCGTTTTTATACGATTTTCTTACGTTTTTATCCGTTTGCTTATGGTTTCAATCATTTTTATACGTTTTCGTCCGTTTCCATAGGTTTTAGTCCGTTTTTATATGTTTCTGTCCGTGTTTATACGTTTTCATCTGTTTTTCATACGTTTTATCCGTTTTCATCTATTTTTATCCGTTTTTATACAATTTCACACATTTTTGTTAGTTTTTATACATTTTTGTTAGTTTTTATACATTTTTGTCCGTTTATACGTTTTCGTCCGTTTATCTTACGGTTTCATACATTTTTATCTGTTTTTATATGTTTTCATACATTTTTATCCGTTTTCATACACACAAAAACGTAAGTTAAACAGATGAAAACCTATAAAAATAGACGAAAACATATAAAGTTGGACAAAAAACATATAAACACGGAGGAAACGTGTAAAAACTGACAAAAACATATGAAAACGTATTAAAACGGAGAAAAAAGTATGAAAACGGATGAAAACATAAGAAAACGTATATAAATGAATAAAAGCGTATAAAATCGGGCGAAAGCGTATAAAAACGGATGAAAACGTATAAAATGGACGAAAACGTATAAAAAACCTATAAAACGGACGAAAATGTTTTAAAACGGATGAAAATGCATAAAAATGGACGAAAACGTATAAAAACGTATCAAAACGGGCGAAAACATATAGAAACGTATGAAAAGGTAAGAAAACGGATAAAAACTGTGAAAACGTTAGAAAAACGTACAAAAACGGATGAAAACGTATAAAAACGAACTAAATACGTAAGAAAACGGATGAAAACGTATTAAAATGGACAAAAACGTATGAAAACGCATAAAAACATGCAAAAACGTATGAAAATGGACAAAAATGTATGAAACGTATAAAAACGGACTAAAACGTATAAAAACGTTTGAAAACGTAAGAAAACAGATAAAAACATATCCAAATGTAAGAAAACATATGAAAACGTAAGAACAACGTATAAAGACGTAAGAAAAACGTATAAAAATGGACGAAAACATATAAAAACGGACGAAAACGTATAAAACGGATGAAAGCGTATAAAAACAGACGAAAACGTATAAAATAGACGAAAATGTAAAAATGGATGAAAACGTATAGAAATGGGCGAAAACGTAAGAAAACGTATAAAAATGGACGAAAACGTATAATTTATTTCAAAAAACTGTTTAGGGCTAACGATGCAAAAAACATTAATGGAGAGACTAACAGTGTATATATTTTATCTCACGTTAAAGATATGAGAGAACTAATTTATGTACCGTTAGTCCCTGAAATTATGAGAGGGATGTATTGTAGTTAACTTTGATTTACGGAGAGATGTATATGTCTAAACTTTAGGGAATTCGATGTATTGTGAGAAATAAAGTTAACTAGATGAATGTATTTGGAGTTACCCTTCTAAATAGCTTATTTTTATATAAAAAAAATGAAAATGAATAATCCTTTGATAATCTTGTATGTTTCAAGAACTTTATATAAGTGAAAGTTCTAGAAAAAGACTTTGATATCATCAATGTCGGTTAGATTTCATTAAGCTACCTCCTAATGAAATAAGGGAACATATATGGTGGGAAGTGTTAAAAATTGAAGCCATTTTCTGTTTGACCAAGTCAATTTGCAAGTAATAATGATAACTGAAAAAGATCGGAGGTATGTATACATGTGAAGCCAATTATTTGGCATTATATAATGTTAAATTGACAATATGTAAGGAAATACTCGTACACTAGAGAAAAAAAAAAAGTTACTAGTTAGACCGGTTTGTATACAACGAAGCGGTGCCTATATGTTTTCTACAATAGATACCGGTTAATACTTCTTTAACAGCTACTTATCTATTATAGGAACCGGTATTTATAAACCAGTCTCGATTAAAGGGTGTCCATAGCGTTTTTTGTAGTAGTGCCAACTACATATTACGATTACTACATGGTTATAACTTTAATTGTTACATATTATATAACCACTTAATTGATAACATTCATCGACTACGAAAAATCTAAACAGTCCAATGCTTCCTTCCCACACAGACAGCGTACTAAAACCACAAACCTTCATTCCCATTTAGCCTGATCCGTAACTTCAGCCGAACAAACCTGTTGAAAATGGCATTGATATATCATTAACCAATTCAAGTGATAATGTTTAAAAGGAACATGAATAGAATGGTAAGTTATATAAAACATACTATAGACAACACAGTCTGTATGATTTAACAAAAGAAGAGATTCTTTGTATGGGGCGATGTAGAAAGATCCCGTATCTCCTAAAATTCCCATGCTGACAAATAATTCAAGTTCTTTGTTGTACAGGAATAGCGAGTGACCTAAATGGTTGCCAGTGTACGCTTCCACTATTAGAGCCTGATCCTTTGTAAACCCAAGCAAATGAACAGATAATAGGGTGGGGATGGCAAAGAGGCTTCTACATGATCTTATGGCAAAACCATTCACGTCTAACACCCATCCACAAAACAATGGCATATCTTCATCAATGATCATACCAGAAATCACTAGAGAGGTTCCAAGATCGAAAACATAGAATGGAACTGGGAGTTCATTTTTTAAAATCTGCGGAAGGTCTATAACTTTAAATTGGTTGGTTACCAAATCAAACAAAATCAACATATAAATCTTGTATGTAACACCGTCCTAATTAGTTAACTTTTCACTCCCAGTCCAATAGATAAAATGACCGACAACTGCCTGACTTTGACGTTTCAATTTGATAGTTTCACGAGGGGGGTAGAAATTTTCAAGGCATGTCCACCTTAACGAGTTGAAAGAAAAGACAGAAACATACCAGAAACCACTTTGGAAAACAGGATAGGAGACCTTCACGATCGTCGGGTCTAGAGTGTCCGAACGGACGGCAAAACCAAAGCAAATCTTTTTACATTCAATTTGATGCGTGTAAAACGGGACATGTACTGCAAGTGATTTTTGGATTGCCGGGTTCCAAATAACAGACATTAGATTAGACCCATAAACAAAACACGAAAGACCATGAGAATTGCCAACTGCAATCATAGATGAAAGCATTAAATCTGTACGAAGTACCGTAGCGGTCAACTGTTCATTAAAAGCTAACATAAAACCTTTGTGACCCTGATCAAATGTTAGCGTAAAAAAACACTCATCGTTACGACGAACACCGTAATTAAAGATGAAAAAACCACAATCTATACTAGCCTTCCATAACTTGCAAACACTACGTAGCTGGAGTATAGACTTAGGAGGTAGCCTGCGAATGATATCTAGTGAACATCCAGTGGGATATAGTCGGACATTTTGTTAAACAAAAGCAGAAAGATTGAGATAAAGATATGAAGTGAATAGACCAAAAGAATAAAGAAAGATGTTGTTAAACAAATTAAGAAAGATTTGTATTGAAGAAAGAGATTGGAAAAAGAAGACATTTAAGGACATGTACCGTAATGTACTATAGCAACCAAATATTAAATTCTGCTAGTATATACCAAATAAATTAATAAAGTATACATAACCCATAATATATAGAAGTGGTTTGCAAAGCATAGGCTTTTTTGTATATGTGCACGGGTATTAACTAAACAAGTGCCGTTGAGTTCAAAAAATATTATAATAATCGACAAATATATAATAGAAGTAAAAATACCTACAGTATACGTTGAAAGAAAAATGCTTCACATGTCAACATTAGACAATAATTATGGGTCAAACGGACATTAAGGATAGTACCTTGAAAGACCGCTATCAAATTATGTATTCAACCTTGTGCTTCCAGAAGTATTCAAGCATTCATTCATGGTAAGCAAAAGCTGTTTGAAGAGAGTCGTCTACTTCCAGATGCTAGTTACGGAGCAATCTATACAAAATAATGCGCACCCATACTCCGCAGTCACCATACAACTCCAATTGTTTTGGTACTTGTGGACACTTGTATGTGATTTTATAATCCCCCGGTGATATGCCCTTACTATGCAGTACCCCAGCGTTTGTTAGCTACGATTTAAGCTGTGTTTGTAACTTTCTCTTGGAACCTCGCAACCACCGTTCACTTCCTGAGGCTGACCCAAGAGAGTCATAAATGTAAACAACTCTAGTGCGGATATGAAGCTCACAGAGTACCCAGTGTTTTGTATTTTCATTCATGGGAAAATACACCTGATATATAAAACAAATGCAGAATATTATAAGCTGTTTATAACAGTAGTGGTATATGTACGGTAAGAGTCTGCCATAATGACCTTTGCAACATCTCGCCAAGCCACAGGGTATGTTGTGCCATCTGAATAAATGGTAGGCATGTTGCCACCTAGGATTTGATTGCAAAAAGTACACCCTGCCAAAGCCCAATCTGCATCAGCTGGTATAAACAACCACATCAATTCAACCCATGCATCCAAGTGCTGCGGACAGATAAAGAAAATCAAAACTGTAAACATTCGTTTCATAAGTAACAAAACAAAATAATAAACAAGTGCAGTAGACCAGCTAGGCATCAGGTTTACTCACTAACTCATTAAGCCACCCGCCGGTGCAGTCTTCAACACATGCCAAGGCTACCCAAAAATACCTATAAGCAATAACCGCACCGGAGCCCCAAGGAAACCTATAAAGTAATGGTTCTTTAAGCTTCAAATACTTGCGAAGGTAATCAGGAACAGTAACCTTCTTCTTGTTGCATTTCGGGTGTCGTAAAAGTTCCTACAAAATAAATATATTCAATAACATACACACAATCATAATGATGTTATTGGATTAACAAACAGAACCTACCTCTACAAACGGTTCAATTGTGGGCGAATAGAGTCGACTAACTGGACACGTTCTTGGGTTTCTAGATGTTTCCTGAAAACAAAGTTGAAAGATAAGCAGAAAAAAATAAAAAAAAAGATTCGTTTCAGTTACAATTTAATAAGGTGATGTACATCTGAAACGGCAGCCGGGATAATAGCCTCGTTAATGACACCCTGCGATCTTGTAACACGGCGGCAAGGATTAGCTGATGTTTTTGATACCCCATTTTCTGAATCGACAGACCCAAACAACATCACGTAAGTTTGTACAGTGCGCCTTCTTTTACTGAGGTTGTCGTTCAATTTTACTCTCTTTCTTTTGTTCGTATTCATATCGGAGAAAAGATCTTCCAACAGAGGTTTGTCATTAGGACCTACCACATTCGCAAATGACACTTTCTTGGGTTTAACCTGAGATTCAGGGGCTTCAGCGTCTTTCTTTGTTGGTGTATCTTCTAGGCTAACCACAACAACATCATTGTTACTGGATTCAAGGCCAACAAACGAATTTTTGTCAACCACATCCCCTTGTTGATCATCACAATCCATTAAATCTAAAGACGGAAGACACAATTTTGTATCGACGCTTTTGTTGACATTATCTTGGGGGGAAACAGGAGTATCATTTTGGCCAAACACGTTTACATATGGCAGGTCATTAAGACGACCAGTCATTACCACAATCCGGTTCCTGCTGAATTTTAAATATATATACATAAGTAGGGACGTATGCTATAGCTGATATTTAAACTGTAACTGAAATATAACGTACAATAATGGGGTCACCGGGTATTTTATTTTCCTCTTTAGGTGCAACTGGTGGAAGTTGAGTACTACTTTGACCTCCATATTCCATAACAGGACATTTTTGGGTCATGGCACAAGCTTCAACAAGCATACCAAGGTTACATGGTTGCGTTTCTTTAAGCCCATCATCATTTTCAATGTCCGTTGCATGGTCCGCATGGACAACCTTATCCCCGTTAGGGCCTACAATATGAGACGACGTGGCCTGTATCGACCAATGTTTGATATAAGTGTGGACACGAACGATTATTTGAGTTTGGTATAAACGTTGGAGGTAAACTGAAAAGTAAATACAAACCTTCGGATCATCGGGAGTAACGTCAGGGTCGTTTGTGGTGGCACAACTTTTAATATGTTCAGGATCAACAGCAGCATAATTATTAAGACCCAATAGTTCCTGTACTTTTTAAAGTCTGGTTTTCATAGTCATAAACACATCAAGTACCAAAGGTGTGTTTCTGACCGAATGAATGTCGTTTTCTATCATCAAAACTTTTTTATTCAAATCCACTAACTCACGAAATAGACGCCCTGTCGAATGAGTAGTTCCCGTTTGTGAAACATTTAAATTGAAATCGTCCATGCACAAGTTTAAATTGAAATCGTTCGCGAATTCATTTGAATGCTCTGCAGTCTTGTAACCATCGTCGGTCTCTGGAACAGACAAACCATCTATAAATTGGGCGCTGGCAATACACCACGGTTGCTTCATTTCAGCTTGTGTTGCAAAAAGTTCATCAATGGGAGTTGAATCCTAAAAACAACAAAAATATTTTAAAAATAATAATAATAATAAAATTTAAATTACTCATATAATGTGAACAAATTCAGTTACAAGTTCGTGGGGTCAGCAATGTAAGACTGTGTGATGCATACCGGTCCAAAGAGGTTACAACAGTCCGGTTTCCGAAACTTTGAAAGTCCTGACCAAGCAAGACCACGTGGAATGACCTTATTGTCTTTCACCCACCAAAGTGAGCTTTTAGGATAAGTCTCCAAAATCCAAATCTGTAATAGCCACAATTGTCATCTTTAAAACGTGTACTTATGCAGCTATCGTTTTTGAAAATGTTTCAAGGTTTACCAAAGTAAAGGTAACCTGTTTAGGATGAAACAATACCTTTATGGTTACAATTTAAAAAATAAATCACAAACTAAAATGTGTTATAACATTTTTGTTATCTAAATTACGGGTAACTTTTATATTACTTGTATACAGAAGAAAAACCAGCATTTCATAACAATAAAACAACAACGTTAATTTTAGGTACCTTTGAAATGAATAAGTAATAGCACAAGAAAATAGAATCAAAAGATTTTAATAACCTGTTTTTGTAAAGAAATATGTTATCAAAGCTAGACATTCATACATTAGTACAAACTAGTGAAAATTCTAACCTTGAAAGCCCAAGCGAACCCGTATAGATTGTATGTGGCACTGAACTTTGGGTTTTTTTTTCAATTTTAACAAATGATCTTTTCTGTGAATATGAACAATATTGACAGTCCTTTGATAAAATTTATGCCACATATATTCACCCCAAGGAAATAAATTCCAGGCTTCAAAATCATCAACCAAGGACAATAAGTGATTATGGATGCAATTCCTGTCTTCTTTTCCCATAAACACCAGCTCTGCAGCTACCAGCACACACACCCTAACAGCATCCTCATCAGAAAGAGATAACCACCTTTTCCCATCCTTTTTTCCGTCATTAACAAGTTCCAAAAGATCAATTGAATGTACATTTGTTATACCATTACTTTTTTTTCAGGAAATACACGATCGAAAAATGCGCTAGATCGTTTAATAGGTTTTGAAACTTTGCCAAATCGAAACCCTGTTATCAGACAAAATTCTTTCCGGCCAAACCTTAACGAATGATCCCCAATTTGGAATTTTAGTGGAGGGGAATCAGAGATGTTAGAAACATATACCTGGTGTTGCAAAACATAATGCATCAGAAGGCAGTCATTCTCGCACGACTTTATATCCAACCATGGACCAAATACTGTTTACCTGAACAACCTTTCGCGGTTTTCATTCTTTGACAAACAGAGTTTAATATCTAGCAGCAACTTCAATGTAGAACGAACTGCGATTTTACAATTGTACAACTTTAATTTTGTCATATGGAATTATAGAGTAAAATTAATTAGGGTTTAGAGGGTTTTATGAATAAGATGTGGTTTGTGAGTGTGTGCCGTGATGTAGAAGAAGACGTTTAATTGTAGAAGCTGTTAGAAATCGTACAAGAAGATGTTTGATTGTGTGTGTAGGCGCGTGATGTTCTAAGTGTGTTAATATTACTGGTATTAGTTTTATAATACAACCAGTGTAAAATGACAATATTATCCTCGTGTATAAATACAAGTTGCCCAATATTATATATTTGCCCGAAAATACAATTTGGTTGCCCAAAAAACAATACCTTACAATACATGACATATATTCTCAAAATACGTACTTCGGTCATACCTTTGTCGGACACATGGCACCCCATGGTTGGATACCAGAAAATCGCTGGGTAACTTGTCCATTTTCATTCGGCAAAAGTGCGTGGTCCGGATAGTGATAAGCCTCAGGGCGCGCGGTCTATTTGACTAATTTTCCCTACAATTAATCATAAAGTGGCCAAAATTTGTTAATAAGTGTGACCATATGGTGTTTAAAGTGAAGAAACGTGTATTTTGTGTGACTATTGATCATCCAATGGCCACATGAATTTTATGTTTGTGTGGCCTTTTCTAGCATTTTGTCACACAAAGCATGTTTTTTTGGGTATTTAGTCACATACAATTAATCATAAAGTGGCCAAAAGTGTTAATAAGTGTGACCGTATGGTGTTTAAAGTGAAGAAATGTGTGTTTTGTGTGACTATTGATCATCCAATGGCCACTTGAATTTTATGTTTATGTGGCCTTTTTTAACATTTAGTCACACAAAGCATGTTTCTTTTGGGTATTTGTGTTTTGTGTGACTATTGATAATCCAATGGCCACTTGAATTTTATGTTTGTGTGGCCTTTTCTAAAATTTAGTCACACAAAGCATGTTTCTTTTGGGTATTTAGTCACATACAATTAATCATAAAGTGGCCAAAAGTGTTAATAAGTGTGACCATATGGTGTTTTAAGTGAAGAAATGTGTGTTTTGTGTGACTATTGATCATCCAATGGCCACATGAATTTTATGTTTGTGTGGCCTTTTCTAACATTTAGTCACACAAAGCATGTTTGTTTTGGGTATTTAGTCACATACAATTAAACATAAAGTGGCCAAAAGTGTTAATAAGTGTGACCATATGGTGTTTAAAGTGAAGAAATGTGTGTTTTGTGTGACTATTGATCATCCAATGGCCACTTGAATTTTATGTTTGTGTGGTCTTTTCTAACATTTAGTCACACAAAGCATGTTTCTTTTGGGTATTTAGTCACATACAATTAATCATAAAGTGGCCAAAAGTGTTAATAAGTGTGACCATATGGTGTTTTAAGTGAAGAAATGTGTGTTTTGTGTGACTATTGATCATCCAATGGCCACATTAATTTTATGTTTGTGTGGCCTTTTCTAACATTTAGTCACACAAAGCATGTTTCTTTTGGGTATTTAGTCACATACAATTAAGCATAAAGTGGCCAAAAGTGTTAATAAGTGTGACCATATGGTGTTTTAAGTGAAGAAATGTGTGTTTTGTGTGACTATTGCTCATCCAATGGCCACATTAATTTTATGTTTGTGTGGCCTTTTATAACATTTAGTCACACAAAGCATGTTTCTTTTGGGTATTTAGTCACATAGAATTAAGCATAAAGTGGCGAAAAGTGTTAATAAGTGTGACCATATGGTGTTTTAAGTGAAGAAATATGTGTTTGTGTGATTATTGCTCATCCAATGGCCACATTAATTTTATGTTTGTGTGGCCTTTTCTAACATTTAGTCACACAAAGCATGTTTCTTTTGGGTATTTAGTCACATACAATTAAGCATAAAGTGGCCAAAAGTGTTAATAAGTGTGACCATATGGTGTTTTAAGTGAAAAATATGTGTTTTGTGTGACTATTGCTCATCCAATGGCCACATTAATTTTATGTTTGTGTGGCCCTTTCTAACATTTAGTCACACATCGAATTAGGCAAACTGTGACCAAAAAGTGTTAATAATTGTGACTATATGAATCTTTTAGTCACATATAAGAAATCAATATATATCAAAACAAATTCAAATATATATATATATATATTCAAAATATATTCAAATACAATAAAATTGGAATGTATATAAAATTGTAATGTCGTAAATAATAAAATTCTCAATAATTTAACGACTTCTGACTCTTGATCTTCTTTGCTTCCTTTTGCATGGCATCACTAGAGACGTAGCGCTTCGGTTGTAATTTAGGTGCGGTTCTGTTCTCACCAATCAGTTTTATGGTACTTGGTGGTGTTACCTGTAGGAAACAAAAGCCGGGTGTATAAAACACTGAATTAAATATGAAGAATGATATATGTAGGTTTATAAAACACATGCATGTATGTACCTTTTCATCGAAAACCACTTGATCCTTTGGCCATGCATAAAAACCACCTACTGCATCCTTAACTGTTTTGAAACCGTTACTTCCTACATCCGGTATGCATGTTGTATCCACTAAAGATTTTTCAATAGACACTCTTTAGCAATCCTTTGGGAATGGTTTGTTATGAAGCATTTGTTTTCCATCAGTTTTGTATACGGTACCATCCGCAATAATTGTTGATTTCTTTAAGTTCCACAGTCTGCACTTAATTACCTAAAAAGATAATTTGTTGCATGTATATATGTATCAGTAATTAATTAAACTAAAGAACATATGAAAATGTTTAAATACATACTTGTGGTAGTACTGTTAATGGAGACTCATTTTCTTGTGATTCGAAAAGTTGACGTGAAGAATCCTTTCGTTTTGATCTAGTCGATTTCTTAGATGCGACAGATTTAACAGTTCCTATATATATAATACACGGTAAATAATACATGTATGTAGAATTCAAAAATACCAGGGGGATGATTTATTACTTACACTTATTTCCATTTCCTTTTCCAAAGTTGCAAGTCCATTAGACTTCTCAATGCTCGCAATTTTCTCACATCCAGCAACACGTGTTCCGGCATCCTCATCAGCACTGCTATTTATAAGATTAATGTTAACCGGAGACACCTGAAAGATAAATTGTTTAAGAAGACTGCAGCAATATTTAAAAGGGTAAAAAAAAGATGGAATGTTACTTTCTTATGTCTTACTTCCGTTTGTGTCAATGGAGTTGAAGTTGACTGCAACTGCCCCTTTGTGCAGCCAATTGTTTCATCAAATCCTGTATTACCGCCTCTTTTTCTTGACGTTGGCGCCTCTCATTATCAAGTTCACTTTGAAGTAACACCACTCTTTCATCAGATGCTTGTCTGATTCGAGGCAGATCAAAATGCCTCTTGTAGGTTACTCCACCTCCCACTCCTCTCGCATATCCTCCCTTTTCCTTACCTAATACAACTGTCATGGCATCAGTGCCATGATTAAGCTTCAAGATTCCTTGTTTGATCTTGTCGTCCGTTTCTTTCTGCACACACAATATGGGAAATAGGTTATTTAATTCTACCAGTATTAACTTGTTACTAAAAGTATTAACTAAAACACTACCTGTATTAACTTATAACTAACCGTTTTAACTAATACAGTAGCAGTATTAACTTATAACTAAATAAACATAATAATAAAATTTGCAGTCAAACTTACAAATTTTTCTCCCACTGATCTGATATCATCATCGTGATATTCTTCGTCTTTTTTCATCCTTGCGTACCACGCGGTGGTTCTTCATCTGGTTCAATTTCTTTACTCTCGATCTTATAAACATCAAATACATACAAATGTAAGATAAACGAATATAAACAAAAGTATGATGCTATTAAATGCAAATGTGCAATTGTTTACTGTTACCATTTTTTCTATCACACGGGCGTATCCACCTCGTCCCATTGTATGAACATAAACAGACTTGGAACGCGACACTTTAGCTTTTGTTGATCTCACCTTGCAACACAAAATCATACGGCGTTTAGATGTAGTAATGTTGATAGTATACAACTAATACATAAGGAAACATATGAAAAGGTGAAAGATATTTGAACTTGAATAAAAATGACTAATTAACACCTTGTATTCCTCGCTGGCTGTGTAGTTTACAAAATTAACCCAATCTTCGGCTTTTATAATTGCACTATACTTTGCCGGGACTTCATTTAGTTTTGAAATGGTATTTTGGTTGGGCAATATGTAGTTTTGTATCAATTTCATTCTGAAATTCCTTAGAAGTTGACCAAGAAGATTCATTATCAGCTTTCTGACCGTCAAGTCAACATCAAAATATGGCTGCAAAGATTAACAAATTGTTGTTAATTAGTTGCACATACTGTAAATGCAGAGATAAACTTATTAACACCTTGTACCTACGACAGCTAAGCCACTACTAGTTAAAAAAAAGTATATGTGTACCCAAAAAACTCGAAAACAATGCTCTGTTTTTTCCTGATAACCTATCCAGTGCATCGAAGGTTACACTGACCTTTATTCCGTCTGTTTTTCCATATTCCCTGCGAAACTTAGCTAACCTAGTTATGCCCCTCTTAACAACATTCGCATTTGAATAGTTTTTTTCAGCATCCTCACCCTCATCTGAATACGTCTCTGATTCATATTCTAAAGTGTTTTCATTTTCACGATCAGAATAAACCAAATCATCCGGATAATTGATTTGCGTTGCCATGATTCGTCAAAAGTAATGTGTTAAAGAAAATTAGTAAACTTAATTGGTAAATAATGGTGTAAAAATTGAAGTTCTGGTTGTTTTGCTTGAAGCCTGATTTATTGGAGTAAAATTAAGGCTAATGATGGGGCAGTTTTTCAATTAAGGAAACCATAATTTTCAAAGTAATTTTAAAAATTTTGGCTAAAATTTGGCTCCAAATAATAATTTTAAAATGTGGCTCCAAATTGATTATATAGCATTTAAATATTTAATTTTTGGCTGCAATTTAAATATGAATTAGAAAATCAAAGTTTTGAAAAATCAAACAATTTTTGAAACCAAAAACACCCCTGACAGAAATGGTGCTTACCCACAGTCCCAAACACCCATATTACTTCAAACCAGCTGTGTCAAAGACACATATAACTGCAGATACATTAAAATCACCACATGGCGCATACAAATGAACAAACAAAAGCTAAAAATGGACTTAAAGCAACTAATTAAGTAACTATAACTAATAAGAAGTTCCAAATAAACAATTAAGCACAAAAATAGGCAAATCAAACCAAGAACTGCTGATACATCAAACAGCCCTAAGAGTTTAGAGTGTCGAGTCTTGGCTTAGCAACGCCATTCTTCGCATGCTTGTAACATAAAGATTTTTGACTTGCCACCACTAAATAGCCTATCCCACCAAACCCTTTGTTTCCCTACCGTAAGCCTGTCATTACAACCCTTTAAAAGACCTCTTGGATAGTCTTTCCTAGGTGCTTACGCCAAAGCGATGGAGGTTTGATCTAGTCTCAAGCCTATGGTAATCTATGTACTAGGACCAGTTAATGAGTGTTTATCTTCCATTTCCAACTTGTTATATTTCATATACACCCGAGAGATGTAAGTATCCAAACACCCCATGTGAGGTGCTAGTATGTAATTTCCGTGCTTGTTCTGACTTTTGCTGGGCTTATATGTGTTGTGAATTGTTCTAAACTAATGCTTCATGACCCCTAACTTATAAATTAATCGGCTAAAAGCACATTTGCTTGAGGACAAGCAAATACCAAGTGTAGGGATATTTGATAAGGTTTTAAAATGTACCTTTTTGAGGGGTCGTTTAAGCCCTTATTTGATCACTTTTGTATCCGTTATTACTTAATATCGTTCCTTTTCACTTTTTAGGTCTCTTGAAGGCAAATTGCTGGAATGACACTTATTGCTTATTTTCAAGTGACGGCATCAGGCTTTAAAAGAGTAGGGCGTCGCAGCTCAGACGGCCTAGATTTGATCCGACGACGTCAGAGACTCAAGGCGACGGTGTCATGGACATAAGGTGACGTCGTCACAATGATAACGTGGCCAAGACGAAACCCTAATGACGGCGACCCGACGGCGTCACAAATTAAAGGGTGACGCCGTCGCAGTTGTAACCTTATATATAGAATCCGAATTTTTCAGTTTTTAGTGTGTAGTTTTGTGGAGTAAAAACCTAAACCGAACCAAGGCTGTCTTGTACAGTATTTTAGGGTTCCATACCCTATCTTACATCAAGATAAGTGTTTTACTTCATTAATTTAATTATGTCTTCAATTGATTGTGTGTATGCTTGCATGTTCCCCATGTCCGGCTAATTTACTTGTGTGTTTGCTTAGGTAATATGAAACTTAGTTATTGAATATTGATTGGTTGTCTTTTATCCTAATTGTGATTGACCTAGTATTGCGATAGGTCATTCGTTGTGTTATTAATGCTTGATTAATCTTTGTTGAACCTTAGTTTATAATAACCTAGAGTAATTGTAGGCTATACATCCAAAGAGTACCTTAGAGTTAAAGTTTATAAATCCTAGAGATTTTGTAGTCATTAACCTTTGGTAGCTTCAAAGAGTTAGGGATAAACGCATACCCTACGACCTTAGAGACACAACGCGATTAAGAATAAGGACGTGACAATTCAACCATCAATAGGAGATAACTAGGGAGTAATAAAGCCTAAGCAAATACAATTTTAATCATCATACGAGCACACAACAATAGACATAGACTCACCCTAGCTTAGTTAATTAGATAATTAGATAGTAGAAGTAATCGGTAGAAATACCAAGCCCCCAAATCCAAACCCCGAGATTCGTACCTTTCCATTTCCAAAAAACATAAAAAGATAAAAAATAATCTTCCTCAACCCCAACCTTAGCGTAGTAACTTCTCACTAGCATTCCTATTCCCCTAGAGAACGATATCAATTCTCGTGGCTTACCCTAATACTACAACGATTAGGTTCACTGCCTAGGGTGTTGAAAAACTTGCTCGACGAAAAGGAAGTTTCTTTGACCCCAAACGCGCTGTGTAAGCGTGTCTGTTCACATGTACTAGTTGTGACCAGACGGTCCCACTTGTAGATGCTCTCATGACTGAACGTAATTTGTGACTCAAACAGTGTCACTAAAACCTGAACTATTTAGTGTTTCTTTCTAGCTAATATCTAATGACCCCTTTTTAGTAAGGTTTAGAAGATCTACGAACGTAATCAATTAAGTCCCTATATGGTACGGTGAATTGGCAGTGTTATTCTTGTGATCACTCTCTTGTCTTCATATTACGAGAAAAAATGATATTTAGTTACTAAGGATTTAGTGACGGTAAAATAAGTCACTAAATCTGAGTGTTTGTGACACGTTTTAGAAAATGTGGGTAAATTTAAAGTTTTGTGATTGAGTTAATTACATAATTCGTCCTTAAGGTTTACCGGATCTTGCATATATTGTCCTTGTGTTTTTTTTGACGGGTCATGTCCTCGTGGTATGCAAAAATTACGGGTCATGTCCAATTTACTAACGACGTTACTAGAATTTAGTGGAATAGCGACAGAAATAGCGACGGACACTAAAAAGTCGCAAATTTTCGATTTCAGAGCGACACCTTTAGCGACATGACCGTCGATAGATGTCGCAAGACATGTCGCGGCCTATTCTCAAGGTTAATGATGTCACAATACATGTCGCAATGCTTGTCGCTATCTAGAGAGGCATGTTTGAAAGTCGCATTAGAAGTTGCAAATTTACCGCCTTCCTTGCTTCATCGCAATACATGTCGCTGGAATAACGTCTTTTATGTGTTCCGCAAAATAACTCGCTGGTTAGCTTTGTAGTTATATGGTGTCTCAAAGATAGTCAATTTTTTTTCACAGTTATTTTGGTTTTATCAATAAATTATTCTTACCATATATTTTTACTTTTTAGACATAAAGGCCTAAAAATATTAAAAATCACATAGATATTTTTACTTAGACATTTTATTTTATGCTATTTTTATCTTAATGTAAAAGTTCACAAAAGCCTAAAAATACTTTTTATCTTATCACTCCCTGGTAGGCTTCTCTCATCCAGCTCAGCTCAGGTACGATTTTGATTAGCTTCTCTTATCTCAGTACATGTACGATCCCCAATTTTAATCTAATCTTCTCATCTCAGCTCAGGTATGAATCAGACACCACTCTCTCCATCTCAAGTCACCATCTCTATACGATATGTTTAATCGAATGTTTGATTATTTAGCTTATTTATGATGTTTAATCGAGTGTTTAAGTGTTAGTATATGCTTATGCAATCAACATGTGATTTTAACTTGTTTATGAGGTTTAATCGAGTGTTTGATTGTTGATTGTTGAGTTGTTAATTCATGCTTATGCAATCGAGATGTGATTTAACTGAAATTTTATGAAGTAGTTTAGAAGTGTAAACCAACTGTTCGACAAAATGTCTCACTAGTTTTGAGTATTTTTTCACTGGAAAACGTATTGATTGTATTTGTAGAGTGTAGAACTTTGTTTAACCACCTTGGATCAAGAAGCCTTCGAGACTTCATGAATAGGGTAAGGATCAAAGATCGAGCACAAAAACCACCTTTCATGAATCAAGCTATTTGGGAAGGACTATGGACAATCTGGGAATCACCGGGGTTTATAGCAAAATGTGAAAGAGGGAGAGCTGCCCGACAATCTAATAAGCGTTTGCACGTTGCCGGTTCAGTCTCGATCGCTGAGCACAGAAGGAGATTGGTATGTGAATTTTCTTTACCATGTTACTTATTCCAGACACTTTACTTATTCAAATAATCAAGTTTTCGAGTTGTTGTGTTTGGTATAGTGAGACCGGTTATGATTATCTGTTAATTCTGGGATCAGATTGATTAAGTTATGGATAATTAGTTTACTAGTAGTTGCAACAAACTGATTCTAGAGTTATCTGATAATTTTATGTTGAGGACCCTTGACCTATGGTTGCTGATGTTATATGTTTAGTACTGATGTGCTTAATCGATTATTTTGCTAACATCGGGGGTACTATTTTTGTTGTTTTATGATTATAACAAAAAGAACTAGGAAGGGATCCAACTGCTGCATAACTATTTTTTCAGACTCACATGAAGAAAGACAAGACTTTTGTGGACAAAGAGGCAAAAGAAGCCTGGGTAAGTTGTTGAATAATCCAAGTGTTGTTTCTGAATAAGCAAGTGTTACTTTACATGTGCTAAATGTGTCATACTTTTTATTAATGAAGGAACAATACATGGCAAAGTATGGAGCATATGACTCTTAAGATACGCAGTCAGGAAACATAGCAAATACATACATCAGATGGGCAGAACATGTTGGCTCAAAGAAAGGGAAGTTTTATGGCCTTCCATCGGGGTTTGATAGATATATATTTTAGCATATTGTTGATTTCATTGGCCAAACTACACAAAACCATGAGATCCTTCAGCTACGAGAGATGTTGGATTGCCAAAAGATAGAAAATGATCTTCTTAAAGCCGAGCATGAATGTATGAAAGAAACACAAGAAGCACACTCACAAAAGCTTGACCAGATTGTTAAATCTCTGAATTTGCTAGAGGGCGATTTAAAGGTGATTCAATCTGCTACTCAAAAGGTTCTAGATCTGCTTCAACGCCAACAACCGGCTGTTTAGATGCTTAGTCCAAGTAGCAATGTTGTTAACAAGTTGCAGGTTTACACTCGTTGGTTAAAGTGACAATTAGCAGATTTACAATATTTGACATTGTTTGGTTTAGCTCAGTTTCTTATAATACTTTTGTTGAAGTAGCAATTTTACTTGGAACTTATACGACACCTTTTAGTGTCTTTATGTATGACTTGGAACTTATCATTGTTTAATAAACTTATTATGTTTCATTTGTGAATTCTTGGGGCTAAATAAAGAGACATGTAGTACAATATAGAACTTAGAATGTTCAACAGAGAAAGTTTTTCGACAGCAGAGACTGAATTTGCGACATATGATGATTTTTTTTTGCGACTTTAAGCGACGTCTAATGAGAAAAAGCGACATAGTTAGCGACTAGAATAGCGATGGATATAGATTTTTGGGACAGAACTCGCGACAACTAGCGACTCCATGAAGCAAGTGAAAATCCGTCGCAAGGCTTTTTTGCGACATCATTTCCAGTCGCTACGAGCGACAAACTTGTTTGTCGATAGTGATGACGCTAAATTATTGCGACGTAGTTTGAAGTGACGCATAATGTGCGACGTTTTAACACCGACATGTATCTACCCAACGCAAATTCTGACGCAATGATAAAGTCCGTCGCTAATTACGTCGATCCGTCGCTAAAGGCTGCAATTCTTGTTGGTTTAAACGGTCGTTAAAAAAAGACTAACGTGATATGTTTTCATAACGTGAGGGGCTAAAATTGTATATGTGAAACCCGGTAAACCTTAAGGACCATTTATGTAAAAAAAAAAACAAAAAAACTTTTTTAAAATAATTATTATACTTAAATTTGGGCTTATGTATAAAGTGAGGGCCTAAGAAAACTCTTTTTTTTTTAAATTATTATACTTAAATTTGGGGCTTATGTATAACGTGAGGGCCTAAATTTTTTTATTAATACTTAAAAAAAACTTAAATATATATTATATATATATATATATATATATATATATATATATATATATATATATATATATATATATATATATATATATATATATATATATATATATATATATATATATATATATATATATATATATATATATAGTAGGGATCCAGTGAGAAGTAAATTAAAATAAGAAGTGGTGAGAAGTGATTAAAACCACGCATTTGAGATGCAACAACCTGCATTAGATGCATTTCTATTCATATATATGCAACATCTTGAGTTTCGAAATTTAATTTGATGTATAGATGGTGCAAATTGATTTTCATGGTTTCGGCACGTGTAGAGGAACAAAAAACAAGAGAAATAATAAAATGCATCTAATATACGTATATGCATCTGATTAAAAGCTATAAAACACACTATGGTGCGTTATATTGCATCTAAGATTATAGGGATGGATCTAATTTAGGTCGGTGCATCTCGAATTTGCGGTTATAGTTCTTCTTATTCCTTCTTATTTGATCCTAACTATATATATATATATATATATATATATATATATATATATATATATATATATATATATATATATATATATATATGGTAAAGTTAAAATAAAAAGACAAATATCCGTAAAAAGAATAAAAAGATTTTTTTTTCAAAAAATATTCTCCAAAAATTCCAAAAAAATTCCACAAGGTCGGGTATGTTGGTGCATAAAACTTTTGTGAAAACATTTTTTATAATTTTGAGTTTTGATACGTTTTTTTTAATGCACAAAAAACGAATTTTGATGCGCAAAATTTTCAACTTGTTTTAATTAGATGCGCAATGTTATTTTGATGAAAAAAGTCAAAAGAAGTTGGGTGCAAAAACCAATTTTTGATGCACAAAAAACTAAGGGTGAGCATGGGGCGGGGTGGGGCGGTTTTATGGTAAAACCAAAAACCGAACCGTATATTTCGGTTTTTGGAAACTACAAACCGTTTGGTTTCGGTTTTTTCAGTTCCGGTTTTTGACATTGAATCGATTCAGTTTCAGTTTTTATTCGGTTTTTTCTTACTTGAAAACAAGCAAGTTTTAATCTTATATGAAGTTTACAATTCTAAGTTTTCAAGCAAAAATATTTAAATAAATATCAATAATAGCATATTATCTAGCAATCCAAAGCGTCGAAAAAACGAACAAAACAACCAAACATCAATCTAAAATATAAAATTCATGTATTTGCGGCTTTGCACTTTTCGTTCGCTTACGAGAATTGTAGGGGAAATTTTCAAAGAACACTATTGTTTGAAAACAAAGATATAATATCTATAAATAAAACAAATTATTAATGTCTTTCTTTAAGTATTATAACCATATTATGACCATTTTACCCTTCGAAAAATATTTCAAAAAAAAATCGTAAAAAAATTTCAAAAATTTTTGGAAAAAACTTTCGAAAAAAAACTTCAAAAAGGGTAAAATGGTCATAATATTGTCGTAATACTGAAAGAAAGACAAAAATGTCAACATTAATGTCTAAAAGAGTTATTTTTTTAGTTCGCTACGCAGAACTGTCATTCTTGACAAGTATAGTGCTTTAAAAGGTTATTAGCCCTAGATAAAATTATATAAAAACATATAAAAAAGTGGGGTGGGGCGGTTTTCTCGGTTCGGTTTTTCTTATGAAACCAAAAGCCGCCACAAACATTCGGTTTTTATAAAATTCAAAACCACCGCCATCGGTTTGTCAAATGGGGTATTTTTTCGGTTCGGCTTTTTCGGTTTTCTCGGTTTCAATTCGGTTTTTCGGTTTTTGTGCTCACCCCTAAAAAAACGATTTAATGCACAAACGTATTTTTTTATAATTTTTTTTCGGAAAAAGTATTCACTTTTAGAAAAAAGTCCTTCACAACTTTTTCATGCACCATCATACCCGATCTTGTGGAATTATTTTGGAATTTTTCGAGAACTTTTTTTGAAAAAAAAAATCTTTTTATCTTTTTACGGATATTTGTCTTTTTATTTGATCTTTATCCATATATATATATATATATTATACTTAAATTTTGGGCTTATATATAGGGGTGAGCATGGGGCGGGGTGGGGCGGTTTTATGGTAAAACCAAAAACCGAACCGTATATTTCGGTTTTTGGAAACTACAAACCGTTTGGTTTCGGTTTTTTCGGTTTCGGTTTTTCGGTTTTTGACATTGAATCGGTTCGGTTTCGGTTTTTATTCGGTTTTTTCTTACTTGAAAACAAACAAGTTTTAATCTTATATGAAGTTTACAATTCTAAGTTTTCTAGCAAAACTATTTAAACAAATATCAATGATAACATATTATCTAGCAATCCAAAGCGTCGAAAAAACGTACAAAACAACCAAACATCAATCTAAAATATAAAATGCACGTCTTTGCGACTTTGCACTATTCGTTCTCTTACGAGAATTGTATGGGAAATTTTCAAAGAACACTATTGTTCGAAAACAAAGATATAATATCTATAAATAAAACAAATTTTAATGTATAGATAGTAAACAACACATTTTTTAAATAGATAAAGTTTTATACTTAAATCTTTAAAATTAAATAGCAAATCTTTTATATAGATAAAATTATATAAAAACATATAAAAAGATGGGGCGGGGCGGTTTTCTCGGTTCGGTTTTTCTTATGAAACCAAAAACCGCCCCAAACATTCGGTTTTTATAAAATTCAAAACCACCGCCATTGGTTTGTCAAAATGGGGTGGTTTTTTCGGTTCGGCTTTTTCGGTTTTTTCGGTTTCGATTCGGTTTTTCGGTTTTTGTGCTCACCCCTACTTATATACAACGTATACGCTTTAAAAAAAATTAAAACGTATAAAAATAGATGAAAGAGTATAAAAACGTACAAGAAGCGTATAAACATTGATGAAAACGTATAAAAACTTATAAAACAGACGAAAACGTATAAAAATGGATGAAAATGTACAAAAATCGACATATCGTACAAACTACGCGTTAAAAAAGTTTTTTTTTTAAGTATTAATAATTTTAAAAATAAAACTTTTTTTAATGAGTATTTTGTACATTTTTATCCATTTTTATACGTTTTCATCTGTTTTATAATTTTTTATACGTTTTCATCAATTTTTATACGCTTCTTGTACATAAGCTCAAAATTTAAGTATAATAATTAAAAAAATAGTTTTTTTAGGCCCGCACATTATACATAAGCCCAAATTTAAGTCTAATATTTTTTTGTAAAAAGTTTTTTTTTTTTTTTTTTTTTTTTTTTTTTCTGAGTTAATTTCATAAATGGTCCCTAAGGTTTACCGGGTTTCACATATATAATTTTAGCCTCTCACGTTATGCAAACATATCACGTTAGTCATTTTTTAACGATCGTTTAGCCTCTCACGTATGCAAACATTAAAAAAAATCTTTTTATCTTTTACAGTATATTTGTCGTTTATTTGATCTTTATCCTATATATATATATATATATATATATATATATATATATATATATATATATAAATATATATATATATATATATATATATATATATATATTATACTTAAATTTTGGGCTTATATACAACGTATACGCTTTAAAAAAATTTAAAACGTATAAAAAAGATGAAAGAGTATAAAAACGTACAAGAAGCGTAGAAACATTGATGAAAACTATAAAAACTTATAAAACAGACTGAAAACGTATAAAATGGATTGAAAATGTACAACAATCGAAATATCGTACAACTACGCTTAATTTTTTTTTAATTATTAATAATTTTAAAAATCAAAACTTTTTTAATGCGTTATTTGTCGATTTTTGTACATTTTATCCATATAAGTTTCCATCTTTTATAATTTTTTATAACGATTTCATCAATTTTATTACGCTTTGTATAAGCTGAAAATTAAGTATTATCATTTAAAAAAATAGTTTGTTTAGGCATCCGCACATTATACATACGCCCAAATTTTTAAGTTAAATTTTGTAAAAAGTTTTTTTTTTTTTTTTTTTTTTCTTTCTTTTTTTAATGCCGTTAATTACTACATGGTCCTAAGTTTACCGGGGTTCACCTATTATACTTTTAACTCTCGCGTTATGCAACAATATTCAGTTAGTCATTTTAACGCCCCGTTTAAC
>OU343223.1:27141912-27409000 GCA_910596185.1 Chrysanthemum makinoi | reverse complement strand
GTTAGGAGTCCCAAAAAACCATATCATTAGTTACTTTCGATAATCAATCCCAAACAGCGCTTCGTAATCATTTAATCAAAGCAATCTGAGCAGTAGTTATATAAGCGCGTACAATAAACAATCCTAGACAACCCTATGAATATAGCATTAATAAGTAACCATTAGAGATTCGTCATCAATAAATGAATCAACAATCACAAGCAGACTCTGTATCGAAGGAAATCAACGGTGACTTGACACAATCTATAGGAGCACGAAGGTAGCTCCGTTGGAAGATAGAGAGCTAAAGGTGGCGCCACATACTCCCTCTCCCTCTTAAATACCAATTACAACTGACTTGAACCCTTATGAAATAATTGCAAAACCTGATCATTCAACAAACAGAACCTGTTTAAGAGTCGTTACAACAGATCAGTAAAAATTAAACATGTACACATAAGCCTGTTATTAGTCAACAACTTTGAGTCATTACAACATATCATTGATCAATTTTAAGTCGTTACAACATTCTGAAGGTTGTTTGAGTCATTACAACATATCATTAAACAAGTTTTAATGATAAAGATGTTCTTGTTTTATAAGACATACATGTCACATAATCAGTATACTTCTCTAGATGATTAATGAACATATACCTCTCTATCGTAGCTTTAATAGTGGAATTGCAGTTGGTCTTTCGTTGGCATTCATATATAGTTATTTACTCCTCGACACCTCATGTTGTTCTTGAGTTCATCCTTTAGACCTATAAAGCTGCAGATGTTAGTATATTTATTAAACATTGTTAACCTACATGTCCTAGTTACCATGCACTTATATCTTGAAGAATGTCATAATGCCATGACATTCTATTAAATTAAGTGAATAAGATGAAGAGTAGTAGTTGAGAGGGGGGTTGGAGGTGCTTCGACACCCTCAATAGGTCCATTACTAACTTGATGCTGCTTGTTAAATATAAGCCCTGGCTCATCTTTATGTAACGGTTCCTGTTAGTCTAGAAAATAAAGAGAACCACTAGGAATCTTGACTGCAATTCATTTTAATCTATAAAGTTAAGAAAACCTTTTGCTGTAATTTATTTAGGCCTAACTCTTCCCACAACATTACATAAAAATTTATTATATTAGCCACTGTTCTTATTTGATATAAGTGTAGAAACGAGGATAGTATGGAGGAATAAACTTCCCTGTTTTTTATTATATATTTTATTGAATGAGGAGGATCATATATATACAAAGAATGAAAACAAACTTCCCTATTTACAACCTATAATTACGGGACTAAATAAGGATAACACAACAACCACTTAAATGATAAAATTATAAAGCTCTTGTCACACTCCTCAAGGTGGAGAATGTATGTCTATCATTCCTAGCTTGTCAAGAGAGCCATGAAAAACTCTCCCACACGGCCTTCTCGTTAGCATGCAAGTTGTTCCCTGGTGTTAACATGAGGGAGTTCTATAGTCTTCCTTTCTAAGTGATCTTTGATGAAATGTTTGTCAATTTCTACATGTTTAGTTCTGTCATGTTGTACCGGGTTGTTTGCTATCTTCACAGCAGATTCGTTGTCACAGTGTAGCTTCATTGGTGACATTAAAGAGATCCCTAAATCTCTTAGGATTCGTTTTATCCATAAGAGTTCACACACTCCATGAACCATTCCTCAATTCCGCCCGGCACTTGATCGTGAAACGACCTTTTGCTTCTTACTTCTCCATGTGACTAAGTTACCTCCAACAAATGTAAAATACCCAGACGTAGACTTTCCATCTGATCGATCTCCAGCCCAGTCTGCATCAGTAAAACCACTTACTTGATGGTCTTGATTCTTCCCAAAAAACAAACCCTTACCTGGTGATGACTTGAGATATCTAAGAATTCGATATACAGCTCATCCTATGTCTTTCACTTGGTGCATGCATGAATCTACTCACCACACTCACAAATAGGCTATGCGGTCTTGTGTGAGATAAATAGATAAGTTTACCAACTAGCTTTTGGTACCGATCTCTATTTGCAGGGTCCTGATTCGGGACAATTTCTAGATGATGGTTTGTTTCGATTGGAGTATCCACAGGCCTACAATTCAACATTCCGTTCTCTGCTAATAAATCTAATACATACTTCCTTTGATTCATGGATATTCCCTGCTTTGACCTTGCCACTTCGATTCCTAAGAAATACTTCAAACTTCCAAGGTCCTTTAGTTCAAATTCGTGGGTACTCTTTTGAAGTTTAGTCATTTCTTCTTTGTCATTCCCAGTCACCACCATATCATCTACATACACAATTAGTGCTGTTATTTTTCCTTTCTTTGAATTCACGAACAAGGTGTGATCGGCGTCTGATTGTTTGTATCCGATTTTTTTCATAAATGCTGAAAATCTGCCAAACCACGCTCGTGGAGACTGCTTTAAACCATATAACGCCTTCCATAATTTACATACCTTCCCTTCACACTTGATGCCAGGTGGTGGATCCATGTACACCTCCTCTTCAAGATATCCGTTCAGGAAGGCATTCTTCACATCAAACTGCTTAAGTGGCCAATCTTCATTTGCTGCAATAGAGACTAAAATACGAATGGTGTTGATCTTTGCTACTGGTGCAAACGTGTCTCCATAATCAATCCCATATTTTTGTGTATAACCCTTGGCTACTAATCTCGCTTTGAGTTTAACTATTTTTCCACTTGAATCCAACTTTATGGTATAGATCCACCTACAACCCACTGTTTTCTTTCCATTTGGAAGTTTAACCAACTCCCACGTTTGATTCTTTTGAAGTGCCGCCATTTCCTCATTCATTGCACTCTTCCATCGGTCATCGTTTAGGGCCTCTTGCACATCACTAGGAATAGTGGCGGTAGTTAGTTCTTCCACCATTAATGCATGTGGTTTTGCGAGTCGGTGTTGTGATACATAGTTAATGATCGAGTACCTCCCTTTTGCTTTTAAATCTGGTTGGTATTGCTTTTAGAGCTTTCCCGGTTGCTTCTTATTGGGTATCTTCGATCACCATCGTCTTCCAGCTCTACTTCTTCGTCTAGATCTGTTGTTTCTTCGACTCCATGATGATTGAGTTCTTGTACAATAGGGATATCTTCATGTTCCTGTAAAACAGAAGTGGAAGTATTGTTTTCAGTGTTAGTTTCAATAATTTGTTCCGGAGCTGAAGTCTCGTCCTCATTATCATGATCAGGTTCTGCACTACTCTCAACACTAACACTTTTACTTTCTTGATGAGGTTCACTGACACTATGAGGTTCAACTTCAAGAAAATCAGAAAAGTCGGAAAACACGCCTTGTTCATTGAGGTTCACTTCACACAGTTTCTCCCCCTGAAGTGTACCCTCATTGAAGTAAGGCACAGTTTCATGGAAAGAAATATCACGAGTGACATATACCTTCCCATTCGTGGGGTCAAGGCAGCGGTACCCCTTTTTGAAATCTGCGTAGCCTATAAAGACACATCGAGTGGCACGTGGTTCCAGCTTACCCACATTTTGATGGACATGGCGGTGCAACCAAATATTCGAGGTTCAAGATTCTGATGTGGTGGAGTACCTACGAGTTCATGAAGCTTTTGAAGTGGAGTTATGAAGTCGATAACCCTTGAGGGAGTTCGGTTCATAATATATGCAGCGGATCGGACCGCCTCCCCCAGATTTGCGAGTGTCATATCAAAGAGAGAGGCTCTAACAATTTCAAGAATCATTCTATTTCGTCGCTCAGCAAGCCCATTTTGTTGAGGTGTTCGGGCACAGGACGTTTGGTGCCGGATAGATTTTTCTTTACAGAAGTTTTCCATTTCAAAATTGACGTATTCGCCCCCATTGTCGGATTGGAGAGTGTGAATGTCCCTCCTATATTCAGTTTTCACCAGTTGATGTAATTCTTTGAATGCTTTGAACACTTCTCCTTTGGTTTTTAGGAGAGATATCCATATCATACGTGTACATTCATCAATAAAAGTCACAAAGTAACGAGCACCACTGGGAGTTGGAATCGGGCGGACCCCATACATGAATGAATTGTCATGAATGGTATCATAGTTTTATTATTACTGGGAACATAAGAAATTCTCTTATTTTTTGCTAACTCACAAATTCCACAATAAAAATCACTATCAGATACATTCAAAAACAAATTTGGTTTCAACTTCCTAAGATAACTAAAGGATAAGTTCCGAGTCGATGCCACAACATGGCTATGGACTTATTTGCTTGAGTCATTCCTACATGATTAGCTTGACTATGATAGTTCTCTTCAAGATAGTATAACCTTCCCCTTCTAGTACCATAGCCACGAATCTGATGTGTCACTATGTCCTGAAACACACAATCATTTGGCCAGAATGTCACATAGCAGTTAAGGGCCTCAGTAATCTGACTAACAGATAACAAGTTTGATGACAATGAAGGTACTACTAAAACTGAATTGAGTTCCATAGAATTCGACACTTTCACATTTCCTTCACCGTGTGGTTCTAACTCACCACTAGCTGTATAAATGTTCATTTGTTTTGGTTTATGTGATGTAGTTAAAATTCCAGGGTTGTTTGTCATATGATCCGTGGCTCCTGTGTCGATTATCCAATCATTACTATGAGTAGAGTCACAACAAGACTTACCTGTCTTCGCGGAGGTGTGTGCTGCTATGGGGTTGGGTACCTCCTGGGTCTGAGAGGAATTCGAAGTTGCCATTGTCGCTTGCCCAATCTTCTTCCTTGGCTTCTTCGAGAAATCCCACCAATCTGGGTAACCTATGATCTCATAGCATCTAGTTTTTGAGTGTCCTTCTTCTCCACAGTGGGTGCAGGTGAAGGTGTTTCCTCCTCCTCCCCTTCCAGCAGGTCCCTTTCCTTTCATAGGGCGATTTCGTGTTGCAGCATGAACCATACTGTCTGGTTCATCATGCGCGTCCTCCATAGCTCGTCGCTGGTTCGAATCTTTCCTGATGTAGGCGTAACACAACTCGAGATTGAGAGGAGGGTCCTTTCTCAAACATTCGCTCCTAGCCTGATTGAAATCAGAGTCCAAACCAGCTAAAAAAATGTGGACTCGGAATCGAGACATGGTTTTGTTCGCTGCAACTGTTGCTTCGATGGTGTCTCCCTCTTCAGTCAATCGAGTATCAATTTCTTGGAAAAGACTAACCAATTCATTGTAGTAAGTGGGAAGAGGACGTCCGTTCTGACGAGTGTTGAAGGATTTCCGATTCAACTCGTAGAGTTGAGTCTCATCAGTTCCATCATAAAAGGTTTTTGAAACAGCACTCCAGATCTCAGCCGCCGTTTTAAGTCGAATGAAACGACGCATAAGGGTTGGAGTCATTGAATCAATCAACCAACTTTTCACCCTATTGTTATCCGTCATCCATGTTTCAATTGCTTTCTCATTCGATGTGGGTTTCACCGATGTGCCGGTGAGGAACCCTAATTTATTTCGAGCTCCTATGCGCATCTCCATTAATTGAGACCACAATGGAAAGTTTGTGTCATCGAGAATGACTCCAGTGGGAAACGGTGCGTCCTGGACGTTCTGGACGATGACAGAGTTGGAAGTTTCTGCTGCGTCGCCGGTCCCCATAATGCTTCAATAGTTCGATGGATCAGAATTTGAGTGGCTCTGAAACCATGTAGAAACGAGGATAGTATGGAGGAATAAACTTCCTGTGTTTTTTATTATATATTTTATTGAATGAGGAGGATCATATATATACAAAGAATGAAAACAAACTTCCCTATTTACAACCTATAATTACGAGACTAAATAAGGATAACACAACAACCACTTAAATGATAAAATTATAAAGCTCTTGTCAACAATAAGTAAAGGGTTTTATATCAATATATAAAGCATGTAATCCATCTGTATATGTATTGCCCTCCAAATAGTCACCAAACTTTATTATAATGTTTCTCTAGTTAGTAGTTTTTTTAAGGTGGAGACTTCAATTATCATGCTTTCATTAACCTTTTTTGAATCTCAAATAATAAATCCATAATAACTCAGAGAAGTAACTCTGTTTATTAGTATGTCTTATGTTTTTTGATGCAATATCCATTTTTACTCTTTGGCTGACACTATGGTAATTTAAGCATAGCCAAGCATAAAAACGCAAACCCAAGTATTCTGAAACTACCCAAGCACATCAACATTAACTCAATAATTTCACAGTACCCAAGCACAAAAACAGATACACATGTATTCAATAACTGTAAATGAATTAGATGTGGAACCCAACACAAACAAAATAATTAAAGGAAATAAACCTAACACAAACAAAATAATTAGTGAAAATATAAATTCATCTAAATCAGTCCAAAATGAACACTATATAAATTCAAAAGGTATTATTTACTTTTTCGATTGAATGAAGAAAAAACCGCTTGCTTGAGAACCACCAAATCAACGCCAGTTACATTAGGGGTGCGATTGATGCAAGAATCATTAGAGATACTTCCCCTGGTAAAACTTTAAAATGAAATACTTATTAGGCATTAGCCTCAGCGTGAGATCGAGATTCGCAGAGGAAGATATGGTGCTTGTGATGGGAAAATGAAAAGCCAAAGTGGTGTAATTTTGATTTTAGGGTAAAAAATAGGCGTGATTTTTTTTTTTTAATAAATTAGATTTGCACTTTACATTTGCTAAAAAATACGGAGCAGTTTGTGAGGATCGGGATCCTACCTAAGATTGTTTTCAGCTTTACAAAATCATAATCGTAGGATTAGATCGGGATCGTCAGATCCTATTAAAATATATATTTTTCTCTAGAAGGGTTGTAGTTTTATACTTTTATATATTTCTATATAATATTTTATATGATAAACGAATCTAAATGAACGATAAAAAAAGTCATAAGTTCAAATAGCGTAATAGCAAAATTATAAGTTAATATAGGAGAAAAGAGCTAAAAAATAGGTTAATAATATGATTGGATCGTAACCTATCCTAAGATCCTAGTTGCGATCCTACAATCCTATTACGATCCTACTTAAATTACGATCTTGTTACGATCCTGATCATTTTTTGTGGTGAGATCGTAGGATCGTACGATCCTACCTGACAACCTCGCCTTAATATTTTTGTTTATTATCATTAGTGTCGCCGCCGCCACCACCACCACTACTAACTACCACTACTACTATTATTATTTCGTTTTTTGCCATTTTTATACGTTGTCGTCCGTTTTATACGTTGTCTTCTGTTTTTGTACGCTTTCGTCCATTTTAATACTTTTTTTCCGTTTTATACCTTTTCGTCCGTTTTTCTTACGTTTTTGTTCATTTTTATACGTTTTCGTCCGTTTTTATACGATTTTCTTACGTTTTTATCCGTTTGCTTATGGTTTCAATCATTTTTATACGTTTTCGTCCGTTTCCATAGGTTTTAGTCCGTTTTTATATGTTTCGTCGTGTTTATACGTTTTCATCTGTTTTTCATACGTTTTATCCGTTTTCATCTATTTTTATCCGTTATTATACAATTTCACACATTTTTGTTAGTTTTTATACATTTTTGTTAGTTTTTATACATTTTTGTCCGTTTATACGTTTTCGTCCGTTTATCTTACGGTTTCATACATTTTTATCTGTTTTTATATGTTTTCATACATTTTTATCCGTTTTCATACACACAAAAACGTAAGTTAAACAGATGAAAACCTATAAAAATAGACGAAAAAATATAAAGTTGGACAAAAAACATATAAACACGGAGGAAACGTGTAAAAACTGACAAAAACATATGAAAACGTATTAAAACGGAGAAAAAAGTATGAAAACGGATGAAAACATAAGAAAACGTATATAAATGAATAAAAGCGTATAAAATCGGGCGAAAGCGTATAAAAACGGATGAAAACGTATAAAATGGACGAAAACGTATAAAAAACCTATAAAACGGACGAAAATGTTTTAAAACGGATGAAAATGCATAAAAATGGACGAAAACGTATAAAAACGTATGAAAAGCGGGAAAACATATAGAAACGTATGAAAAGGTAAGAAAACGGATAAAAACTGTGAAAACGTTAGAAAAACGTACAAAAACCAATGAAAACGTATAAAAACGAACTAAATACGTAAGAAACGGATGAAAACGTATTAAAATGGACAAAAACGTATGAAAACGCATAAAACATGCAAAACGTATGAAAATGGACAAAAATGTATGAAACGATATAAAACGGACTAAAATTATAAAAACGTTTGAAAATGAAAACGGATAAAAACATATCCAAATGTAAGAAAACATATGAAAACGTAAGAACAACGTATAAAGACGTAAGAATTATAAAAATGGACGAAAACATATAATAAACGGACGAACGTATAAAACGGATGAAAGCGTATAAAAACAGACGAAAACGTATAAAATAGACGAAAATGTAAAAATGGATGAAATTATAGAAATGGAAAACGTAAGCGTATAAAAATGGACGAAAACGTATAATTTATTTCAAAAAACTGTTTAGGGCTAACGATGCAAAAAACATTAATGGAGAGACTAACAGTGTATATATTTTATCTCACGTTAAAAGATAACAGAGAACTAATTTGTACCGTTAGTCCTGAAATTAACAGAGGGATGTATTGTAGTTAACTTTGATTTACGGAGAGATGTATATGTCTAAACTTTAGGGAATTCGATGTATTGTGAGAAATAAAGTTAACTAGATGAATGTATTTGGAGTTACCCTTCTAAATAGCTTATTTTTATATAAAAAAAAATGAAAATGAATAATCCTTTGATAATCTTGTATGTTTCAAGAACTTTATATAAGTGAAAGTTCTAGAAAAAGATTTTGATATCATCAATGTCGGTTAGATTTCATTAAGCTACCTCCTAATGAAATAAGGGAACATATATGGTGGGAAGTGTTAAAAATTGGCGCCATTTTCCTATTTGACCAAGTCAATTTGCAAGTAATAATGATAACTGAAAAAGATCGGAGGTATGTATACATGTGAAGCCAATTATTTGGCATTATATAATGTTAAATTGACAATATGTAAGGAAATACTCGTACACTAGAGAAAAAAAAAAAGTTACTAGTTAGACCGGTTTGTATACAACGAAGCGGTGCCTATATGTTTTCTACAATAGATACCGGTTAATACTTCTTTAACAGCTACTTATCTATTATAGGAACCGGTATTTATAAAACCAGTCTCGATTAAAGGGTGTCCATAGCCATTTTTGTAGTAGTGCCAACTACATATTACGATTACTACATGGTTATAACTTTAATTGTTACATATTATATAACCACTTAATTGATAACATTCATCGACTACGAAAAATCTAAACAGTCCAATGCTTCCTTCCCACACAGACAGCGTACTAAAACCACAAACCTTCATTCCCATTTAGCCTGATCCGTAACTTCAGCCGAACAAACCTGTTGAAAATGGCATTGATATATCATTAACCAATTCAAGTGATAATGTTTAAAAGGAACATGAATAGAATGGTAAGTTATATAAAACATACTATAGACAACACAGTTTGTATGATTTAACAAAAGAAGAGATTCTTTGTATGGGGCGATGTAGAAAGATCCCGTATCTCCTAAAATTCCCATGCTGACAAATAATTCAAGTTCTTTGTTGTACAGGAATAGCGAGTGACCTAAATGGTTGCTGCATTGTGCGCTTCCACTATTAGAGCCTGATCCTTTGTAAACCCAAGCAAACGAACAGATAATAGGGTGGGGATGGCAAAGAGGCTTCTACATGATCTTATGGCAAAACCATTCACGTCTAACACCCATCCACAAAACAATGGCATATCTTCATCAATGATCATACCAGAAATCACTAGAGAGGTTCCAAGATCGAAAACATAGAATGGAACTGGGAGTTCATTTTTTAAAATCTGCGGAAGGTCTATAACTTTAAATTGGTTGGTTACCAAATCAAACAAAATCAACATATAAATCTTGTATGTAACACCGTCCTAATTAGTTAACTTTTCACTCCCAGTCCAATAGATAAAATGACCGACAACTGCCTGACTTTGACGTTTCAATTTGATAGTTTCACGAGGGGGTAGAAATTTTCAAGGCATGTCCACCTTAACGAGTTGAAAGAAAAGACAAACATACCAGAAACCACTTTGGAAAACAGGATAGGAGACCTTCACGATCGTCGGGTCTAGAGTGTCCGAACGGACGGCAAAACCAAAACAAATCTTTTACATTCAATTTGATGCGTGTAAAACGGGACATGTACTGCAAGTGATTTTTGGATTGCCGGGTTCCAAATAACAGACATTAGATTAGACCCATAAACAAAACACGAAAGACCATGAGAATTGCCAACTGCAATCATAGATGAAAGCATTAAATCTGTACGAAGTACCGTAGCGGTCAACTGTTCATTAAAAGCTAACATAAAACCTTTGTGACCCTGATCAAATGTTAGCGTAAAAAAACACTCATCGTTACGACGAACACCGTAATTAAAGATGAAAAAACCACAATCTATACTAGCCTTCCATAACTTGCAAACACTACGTAGCTGGAGTATAGACTTAGGAGGTAGCCTGCGAATGATATCTAGTGAACATCCAGTGGGATATAGTCGGACATTTTGTTAAACAAAAGCAGAAAGATTGAGATAAAGATATGAAGTGAATAGACCAAAAGAATAAAGAAAGATGTTGTTAAACAAATTAAGAAAGATTTGTATTGAAGAAAGAGATTGGAAAAAGAAGACATTTAAGGACATGTACCGTAATGTACTATAGGGCAACCAAATATTAAATTCTGCTAGTATATACCAAATAAATTAATAAAGTATACATAACCCATAATATATAGAAGTGGTTTGCAAAGCATAGGCTTTTTTGTATATGTGCACGGGTATTAACTAAACAAGTGCCGTTGAGTTCAAAAAATATTATAATAATCGACAAATATATAATAGAAGTAAAAATACCTACAGTATACGTTGAAAGAAAAATGCTTCACATGTCAACATTAGACAATAATTATGAGTCAAACGGACATTAAGGATAGTACCTTGAAAGACCGCTATCAAATTATGTATTCAACCTTGTGCTTCCAGAAGTATTCAAGCATTCATTCATGGTAAGCAAAAGCTGTTTGAAGAGAGTCGTCTACTTCCAGATGCTAGTTACGGAGCAATCTATACAAAATAATGCGCACCCATACTCCGATCGTCACCATACAACTCAATTGTTTTGGTACTTGTGGACACTTGTATGTGATTTTATAATCCCCGTGATATGCCCTACTATGCAGTACCCAGCGTTTGTTAGCTACGATTTAAGCTGTGTTTGTAACTTTCTCTTGGAACCTCGCAACCACCGTTTCACTTCCTGAGGTGACCCAAGAGAGTCATAAATGTAAACAACTCTAGTGCGGATATGAAGCTCACAGAGTACCCAGTGTTTTGTATTTTCATTCATGGGAAAATACACCTGATATATAAAACAAATGCAGAATATTATAAGCTGTTTATAACAGTAGTGGTATATGTACGGTAAGAGTCTGCCATAATGACCTTTGCAACATCTCGCCAAGCCACAGGGTATGTTGTGCCATCTGAATAAATGGTAGGCATGTTGCCACCTAGGATTTGATTGCAAAAAGTACACCCTGCCAAAGCCCAATCTGCATCAGCTGGTATAAACAACCACATCAATTCAACCCATGCATCCAAGTGCTGCGGACAGATAAAGAGAATCAAAACTGTAAACATTCGTTTCATAAGTAACAAAACAAAATAATAAACAAGTGCAGTAGACCAGCTAGGCATCAGGTTTACTCACTAACTCATTAAGCCACCCGCCGGTGCGGTCTTCAACACATGCCAAGGCTACCCAAAAATACCTATAAGCAATAACCGCACCGGAGCCCCAAGGAAACCTATAAAGTAATGGTTCTTTAAGCTTCAAAAAATTGCGAAGGTAATCAGAACATAACCTTCTTCTTGTTGCATTTCAGGTGTCGTAAAAGTTCCTACAAAATAAATATATTCAATAACATACACACAATCATAATGATGTTATTGGATTAACAAACAGAACCTACCTCTACAAACGGTTCAATTGTGGGCGAATAGAGTCGACTAACTGGACACGTTCTTGGGTTTCTAGATGTTTCCTGAAAACAAAGTTGAAAGATAAGCAGAAAAAAATAAAAAAAAGATTCGTTTCAGTTACAATTTAATAAGGTGATGTACATCGAAACGGCAGGGATAATAGCCTCGTTAATGACACCCTGCGATCTTGTAACACGGCGGCAAGGATTAGCTGATGTTTTTGATACCCCATTTTCTGAATCGACAGACCCAAACAACATCACGTAAGTTTGTATGCAGTGCGCCTTCTTTACTGAGGTTGTCGTTCAATTTTACTCTCTTTCTTTTGTTCGTATTCATATCGGAGAAAAGATCTTCCAACAGAGGTTTGTCATTAGGACCTACCACATTTGCAAATGACACTTTCTTGGGTTTAACCTGAGATTCAGGGGCTTCAGCGTCTTTCTTTGTTGGTGTATCTTCTAGGCTAACCACAACAACATCATTGTTACTGGATTCAAGGCCAACAAACGAATTTTTGTCAACCACATCCCCTTGTTGATCATCACAATCCATTAAATCTAAAGACGGAAGACACAATTTTGTATCGACGCTTTTGTTGACATTATCTTGGGGGGAAACAGGAGTATCATTTTGGCCAACCACATTTACATATGGCAGGTCATTAAGACGACCAGTCATTACCACAATCCGGTTCCTGCTAAATTTTAAATATATATACATAAGTAGGGACGTATGCTATAGCTGATATTTAAACTGTAACTGAAATATAACGTACAATAATGGGGTCACCGGGTATTTTATTTTCCTCTTTAGGTGCAACTGGTGGAAGTTGAGTACTACTTTGACCTCCATATTCCATAACATGACATTTTTGGGTCATGGCACAAGCTTCAACAAGCATACCAAGGTTACATGGTTGCGTTTCTTTAAGCCCATCATCATTTTCAATGTCCGTTGCATGGTCCGCATGGACAACCTTATCCCCGTTAGGGCCTACAATATGAGACGACGTGGCCTGTATCGACCAATGTTTGATATAAGTGTGGACACGAACGATTATTTGAGTTTGGTATAAACATTGGAGGTAAACTGAAAAGTAAATACAAACCTTCGGATCATCGGGAGTAACGTCAGGGTCGTTTGTGGTGGCACAACTTTTAATATGTTCAGGATCAACAGCAGCATAATTATTAAGACCCAATAGTTCCTGTACTTTTTAAAGTCTGGTTTTCATAGTCATAAACACATCAAGTACCAAAGGTGTGTTTCTGACCGAATGAATGTCGTTTTCTATCATCAAAACTTTTTTATTCAAATCCACTAACTCACGAAATAGACGCCCTGTCGAATGAGTAGTTCCCGTTTGTGAAACATTTAAATTGAAATCGTCCATGCACAAGTTTAAATTGAAATCGTTCGCGAATTCATTTGAATGCTCTGCAGTCTTGTAACCATCGTCGGTCTCTGGAACAGACAAACCATCTATAAATTGGGCGCTGGCAATACACCACGGTTGCTTCATTTCAGCTTGTGTTGCAAAAAGTTCATCAATGGGAGTTGAATCCTAAAAACAACAAAAATATTTTAAAAATAATAATAATAATAAAATTTAAATTACTCATATAATGTGAACAAATTCAGTTACAAGTTCTTGGGGTCAGCAATGTAAGACTGTGTGATGCATACCGGTCCAAAGAGGTTACAACAGTCCGGTTTCCGAAACTTTGAAAGTCCTGACCAAGCAAGACCACGTGGAATGACCTTATTGTCTTTCACCCACCAAAGTGAGCTTGTAGGATAAGTCTCCAAAATCCAAATCTGTAATAGCCACAATTGTCATCTTTAAAACGTGTACTTATGCAGCTATCGTTTTTGAAAATGTTTCAAGGTTTACCAAAGTAAAGGTAACCTGTTTAGGATGAAACAATACCTTTATGGTTACAATTTAAAAATAAATCACAAACTAAAATGTGTTATAACATTTTTGTTATCTAAATTACGGGTAACTTTTATATTACTTGTATACAGAAGAAAAACCAGCATTTCATAACAATAAAACAACAACGTTAATTTTAGGTACTTTTGAAATGAATAAGTAATAGCACAACAAAATAGAATCAAAAGATTTTAATAACCTGTTTTTGTAAAGAAATATGTTATCAAAGCTAGACATTCATACATTAGTACAAACTAGTGAAAATTCTAACCTTGAAAGCCCAAGCGAACCCGTATAGATTGTATGTGGCACTGAACTTTGGGTTTTTTTTCAATTTTAACAAATGATCTTTTCTGTGAATATGAACAATATTGACAGTCCTTTGATAAAATTTATGCCACATATATTCACCCCAAGGAAATAAATTCCAGGCTTCAAAATCATCAACCAAGGACAATAAGTGATTATGGATGCAATTCCTGTCTTCTTTTCCCATAAACACCAGCTCTGCAGCTACCAGCACACACACCCTAACAGCATCCTCATCAGAAAGAGATAACCACCTTTTCCCATCCTTTTTTCCGTCATTAACAAGTTCCAAAAGATCAATTGCATGTACATTTGTTATACCATTACTTTTTTTTTCAGGAAATACACGATCGAAAAATGCGCTAGATCGTTTAATAGGTTTTGAAACTTTGCCAAATCGAAACCCTGTTATCAGACAAAATTCTTTCCGGCCAAACCTTAACGAATGATCCCCAATTTGGAATTTTAGTGGAGGGGAATCAGAGGAGATGTTAGAAACATATACCTGGTGTTGCAAAACATAATGCATCAGAAGGCAGTCATTCTCGCACGACTTTATATCCAACCATGGACCAAATACTGTTTACCTGAACAACCTTTCGCGGTTTTCATTCTTTGACAAACAGAGTTTAATATCTGGCAGCAACTTCAATGTAGAACGAACTGCGATTTTACAATTGTACAACTTTAATTTTGTCATATGGAATTATAGAGTAAAATTAATTAGGGTTTAGAGGGTTTTATGAATAAGATGTGGTTTGTGAGTGTGTGCCGTGATGTAGAAGAAGACGTTTAATTGTAGAAGTTGTTAGAAATCGTACAAGAAGATGTTTGATTGTGTGTAGGCGTGATGTTCTAAGTGTGTTAATATTACTGGTATTAGTTTTATAATACAACCAGTGTAAAATGACAATATTATCCTCGTGTATAAATACAAGTTGCCCAATATTATATATTTGCCCGAAAATACAATTTGGTTGCCCAAAAAACAATACCATACAATACATGACATATATTCTCAAAATACGTACTTCGGTCATATATTTGTCGGACACATGGCACCCCATGGTTGGATACCAGAAAATCACTGGGCAACTTGTCTATTTTCATTCGGCAAAAGTGCGTGGTCCGGATAGTGATAAGCCTCAGGGGGCGCGGTCTATTTGACTAATTTTCCCTACAATTAATCATAAAGTGGCCAAAATTTGTTAATAAGTGTGACCATATGGTGTTTAAAGTGAAGAAACGTGTATTTTGTGTGACTATTGATCATCCAATGGCCACATGAATTTTATGTTTGTGTGGCCTTTACTAACATTTTGTCACACAAAGCATGTTTTTTTTGGGTATTTAGTCACATACAATTAACCATAAAGTGGCTAAAAGTTTTAATAAGTGTGACCATATGGTGTTTAAAGTGAAGAAAAGTGTGTTTTGTGTGACTATTGATCATCCAATGGCCACTTGAATTTTATGTTTATGTGGCCTTTTTTAACATTTAGTCACACAAAGCATGTTTCTTTTGGGTATTTGTGTTTTGTGTGACTATTGATAATCCAATGGCCACTTGAATTTTATGTTTGTGTGGCCTTTTCTAAAATTTAGTCACACAAAGCATGTTTCTTTTGGGTATTTAGTCACATACAATTAATCATAAAGTGGCCAAAAGTGTTAATAAGTGTGACCATATGGTGTTTTAAGTGAAGAAATGTGTGTTTTGTGTGACTATTGATCATCCAATGGCCACATGAATTTTATGTTTGTGTGGCCTTTTCTAACATTTAGTCACACAAAGCATGTTTGTTTTGTGTATTTAGTCACATACAATTAAGCATAAAGTGGCCAAAAGTGTTAATAAGTGTGACCATATGGTGTTTTAAGTGAAGAAATGTGTGTTTTGTGTGACTATTGATTATCCAATGGCCACTTGAATTTTATGTTTGTGTGGTCTTTTCTAACATTTAGTCACACAAAGCATGTTTCTTTTGGGTATTTAGTCACATACAATTAAGCATAAAGTGGCCAAAAGTGTTAATAAGTGTGACCATATGGTGTTTTAAGTGAAGAAATGTGTGTTTTGTGTGACTATTGATCATCCAATGGCCACATTAATTTTATGTTTGTGTGGCCTTTTCTAACATTTAGTCACACAAAGCATGTTTCTTTTGGGTATTTAGTCACATACAATTAAGCATAAAGTGGCCAAAAGTGTTAATAAGTGTGACCATATGGTGTTTTAAGTGAAGAAATGTGTGTTTTGTGTGACTATTGCTCATCCAATGGCCACATTAATTTTATGTTTGTGTGGCCTTTTATAACATTTAGTCACACAAAGCATGTTTCTTTTGGGTATTTAGTCACATACAATTAAGCATAAAGTGGCCAAAAGTGTTAATAAGTGTCACCATATGGTGTTTTAAGTGAAGAAATATGTGTTTTGTGTGACTATTGATCATCCAATGGCCACATTAATTTTATGTTTGTGTGGCCTTTTCTAACATTTAGTCACACAAAGCATGTTTCTTTTGGGTATTTAGTCACATACAATTAAGCATAAAGTGGCCAAAATTGTTAATAAGTGTGACCATATGGTGTTTTAAGTGAAAAATATGTGTTTTGTGTGACTATTGCTCATCCAATGGCCACATTAATTTTATGTTTGTGTGGCCCTTTCTAACATTTAGTCACACATCGAATTAGGCAAACTGTGACCAAAAAGTGTTAATAATTGTGACTATATGAATCTTTTAGTCACATATAAGAAATCAATATATATCAAAACAAATTCAAATATATATATATATATATTCAAAATATATTCAAATACAATAAAATTGGAATGTATATAAAATTGTAATGTCGTAAATAATAAAATTCTCAATAATTTAACGACTTCTGACTCTTGATCTTCTTTGCTTCCTTTTGCATGGCATCACTAGAGACGTAGCGCTTCGGTTGTAATTTAGGTGCGGTTCTGTTCTCACCAATCAGTTTTATGGTACTTGGTGGTGTTACCTGTAGGAAACAAAAGCCGGGTGTATAAAACACTGAATTAAATATGAAGAATGATATATGTAGGTTTATAAAACACATGCATGTATGTACCTTTTCATCGAAAACCACTTGATCCTTTGGCCATGCATAAAAACCACCTACTGCATCCTTAACTGTTTTGAAACCGTTACTTCCTACATCCGGTATGCATGTTGTATCCACTAAAGATTTTTCAATAGACACTCTTTAGCAATCCTTTGGGAATGGTTTGTTATGAAGCATTTGTTTTCCATCAGTTTTGTATACGGTACCATCCGCAATAATTGTTGATTTCTTTAAGTTCCACAGTCTGCACTTAATTACCTAAAAAGATAATTTGTTGCATGTATATATGTATCAGTAATTAATTAAACTAAAGAACATATGAAAATGTTTAAATACATACTTGTGGTAGTACTGTTAATGGAGACTCATTTTCTTGTGATTCGAAAAGTTGACGTGAAGAATCCTTTCGTTTTGATCTAGTCGATTTCTTAGATGTGACAGATTTAACAGTTTCCTATATATATAATACACGGTAAATAATACATGTATGTAGAATTCAAAAATACCAGGGGGATGATTTATTACTTACACTTATTTCCATTTCCTTTTCCAAAGTTGCAAGTCCATTAGACTTCTCAATGCTCGCAATTTTCTCACGTCCAGCAACACGTGTTCCGGCATCCTCATCAACACTGCTATTTATAAGATTAATGTTAACCGGAGACACCTGAAATATAAATTGTTTAAGAAGACTGCAGCAATATTTAAAAGGGTAAAAAAAAGATGGAATGTTACTTTCTTATGTCTTACTTCCGTTTGTGTCAATGGAGTTGAAGTTGACTGCAACTGCCCCCTTTGTGCAGCCAATTGTTTCATCAAATCCTGTATTACCGCCTCTTTTTCTTGACGTTGGCGCCTCTCATTATCAAGTTCACTTTGAAGTAACACCACTCTTTCATCAGATGCTTGTCCGATTCGAGGCAGATCAAAATACCTCTTGTAGGTTACTCCACCTCCCACTCCTCTCGCATATCCTCCCTTTTCCTTACCTAATACAACTGTCATGGCATCAGTGCCATGATCAAGCTTCAAGATTCCTTGTTTGATCTTGTCATCCGTTTCTTTTTGCACACACAATATGGGAAATAGGTTATTTAATTCTACCAGTATTAACTTGTTACTAAAAGTATTAACTAAAACACTACCTGTATTAACTTATAACTAACCGTTTTAACTAATACAGTAGCAGTATTAACTTATAACTAAACAAACATAATAATAAAATTTGCAGTCAAACTTACAAATTTTTCTCCCATGATCTGATATCATCATCGTGATATTCTTCGTCTTTTTTCATCCTTGCGTACCACGCGGTGGTTCTTCATCTGGTTCAATTTCTTTACTCTCGATCTTATAAACATCAAATACATACAAATGTAAGATAAACGAATATAAACAAAAGTATGATGCTATTAAATGCAAATGTGCAATTGTTTACTGTTACCATTTTTTCTATCACACGGGCGTATCCACCTCGTCCCATTGTATGAACATAAACAGACTTGGAACGCGACACTTTAGCTTTTGTTGATCTCACCTTGCAACACAAAATCATACGGCGTTTAGATGTAGTAATGTTGATAGTATACAACTAATACATATGGAAACATATGAAAAGGTGAAAGATATTTGAACTTGAATAAAAATGACTAATTAACACCTTGTATTCCTCGCTGGCTGTGTAGTTTACAAAATTAACCCAATCTTCGGCTTTTATAATTGCACTATACTTTGCCGGGACTTCATTTAGTTTTGAAATGGTATTTTGGTTGGGCAATATGTAGTTTTGTATCAATTTCATTCTGAAATTCCTTAGAAGTTGACCAAGAAGATTCATTATCAGCTTTCTGACCGTCAAGTCAACATCAAAATATGGCTGCAAAGATTAACAAATTGTTGTTAATTAGTTGCACATACTGTAAATGCAGAGATAAACTTATTAACACCTTGTACCTACGACAACTAAGCCACTACTAGTTAAAAAAAAGTATATGTGTACCCAAAAACTCGAAAACAATGCTCTGTTTTTTCATGATAACCTATCCAGTGCATCGAAGGTTACACTGACCTTTATTCCGTCTGTTTTCCATATTCCTGCGAAACTTAGCTAACCTAGTTATGCCCCTCTTAACAACATTCGCATTTGAATAGTTTTTTCAGATCCTCACCCTCATCGAATACGTCCTCGATTCATATTCTAAAGTGTTTTCATTTTCACGATCAGAATAAACCAAATCATCCGGATAATTGATTTGCGTTGCCATGATTCGTCAAAAGTAATGTGTTAAAGAAAATTAGTAAACTTAATTGGTAAATAATGGTGTAAAATTGAAGTTCTGGTTGTTTTGCTTGAAGCCTGATTTATTGGAGTAAAATTAGGGCTAATGATGGGCAGTTTTTCAATTAAGGAAACCATAATTTTCAAAGTAATTTTAAAAATTTTGGCTAAAATTTGGCTCCAAATAATAATTTTAAAATGTGGCTCCAAATTGATTATATAGCATTTAAATATTTAATTTTTGGCTGCAATTTAAATATGAATTAGAAAATCAAATTTTTGAAAAATCAAACAAATTTTGAAACCAAAAACACCCCTGACAGAAATGGTGCTTACCCACAGTCCCAAACACCCATATTACTTCAAACCAGCTGTGTCAAAGACACATATAACTGCAGATACACTAAAATCACCACATGGTGCATACAAATGAACAAACAAAAGCTAAAAATGGACTTAAAGCAACTAATTAAGTAACTATAACTAATAAGAAGTTCCAAATAAACAATTAAGCACAAAAATAGGCAAATCAAACCAAGAACTGCTGATACATCAAACAGCCCTAAGAGTTTAGAGTGTCGAGTCTTGGCTTAGCAACGCCATTCTTCGCATGCTTGTAACATAAAGATTTTTGACTTGCCACCACTAAATATCCTATCCCACCAAACCATTTGTTTCCCTACCGTAAGCCTATCATTACAACCCTTTAAAAGACCTCTTGGATAGTCTTTCCTAGGTGCTTACGCCAAAGCGATGGAGGTTTGATCTAGTCTTAAGCCTATGGTAATCTATGTACTAGGACCAGTTAATGAGTGTTTATCTTCCATTTCCAACTTGTTATATTTCATATACACCCGAGAGATGTGAGTATCCAAACACCCCATGTGAGGTGCTAGTATGTAATTTCCGTGCTTGTTCTGACTTTTGCTGGGCTTATATGTGTTGTGGATCGTTCTAAACTAATGCTTCATGACCCCTAACTTATAAATTAACTGGCTAAAAGCACATTTGCTTGAGGACAAGCAAATACCAAGTGTAGGGATATTTGATAAGGTTTTAAAATGTACCTTTTTGAGGGGTCGTTTAAGCCCTTATTTGATCACTTTTGTATCCGTTATTACTTAATATCGTTCCTTTTCACTTTTTAAGTCTCTTGAAGGCAAATTGCTGGAATGACACTTATTGCTTATTTTCAAGTGACGGCATCAGGCTTTAAAAGAGTAGGGCGTCGCAGCTCAGACGGCCTAGATTTGATCCAGACGACGTCAGAGACTCAAGGCGACGGTGTCACGGACATAAGGTGACGTCGTCACAATGATAACGTGGCCAAGACGAAACCCTAATGACGGCGATCCGACGGCGTCACAAATTAAAGGGTGACGCCGTCGCAGTTGTAACCTTATATATAGAATCCGAATTTTTCAGTTTTTAGTGTGTAGTTTTGTGGAGTAAAAACCTAAACCGAACCAGGGCTGTCTTGTACAGTATTTTAGGGTTCCATACCCTATCTTACATCAAGATAAGTGTTTTACTTCATGAATTTAATTATGTCTTCAATTGATTGTGTGTATGCTTGCATGTTCCCCATGTCCGGCTAATTTACTTGTGTGTTTGCTTAGGTAATATGAAACTTAGTTATTGAATATTGATTGGTTGTCTTTTATCCTAATTGTGATTGACCTAGTATTGCGATAGGTCATTCGTTGTGTTATTAATGCTTGATTAATCTTTGTTGAACCTTAGTTTATAATCACCTAGAGTAATTGTAGGCTATACATCCAAAGAATACCTTAGAGTTAAAGTTTATAAATCCTAGAGATTTTGTAGTCATTAACCTTTGGTAGCTTCAAAGAGTTAGGGATAAACGCATACCCTACGACCTTAGAGACACAACGCGATTAAGAATAAGGACGTGACAATTCAACCATCAATAGGAGATAACTAGGGAGTAATAAAGCCTAAGCAAATACAATTTTAATCATCATACGAGCACACAACAATAGACATAGACTCACCCTAGCTTAGTTAATTAGATAATTAGATAGTAGAAGTAATCGGTAGAAATACCAAGCCCCCAAATCCAAACCCCGAGATTCGTACCTTTCCATTTCCAAAAAAACATAAAAAAGATAAAAAAGAATAATCTTCCTCAACCCCAACCTTAGCGTAGTAACTTCTCACTAGCATTCCTATTCCCCTAGAGAACGATATCAATTCTCGTGGCTTACCCTAATACTACAACGATTAGGTTCACTGCCTAGGGTGTTGAAAAACTTGCTCGACGAAAAGGAAGTTTCTTTGACCCCAAACGCGCTGTGTAAGCGTGTCTGTTCACATGTACTAGTTGTGACCAGACGGTCCCACTTGTAGATGCTCTCATGACTGAACGTAATTTGTGACTCAAACAGTGTCACTAAAACCTGAACTATTTAGTGTTTCTTTCTAGCTAATATCTAATGACCCCTTTTTAGTAAGGTTTAGAAGATCTACGAACGTAATCAATTAAGTCCCTATATGGTACGGTGAATTGGCAGTGTTATTCTTGTGATCACTCTCTTGTCTTCATATTACGAGAAAAAATGATATTTAGTTACTAAGGATTTAGTGACGGTAAAATAAGTCACTAAATCTGAGTGTTTGTGACACGTTTTAGAAAATGTGGGTAAATTTAAAGTTTTGTGATTGAGTTAATTACATAATTGGTCCTTAAGGTTTACCGGATCTTGCATATATTGTCCTTGTGTTTTTTTTTGACGGGTCATGTCCTCGTGGTATGCAAAAATTACGGGTCATGTCCAATTTACTAACGACGTTACTAGAATTTAGTGGAATAGCGACAGAAATAGCGACGGACACTAAAAAGTCGCAAATTTTCGATTTCAGAGCGACACCTTTAGCGACATGACCGTCGATAGATGTCGCAAGACATGTCGCGGCCTATTCTCAAGGTTAATGATGTCACAATACATGTCGCAATGCTTGTCGCTATCTAGAGAGGCATGTTTGAAAGTCGCATTAGAAGTTGCAAATTTACCGCCTTCCTTGCTTCATCGCAATACATGTCGCTGGAATAACGTCTTTTATGTGTTCCGCAAAATAACTCGCTGGTTAGCTTTGTAGTTATATGGTGTCTCAAAGATAGTCAATTTTTTTTCACAGTTATTTTGGTTTTATCAATAAATTATTCTTACCATATATTTTTACTTTTTAGACATAAAGGCCTAAAAATATTAAAAATCACATAGATATTTTTACTTAGACATTTTATTTTATGCTATTTTTATCTTAATGTAAAAAGTTCACAAAAGCCTAAAAATACTTTTTATCTTATCACTCCCTGGTAGGCTTCTCTCATCCAGCTCAGCTCAGGTACGATTTTGATTAGCTTCTCTTATCTCAGTACATGTACGATCCCCAATTTTAATCTAATCTTCTCATCTCAGCTCAGGTATGAATCAGACACCACTCTCTCCATCTCAAGTCACCATCTCTATACGATATGTTTAATCGAATGTTTGATTATTTAGCTTATTTATGATGTTTAATCGAGTGTTTAAGTGTTAGTATATGCTTATGCAATCAACATGTGATTTTAACTTGTTTATGAGGTTTAATCGAGTGTTTGATTGTTGATTGTTGAGTTGTTAATTCATGCTTATGCAATCGAGATGTGATTTAACTGAAATTTTATGAAGTAGTTTAGAAGTGTAAACCAACTGTTCGACAAAATGTCTCACTAGTTTTGAGTATTTTTTCACTGGAAAACGTATTGATTGTATTTGTAGAGTGTAGAACTTTGTTTAACCACCTTGGATCAAGAAGCCTTCGAGACTTCATGAATAGGGTAAGGATCAAAGATCGAGCACAAAAACCACCTTTCATGAATCAAGCTATTTGGGAAGGACTATGGACAATCTGGGAATCACCGGGGTTTATAGCAAAATGTGAAAGAGGGAGAGCTGCCCGACAATCTAATAAGCGTTTGCACGTTGCCGGTTCAGTCTCGATCGCTGAGCACAGAAGGAGATTGGTATGTGAATTTTCTTTACCATGTTACTTATTCCAGACACTTTACTTATTCAAATAATCAAGTTTTCGAGTTGTTGTGTTTGGTATAGTGAGACCGGTTATGATTATCTGTTAATTCTGGGATCAGATTGATTAAGTTATGGATAATTAGTTTACTAGTAGTTGCAACAAACTGATTCTAGAGTTATCTGATAATTTTATGTTGAGGACCCTTGACCTATGGTTGCTGATGTTATATGTTTAGTACTGATGTGCTTAATCGATTATTTTGCTAACATCGGGGGTACTATTTTTGTTGTTTTATGATTATAACAAAAAGAACTAGGAAGGGATCCAACTGCTGCATAACTATTTTTTCAGACTCACATGAAGAAAGACAAGACTTTTGTGGACAAAGAGGCAAAAGAAGCCTGGGTAAGTTGTTGAATAATCCAAGTGTTGTTTCTGAATAAGCAAGTGTTACTTTACATGTGCTAAATGTGTCATACTTTTTATTAATGAAGGAACAATACATGGCAAAGTATGGAGCATATGACTCTTAAGATACGCAGTCAGGAAACATAGCAAATACATACATCAGATGGGCAGAACATGTTGGCTCAAAGAAAGGGAAGTTTTATGGCCTTCCATCGGGGTTTGATAGATATATATTTTAGCATATTGTTGATTTCATTGGCCAAACTACACAAAACCATGAGATCCTTCAGCTACGAGAGATGTTGGATTGCCAAAAGATAGAAAATGATCTTCTTAAAGCCGAGCATGAATGTATGAAAGAAACACAAGAAGCACACTCACAAAAGCTTGACCAGATTGTTAAATCTCTGAATTTGCTAGAGGGCGATTTAAAGGTGATTCAATCTGCTACTCAAAAGGTTCTAGATCTGCTTCAACGCCAACAACCGGCTGTTTAGATGCTTAGTCCAAGTAGCAATGTTGTTAACAAGTTGCAGGTTTACACTCGTTGGTTAAAGTGACAATTAGCAGATTTACAATATTTGACATTGTTTGGTTTAGCTCAGTTTCTTATAATACTTTTGTTGAAGTAGCAATTTTACTTGGAACTTATACGACACCTTTTAGTGTCTTTATGTATGACTTGGAACTTATCATTGTTTAATAAACTTATTATGTTTCATTTGTGAATTCTTGGGGCTAAATAAAGAGACATGTAGTACAATATAGAACTTAGAATGTTCAACAGAGAAAGTTTTTCGACAGCAGAGACTGAATTTGCGACATATGATGATTTTTTTTTGCGACTTTAAGTGACGTCTAATGAGAAAAAGCGACATAGTTAGCGACTAGAATAGCGATGGATATAGATTTTTGGGACAGAACTCGCGACAACTAGCGACTCCATGAAGCAAGTGAAAATCCGTTGCAAGGCCTTCTTGCGACATCATTTCCAGTCGCTACGTGCGACAAACTTGTTTGTCGATAGTGATGACGCTAAATTATTGCGACGTAGTTTGAAGTGACGCATAATCTGCGACGTTTTAACACCGACAGGTATCTACCTAACGCAAATTCTGACGCAATGATAAAGTCCGTCGCTAATTACGTCGATCCGTCGCTAAAGGCTGCAATTCTTGTTGGTTTAAACGGTCGTTAAAAAAAGACTAACGTGATATGTTTGCATAACGTGAGGGGCTAAAATTGTATATGTGAAACCCGGTAAACCTTAAGGACCATTTATGTAAAAAAAAAACAAAAAAACTTTTTAAAATAATTATTATACTTAAATTTAAGCTTATGTATAATTTGAGGGCCTAAGAAAACTCTTTTTTTTTTAAATTATTATACTTAAATTTGGGGCTTATGTATAACGTGAGGGCCTAAATTTTTTTATTAATACTTAAAAAAAACTTTATATATATATATATATATATATATATATATATATATATATATATATATATATATATATATATATATATATATATATATATATATATATATATATATATATATATATATATATATATATATAGTAGGGATCCAGTGAGAAGTAAATTAAAATAAGAAGTGGTGAGAAGTGATTAAAACCACGCATTTGAGATGCAACAACCTGCATTAGATGCATTTCTATTCATATATATGCAACATCTTGAGTTTCGAAATTTAATTTGATGTATAGATGGTGCAAATTGATTTTCATGGTTTCGGCACGTGTAGAGGAACAAAAAACAAGAGAAATAATAAAATGCATCTAATATACGTATATGCATCTGATTAAAAGCTATAAAACACACTATGGTGCGTTATATTGCATCTAAGATTATAGGGATGGATCTAATTTAGGTCGGTGCATCTCGAATTTGCGGTTATAGTTCTTCTTATTCCTTCTTATTTGATCCTAACTATATATATATATATATATATATATATATATATATATATATATATATATATAGGGTAAAGTTAAAAGACAAATATCTGTAAAAGAATAAAAAGATTTTTTTCAAAATATTCTCTAAAAATTCCAAAAAAATTCCACAAGATCGGGTATGTTAGTGCATAAAACTTTTGTGAAAACATTTTTTATAATTTTGAGTTTTGATACGTTTTTTTAATGCACAAAAAACGAATTTTGATGCGCAAAATTTTCAACTTGTTTTAATTAGATGCGTAATGTTATTTTGATGAAAAAAGTCAAAAGAAGTTGGGTGCAAAACCAATTTTGATGCACAAAAACTAAGGGTGAGCATGGGGCGGGGTGGGGCGGTTTTATGGTAAAACCAAAAACCGAACCGTATATTTCGGTTTTTGGAAACTACAAACCGTTTGGTTTCGGTTTTTTCAGTTCCGGTTTTTGACATTGAATCGATTCAGTTTCAGTTTTTATTCGGTTTTTTCTTACTTGAAAACAAGCAAGTTTTAATCTTATATGAAGTTTACAATTCTAAGTTTTCAAGCAAAAATATTTAAATAAATATCAATAATAGCATATTATCTAGCAATCCAAAGCGTCGAAAAAACGAACAAAACAACCAAACATCAATCTAAAATATAAAATTCATGTATTTGCGGCTTTGCACTTTTCGTTCGCTTACGAGAATTGTAGGGGAAATTTTCAAAGAACACTATTGTTTGAAAACAAAGATATAATATCTATAAATAAAACAAATTATTAATGTCTTTCTTTAAGTATTATAACCATATTATGACCATTTTACCCTTTGAAAAATATTTCAAAAAAAAGTCGTAAAAAAATTTCAAAAATTTTTGGAAAAAAATTTTCGAAAAAATATTCAGAAAGGGTAAAATGGTCATAATATGATCGTAATACTGAAAGAAAGACAAAAATGTCAACATTAATGTCTAAAAGAGTTATTTTTTTAGTTCGCTACGCAGAACTGTCATTCTTGACAAGTATAGTGCTTTAAAAGGTTATTAGCCCTAGATAAAATTATATAAAAACATATAAAAAGGTGGGGTGGGGCGGTTTTCTCGGTTCGGTTTTTCTTATGAAACCAAAAGCCGCCACAAACATTCGGTTTTTATAAAATTCAAAACCACCGCCATCGGTTTGTCAAATGGGGTATTTTTTCGGTTAGGCTTTTTCGGTTTTCTCGGTTTCAATTCGGTTTTTCGGTTTTTGTGCTCACCCCTAAAAAAACGATTTAATGCACAAACGTATTTTTTAATTAATTTTTTTCGGAAAAAGTATTCACTTTTAGAAAAAAAAGTCCTTCACAACTTTTTCATGCACCATCATACCCGATCTTGTGGAATTTTTTTGGAATTTTTCGAGAACTTTTTTTGAAAAAAAAAATCTTTTTATCTTTTTACGGATATTTGTCTTTTTATTTGATCTTTATCATATATATATATATATATATACTTAAATTTTGGGCTTATATATAGGGGTGAGCATGGGGCGGGGTGGGGCGGTTTTATGGTAAAACCAAAACCGAACCGTATATTTCGGTTTTTGGAAACTACAAACCGTTTGGTTTCGGTTTTTTCGGTTTCGGTTTTCGGTTTTGACATTGAATCGGTTCGGTTTCGGTTTTTATTCGGTTTTTTCTTACTTGAAAACAAACAAGTTTTAATCTTATATGAAGTTTACAATTCTAAGTTTTCTAGCAAAACTATTTAAACAAATATCAATGATAACATATTATCTAGCAATCCAAAGCGTCGAAAAAACGTACAAAACAACCAAACATCAATCTAAAATATAAAATGCACGTCTTTGCGACTTTGCACTATTCGTTCTCTTACGAGAATTGTATGGGAAATTTTCAAAGAACACTATTGTTCGAAAACAAAGATATAATATCTATAAATAAAACAAATTTTAATGTATAGATAGTAAACGACACATTTTTTAAATAGATAAAGTTTTATACTTAAATCTTTAAAATTAAATAGCAAATCTTTTATATAGATAAAATTATATAAAAACATATAAAAAGATGGGGCGGGGCGGTTTTCTCGGTTCGGTTTTTCTTATGAAACCAAAAACCGCCCCAAACATTCGGTTTTTATAAAATTCAAAACCACCGCCATTGGTTTGTCAAAATGGGGTGGTTTTTTCGGTTCGGCTTTTTCGGTTTTTTCGGTTTCGATTCGGTTTTTCGGTTTTTGTGCTCACCCCTACTTATATACAACGTATACGCTTTAAAAAAAATTAAAACGTATAAAAATAGATGAAAGAGTATAAAAACGTACAAGAAGCGTATAAACATTGATGAAAACGTATAAAAACTTATAAAACAGACGAAAACGTATAAAAATGGATGAAAATGTACAAAAATCGACATATCGTACAAACTACGCGTTAAAAAAGTTTTTTTTTTAAGTATTAATAATTTTAAAAATAAAACTTTTTTTAATGAGTATTTTGTACATTTTTATCCATTTTTATACGTTTTCATCTGTTTTATAATTTTTTATACGTTTTCATCAATTTTTATACGCTTCTTGTACATAAGCTCAAAATTTAAGTATAATAATTAAAAAAATAGTTTTTTTAGGCCCGCACATTATACATAAGCCCAAATTTAAGTCTAATATTTTTTTGTAAAAAGTTTTTTTTTTTTTTTTTTTTTTTTTTTTTTCTGAGTTAATTTCATAAATGGTCCCTAAGGTTTACCGGGTTTCACATATATAATTTTAGCCTCTCACGTTATGCAAACATATCACGTTAGTCATTTTTTAACGATCGTTTAGCCTCTCACGTTATGCAAACATTAAAAAAAATCTTTTTATCTTTTTACAGATATTTGTCTTTTTATTTGATCTTTATCCTATATATATATATATATATATATATATATATATATATATATATATATATATATATATATATATATATATATATTATACTTAAATTTTGGGCTTATATACAACGTATACGCTTTAAAAAAAATTAAAACGTATAAAAAAAGATGAAAGAGTATAAAAATGTACAAGAAGCGTATAAACATTGATGAAAGCGTATAAAAACTTATAAAACAGACGAAAACGTATAAAAATGGATGAAAATGTACAAAAATCGACATATCGTACAAACTACGCATTAATTTTTTTTTAAGTATTAATAATTTTAAAAATAAAACTTTTTTTTAATGCGTATTTTGTACGATTTTTGTACATTTTTATCCATTTTTATACGTTTTCATCTGTTTTATAATTTTTTATACGTTTTCATCAATTTTTATACGCTTCTTGTACATAAGCTGAAAATTTAAGTATTATAATTAAAAAAATAGTTTTTTTAGGCCCGCACATTATACATAAGCCCAAATTTAAGTATAATATTTTTTGTAAAAAGTTTTTTTTTTTTTTTTTTTCTTTCTTTCTTTTTTCTGAGTTAATTACATAAATGGTCCCTAAGTTTTACCGGGTTTCACATATATAATTTTAGCCTCTCACGTTATGCAAACATATCACGTTAGTCATTTTTTAACGACCGTTTAAACATCGTTAGTAAATTGGACATGACCCATAATTTTTGCATACCACGAGGACATGACCCATAAAAAAAACACGAAAACAATATATGCAAGATCCGGTAAACCTTAAGGACCAATTATGTAATTAACTCTTTGTGATTTATTGACACCTTCAATGAACAAGTTGTGTCCCAACATGGCCCTAAACATATTCTCACACATTTTTTGTTCAAACGTAAATAGGAATTTTTTATTCATCGCATTTTTACTTAAAGTTTTTAAGTGTAGGAGAAACACATGAATATTTTAGTGACACATTTTTAATTTTCTTGACATATTTTAGTTACACTTTTTTTAGTTTAATGACGCTTTTTGTAAGTGTCACTAAACCACATTTGGTTGGAAGAATGAAATTGAAATGTGAAGGAATGGAATGGAATGTTAGAAATTGAAATCCTTGGGATTTAAAATCTGACGGAATTGAAATCTGCAAATACTAACGCATGTTTGGTTGGAAGAATGAAATGAAAAAAAACAATTATATTAAAATATTTAAAATTTAATTTTAGTTTAAGATTAATAAACTAAATATTATTTAATAAATAAATTACTTATCAAATTATAATAATAATTTTTTAAATAATATTATATAAACTAATATATTAAATAAATAATTTTTTATATAAAATACAATTGTATTTTTTAAAGTATAAATTAAAAAAGTAAGCTATAAATAAATTATATTTAATTTTAAAAAACAATTTAATATAATAATAATAATTTTTTTTAAATAAATAATAATTTATATTCAATTTTAAATAAATAATAATTTTTAAATCTTAATAACATGGTTGTTTATAAAAAAATAATAATAATAACAATAATAATTAAATGATCGTTTATAATAATAATAATAATAATAATAATAATAATAATAATAATAATAATAATAATAATAATAAAATAAATAAATAAAATAAATAAAAATAATTAAAATAAAATAATAATGATAATTAAAATAAAAAACAAAAATAAAATAAATAAATAAAATAAATAAATAATAATAATAATAATAATAATAATAATTATTATTATTATTATTATTATTATTATTATTATTATTATTATTATTAATAAGCTATGCATCTATTAAGCCTTAATGGCAGTCCTGATAGGCCTTTGTTAGGTAATTGGAACTTGCCATTAACATGCTTTTTAGATGAATAGTTTACTAAAAATCATAAAGTAGGTTTCCAATGTGTGAAGGGTAAGTAGCTTTGGTGGGCAGTGTATGGAGATAGGAATAGTGAGAAGTGAAAGATGAACCTACTTGGTCCTATCTATACACTGCCAAAGAGGAATGGTTGGTACTCACTGTAGGGTGTGTGTTCCCATTTGTGTGAAGCCATTGTAGTAAATGGAAATGTAGCACAATTGGTATAGCCCCTAAAGTGGAGAGGTTATGGATGCCTAGTGAAGCCAATCACTTCTCTGCCTATGTCATTGTGGTGGCAGGTTGAATGATGTAGGTGGAAAGTGTGTTGGAAATGTAGCTAGATGGTCTTGGTGTGCATAAATAGGTGAATATTTGAAGGTTCTGATTGTATCTGCAGTTTTATCTCAGTTGTTGAATTGTAGATAGTTTGAGTATAGTCAGTTTCTGGTTTCAGTTTAGCTTTGATTTTCATGGCTTTTCTGGTTTAACTAGAAAGTATAGTTGGATGTATGCCTGTTTTTGGGTATGTCCAAAACAGTTATGTTATATTTCTTTGTACAAAGTTGGAGTATATAATATAATTCACCTTTTGCACCAAAAAAAATAATAATAATTATAATAACAATGATAAAGATAATAAGAATTCCATGGAATTGTAAACAATCCTTCTCATATTGTCATGGAATGTTGAATTCCATATATATGGGATTTTGAAGGAATTTCATTCCATTCCGTTTGCCAACCAAACAAAGTAAAGAATGGAATTCAGATTCCAAATTCTTTAAATTTTTCAACCAAACACGTTATGAAATGGAATTGAATTCCAATTCCACCAGAATCCTTAGGATTCCGCCGAACCAAACGGGCCCTTAGAAAGTGAAATGGAGGGAATTTGGGAAAGATTATGAATTCATTATTATGAAATTTAAAAGATACATCTGCTTATTTATACAAGAGGGAAATAAAATGCTAACTAACTTTTGACCACACTTTGACAAACACAACTGCTAACTAAACAATTACAAACCGAACTAATACAACTCATTACATACTACTACACTTTACTAAACTCTTGTAGTGATGGAGAAATTTGAAGATATCACAGTGTTGATAGTCCCCCCCCCCCCTCTCTCTCTTCCCTTCTTCAAGTTGGCAGTGTGTAGGCATCACACATGCCAAACCTGGGTATGCAAGTGCGAAAAGGTGATTTGCTCAGGCCTTTGGTGAGGTCATCAGCTACTTGATGAGTTGATGGAATGAATGTAGGTAGAATAGTTCCAGACTTGATCTTCTCTCTAACAAAATGGCAATCTATATCTATATGCTTGGTTCTTGCATGTTGAATAGGATTAAAGGCCAATGCAATGGAAGACTAATTGTCACAATATATCGGAACTGGAGGAGTAGTCAGTATCTGCAAATCTTGTAGGAGACTTAGGTATTTGAAAATAAGAATAAGAATATCTACACACGATATCAAAATTAAGATCAGAAAGGTTGTATTCAAATTGTCATGATCGACACGGTGCACATCTTAATCTATATATGCTATGTTTTCGGATTGAGCTTCTCCAATTGGGTTGGATAATAGTCCCATACATTCGTGCATAGTCATATATACATCTGTTACAAATTCATTCCTGCATAGAGTTCATAAATACATACAACATAGTACTCGGCATTTAAGCTGCCGCTACAATGGAACATACCTATCTGCAGCCTACAACAATCGTGATATTCTCCATATGGACAACCAAAAGATTATGAACATTTCATGATTGATCACCTGTCAAGCATATACATTTATTCCAAGAAAATGTAATCAAATGAAGCTGAGTGATCTTAGAAAGTATATGATCTTTCAAGAAAAGCATCCAAGTGTGGATTCCATGTAAATATGTGGAGAAAGTAAAGCTAAGAAGAAAACTTGAATGACAAATAACTACTTTAAGTTTGGAGGACAGTGAATCTTATTCAATGGATATACTATTTATATAGAGGCATATCCAATTTCATTGACCTCTCCTCCATGCTACTAGTGATAACTGCAACTTGAGCACTTATAACATGGTAAGCATCTGATTATCCCATTGGAGTTGACATAACATTTCTAACACAAGGGCATGACTATTGAGAATATAATTGGCTTGTCTCTTTATTGAAATAACCATTACAATATATAACATCATTTAGATTATTCTAGATATCATAATAACGGGCTAGGCCTAACAAAGCCCATAATCACTAATAAAGCTAATGTATAACACTCCCCCGCATTTGGAGCGGGAGATGATCGAACGCTCAAACTGGAACGAAATTCTTCAAATAAAGCAGACGACAACCCCTTGGTGAATATATCAGCATATTGGTAACACGATGGCACATGAAGAACACGAACATGACGATGAGCAACCATATCACGAACAAAGTGTATGTCAATCTCAATGTGTTTGGTCCGCTGATGCTGAACATGATTGGCAGTCAAATAAATAGCACTGACGTTGTTACAATAAACAAGAGTAGCAGATGGCAATGGCATATGAAGTTCACGAAGAAGATTACGAAGCCATGCAGTTTCAGCCACTACATTAGCAACACCGCGATACTCAGCCTCGGCACTGGATCTAGAGAGAGTATGTTGCCGCTTGGATGACCATGAGAGAAGATTATCCCCCAAAAAGACACAATAACCTGAAGTAGAACGCCTAGTAGTAGGGCAACCCGCCCAATCCGCATCAGAATAAGCCACAAGAAAGCCGGTGGATGATGCGTATAGTTGAAGCCCAAAGTCCAATGTACCACGAACATATCGGAGAATACGCTTAAGAGCCGAAAAATGAGGCTCTCGGGGATCATGCATATAAAGACAAACTTGTTGTACATCAAAAGAGATATCAGGACGGGTAAACGTCAAATACTGTAAACCACCTGCAAGACTGCGATATAAGGTAGGATCAGATATAGGATCCCCATCAGCACCAAGCTTAGATTCTGTGTCAACCGGAGTCCGAGTAGGATTGGAGGAAGCCATATGTTCCCGGTCCAGAAGCTCCATTGCATACTTCTTTTGAGAAAGAAACATGCTTGTAGAGTCACGAGTAACCGAAATACCCAAAAAATAATTAAGTGCCCCCAAATCAGTCATATCAAACTCCGTATGCAAAGAAGAGATAATACGCTGAAGTAAATCTGTAGATGAAGGTGTTAGTACAATATCATCAACATATATCAATAAATATGCAACCTCAGAACCATGCCGATATATAAACAATGACGAGTCACATCGACTCGAAGAAAACCCAACTCGTAGAGCATAACCTGCAAACCGTTGAAACCAAGCACGAGGTGCCTGTTTCAAACCATATAAAGACCGTTGTAATCGACAAACATGATGTGGACATCTAGGATCCACAAAACCGGGAGGCTGGTACATATAAACAGTCTCGGAAAGATCCCCGTTAAGAAATGCATTTGTTAGGTCACTAGTTTTACAAACACAAGTTATATAGAAAGAGATGAAAGGCGGATGAACAAGTAAATCACACACATACACGTTAACAATAATACGGTTTAGGCAAAGAGTATGAATGAGAGAATAACTTGAACAACCAACCCTCAAGTGAGGGTTATTACATGGTTTATATAGGCAAGGAGCTAGGGCAACACTCCCTCTCCTTCCCTATTCCTTATTGGGCTTGGGCCTAAGCTTATGGGCCTTCTACATAAGCTTGACCTTAAACAAACATAAAGGCCATAATAAAGCTACCTATTACATATGAAATATAAATACTTGAAATACTGTTTAGGAGTGATTCCAACAATCTCCCCTCAAGTATATATGAATGTAAACAGTGAAGGCGTTGATGTAATAGTAGCATGACGCCTTCGACATTCTTCTTTCTTGTGAGAGGAATTGCCTTGATTCGAACAATCTCCCAGTGTAGAGAGATAGTTATCTTTGAACGTTATGCTTTGACGTCATCTTTAACTTTGTTCTTTGATCATTGTTCTTTGTGGTGAAAGTGATAGTATATTGTTGTCTGCATCATCGGCCTCAGTCCGCTTCGCTGCTCCAGTGTCTCCACGTCATTCTTCAACATGCTCACACGCTCTTTGACGTTGGAAATCAATACCGATGAAGTTCTTTAAGTCTTTGACTTTGTAGATTCTTTGGTTTGACGAAGAATCATTCTGACTGTTGTGTTGCATTGAGATAGAACTTCCATTAGTGATGATGTTGGCGTGAGCATGAGAAGAATCAGCACGATCATCCCACTCCGGAGCTTCCATAAGAAGAAAACATTTAAACGGTTAGTAATAAGCGGATTCCGCACTTACAAGTTTGAACTTCGAGAGTGTTAACAGCATAGTGTGAAAACACAACTCTAATTTTTTACAAAGGCCGTTCCTGAATCGGAGTCCCACAAGTGAGATAACATGATGTACCGAAGTACACCTACGATTCAGATGAGTCGCTGAGGTACACCGATGCATCACCTCACGACTGTAGACCGTTTGAGACCACTAAGCGTAATCCACGGGAGTTGCCGAAGCGACCTGCTGTCGTTTGATGTTGACCCTGGCAGGAGTTTCCATTCAATCACTGAGGATCACAAATGTGAACCTCTCATAAATGTTCTTGACAGATTGCTAAGATCTGTGAAGGACTCGATATGAACCATTGATGATCTTATTAGTTGATCATCAAGTGATTAAATGTCAAGTGTTCCTAAGAGATCTTTTGATGAATCTCGTGGCTCTAGACTCAATAGTGCGTTTTGGTTTTCCTGAGCGGAGACTAGGGAGAGGGTCTCCTTCTTCAATACCAGCAATCTCTAAGAGAAAGCCGATAGTTTACGTAGGGTTCCCTGTGAGAATGAAACAAGCTTCTATTGAGAGAAACTTGAGTGGATAAGAAGGTTTAGTGCATGCGTCACTGGGTCCATGACGACTTTTAATCTTCAATACCGGCGTCACTAAGTGACAACTAGTAGCATATGAATTGAACCCGGTGTCTGCCCTAAGTTGAATAATTTGGAGGGCTATTTCTTTTCACCCTTTTCTTTACATTTCTTTTTATTCTTCAACTCCTTCTTTCTCCGATTCTCATTTTCTCCTTTTTATAATCATTCCTAAGGACTTCTAACACTAACTAATGGTAGTGTCCTTGGGTAGATCCCTCTGGCGGATCATAGGACGGTTATTCCTAACCTTAGTCACCTTATAACTCCATGACTAACCTATGTTTGCCATTAAAACCACAGTATGATAAAATATCTCTCAAAGGGTTTGTTAATGAAAAACATGTTTGAACCATTGTGAGAGATGATGTTTTGCATAAATACTCCCCTCCACATGTGCTTAATAGTTTTAATGGTTAAATGCACAGTGAGGAAAGAGCGCGCACTTTTTTTTTGAATTGATCCATCAAGATAGACAATCCCCGCGAGACACGGTTACGTTGCATAGTTAAAGAGTTACATTGTCAGCTTTTAGGTGACAACTAGCTCTAATAACTACCTTGAAGGTGTAGACAAACCTTGGAAGGTTGTCAAACCCGTCAGAGTTCATGTCTATCAAAAGTTTCTCGAATGGTACATTCTACTCGGACAAGTCCTTTGCGAGACACGCTTACATCACTAGCGAACTAGCTTGAAATTATTACCCGTCCAAGACAAGTCTTTTCGAGTTACTAACAGTTTAGTACCGTCAATTCGTTGGTTAAGTCCGAGGTACACAGATTCATTTGCATTTTGTACAACATATTTCTTATCACACAATTTTCTCCCCTCAAAAATGGCATATTAAAGTGTTATTTTTGAAACGTTTGAGAATAAATATGACCATTTTGAGTGTTGCGGGAAGAATGACCACTGTGAACAATTTGTGAACAAAGTTTCAAATAATCCCCCTCAACAAGTGATATAAACGGTTGAGGTTTTGAAAGTCTTAAGGGGAAGTACTTGTTCTTTTGAGCAAAACCTTGAAAATGAAAGGTTTGATAGGTTTTACTCAAAAGTAAGAAGCTTTCGCTCCTTTAATAAGGATTGTGGCACGAGCGCACCACGGGTCCTTTATTGACAAGTACGGGTTGTACACTGTTATGTGTGCACAAGCCATAGACATATTAAATCACACATCCAAAATTATATGAAGGAAACAATTCAAGAGGTACCAGGAATTGCGGTGATATTCCTGTGAGTGCAGGCGTTGAAAGCCGGTGATGTTTCTCCTGGGTCGACCACCAACATAGCTCTCCAATCGTCGAATCGATCCCTTCGAACAACCGTTCATCAATCATGGTGATGATCCTTCTCACATCCCTCCTTTCCGAGAATTCCCGCTTAGGAGACCCAACTTTCAGGCGTATATCCTTCAACCAGTACGCTAATCCGTCCCTAACCAGCTTCAAAGTATGATCCCCGAATTTCCGAAGATCACTACACGCCATTAAGCAGTTTCTTTGAAGTTCACTGCGGTAAACAACTCCGAAAGGTTTGCCGATGAGCGTATATTGAGGTAGCCGATTGAGATCGGGAAGAGTAAGCGTTGGAGGAGTGAGGTTGACACGCGCTCGATAAGATTCAACAGCCATCCGGATATCTTCAACACGCTTCTTTGATCACGATGCGCCTAATGAAGATGAGAACCTGACTTGATAAATTCACGTTGAACTTCGGTTGAGAATTGTCTCATACGACTACTTTGGCAAGGTACATGTCTTCGATGTCGTTGAGGGACAAGTTCTCAAAGTCAGCCTCTGAGAATCCATAGTCCTGTTCATCTTGTCGCTTGACTATGATATTCTTTAAGAATGTGTAGTCCCACTTAGACTTGAGATCAATGTGTTTGATGGCCACGATGTCCTTAGAACTATATAATGCATGTTGAGACTTCGAACCGGCAGCTTCAGTAGATTCTTCGGCGCTCGGCCAATGATGAATCCCATACAATGCATCTTGGTCGTATGCTTGCACGTTGTCAGAAAACAAGTGATTTGCACGTTCCTCGATAGCTATGCTGTTTGAGTAAATAGCCTGGGAATGGAAAAGTCAATGATGTAGCGTATTTTCGCGAACCATCGCTACCGTGTAAGAGAAAATCCAGGTCTCTGTTAAAGAAGTATCGGAAGGGAATCCGTGGTTCGTCTGTTTGGCCAATGGTCGGTAGGGTTTGGTCCAATCGGTGTAGTATGGAGGGTTGTCCCTTTGTGTGAAGTCAATGTTTGCTTCCGGATTGAGCCAATCCATGTCGTTAGACATAGCTCGAGCGATGTTCTCAAGATGATATTCGACCTCGAGGGCGCTTTCAGAGCTGTCTTTAAGAAGTTGGAATGCTTCATTCTTGATTCGCTTCAACTCAGATTTCGTCATTTTCTTCACATGGAACTTTTCTTGCAAAAGTTTTGCGTGCTCCAATGTAGAACCGTCTACCAATTCTTGACCTTCATCCGGGTAGGGAGTTTGATTGACAAGTGTGGAGAACCATTCAAACTCTTCGGTTTTATCGTCATCAAGCCATGAGACGACTCGAGTGAGTCGTCTTCTTCTTCTTTTGGAAGGCCTTGATGATGATTGGTTTCTCGCACTTGTTTGGGTGAGGTGGGTTGTTGTCGGGGCTCAAGGACCTCTTCATTGTCACCACCCGTATACTCAAAGTAATCACCTGTTTTATGAGTCGGGGGTGGTAACTCGGAATCGTCCCGAGGTTTATCAATAGAAGACCGAGGTGGAGGAGACTTTGTTGAGAAGAAGTTCGTGGTGGAGGAGGTGGCATAGAGGTAGATTTACCGGCTTCGACGCGTTTAGGTGCGAATCCTTATCCTTATCATCGTCATCTCTTGGTCGTTTGGGTTGATCGGCTGACTCCTTGCATGATGATCCGAGTTGAAAATCAAGTAGATTTTCGAAAAATTTAGCTTCATCCGAAGTAAACGCTCCAGATCGCTTTGACATTTGTATCACAAGTTTAGCGATTAACTTCAGATTCGAGAGATCGGCTTCTTTGGCCATTGTATTTTTAACCAATGCTACGATGTTAGGGGTGAGTTGTCCGGAAAATATTTCTCTAGTCACACCGGGACAGATCGAGAAGAAACTTGTGGGTATGATCTCTTGTTGTCTTCTCCAGTTCCTTTTGGACTTTAGGAATGATATCCTGAAGGTACTTGTTAGTGTAACCTTCGATCATTTCGTTCAGTTCCTTTTTACGATGTTTCTTCATGAACTTCTGAACAAATTCCCTTTCTCCTTTTATCTTTTCATGCTCGTCATACATATCTTTGTATGTGATCGCAAAGAAATTTAGCTTTTGTTGAGCACGCTTTTTCTTTCTCGACTTGTTTGACGGCTTTGGTAATCCGTTCATGAGCTTGAGAAATCCAAGATTTAGATGGTTTCTTCACGGATTTGGATGATGATTTGGTTGACTTCTTTGATGGTGGTGGTGAGGAGTGAGATGAAGAATCTGATGAGGAGGGTACATGAGGAGATTCGGGTCCTTTGGAGGTGCAGAAGTATCCTCCTTGGAACGAGTTGGACTGTTGAGAAGAAAGTCATCATAATCTTCTTCGTCATTATGTCCAGTTTTAGCCTTTTCTTCCGCTCTGCTCCTTAGCTTCTTCATCAGTTTCTCTTTCTCAGTCTTATTCTTTTCTCGTTCCTCAATGTTAAGATCAGTAGACTCCTTCACAAGCGTTTGTTGTTGCACAAGAGTGGTGGCACCTGATCCCTTATCGGGTTGATTAACCGATATCGACCTCGTGAAGAGTAGACAAAGACCACTCGATCCCCCGGGCCACCCATTTGATCTTTTGCAAATTCTTCAGCCTTTTGAATTTGTCTAACTAATTTAAACTTCTTCCTGTATGATTGATCCAGTAGCTCTTCTTCTTCTTCAGAGCTTTCATCATAAGACTCAAGTACATGAGTCTTTCCTTTGCCATGTTCAGCTATTGGACTTGGAGGTTTAGCTGCTAGAGGAGGGGATACGGTTGCATTCAGAGAAGGTAATCTCTTCATCTGTGTCGACCTTGAGCTTTCGTCCACAAGCTTTCTTTGCGGTTCGGGTTTGGGAATTGGGATGGGAGCAGCTTCCTTAGATGGAACAATCCTCTTTGAAGGAGGGTTCCTCTTGGGGAACTTCCTTTGACTCACATTACTTGCCGTACTTCCTGCACTTCCTCTTTTGGTTCTCCTTACAGGTGTTCTAGAAGATTTTTCGTCGAGATGACCAACTTTGCCTTGTTTAACTGCTTCCAGATACCTTTTATGTACGCTTCGAGCTTTCTCGACATCTTCGCTAGAAGGAAATCTGTAGCACAGACCTTGTTTCTTTGTAGGCGTTTCCTTGATTCTAACAGATAGAATGGGTTCCGTCAACATGTCGTGATTGTCGGGATCATTGAGCCTCTTGGGAATGTCAGGATGAAGTCCAAGTGCTCTCTGGATCAACAATTTAGTATATCCGATGTAGGGAATCTTTGAGCCAAGTTTGTTGAGAAATGACATCATGTCATCCCAAATCCGAGCTTCGATAGCGATGTGTTTCTTGTTGACCAATGCCCAGAATATTTGCAGTTCCATGTGCTTAGGGTGCTCATAGCACCGACCACGAAACAGACTTGGTGATGATCATGTAGAGAGTTCTCCGTGGTTGAGGAATACTCTTAAGCTCTACGTGAGAATGCTTGGTGATTATTCCCGTAGCCTCGTCATAACCGATATTGATTAAGAATTGGAGAGTGAGCTCTTCAGCAGGTGTGGCATATAGTTTGGTTGGATCGACATCAAGAATTAGGAGAACAGCCCTTAAGTCTGCAAGTGTAATGGTGACTTGTTTGTGATTCAGAGTCACCGTCACAGCAGTTTGTCCTTTGACCCTTTCCATAGTGTTCCAGAACTGTTGGATGTAGATCTCGGGAACAGTTGCAGAGTGTGAAAGCATGTTCGATACGGATGAGTCCTCTAATGTCAATAGCAATTAAACACGAAGATTCAGAGCAAGTGAGGGTGTCAAAGTCAACACGGAGATTATTCTTTCCTATCTTCATTGGATAGCCATGAGGATAGATATTAGCAATGGAGAGAACTTCAGGTGCATCCACATTCATTTGTTCACCATGTCGTGATCGAAATAACATTAGCCAAAAGAACCAACATATCGAAAGACATAATGTTAGTCAACCGAAGGTCTTATTGTCTAGTTATTGAATGTACAGTGTCAATGATTGTTACGAGTCCTAAGTCACTTGTATGTTCAATAGTTCAATGATGTCGTGAAATGTTTGGTGAGTTAGTTAACTTTAAGTTTTAAAGTTTATTTTATCACTTATTGTTCACAACATATCAAATGATTTAAGTTTATTGGTGACATTTTAGGATTCGTGATGATATGATTAGTTTATTTACAAGTTTGAACAAGTAACAATTCATCATGAAGGTCAATCCAGGGTTAAGCGTAGTTTTGGCAAAGTTATGCGTAGACAGGAATGATATATGCTTAGGCGAAGACTTACGCGTAGAATCCTAACTTACGCGTAAGAAGTGTTACGCGTAGGAAAAGGAGACCTTATGCGTAGAGCTTATGCGTAGGCATATATTAACCTTACGCGTAAGGCTACTGTAAGAGTTGACCTTATGCGTAGAGGTCATCGCTTTACGCATATCCTTCATGATACGCGTAGTCCATTGTAGAACCTTACGCTAGTCTGTTATGCGTAGGATTATTCTTACGCGTAACATGACTACGCGTAGGGTAATCCTTATGCGTAGAGTGCAAATGACCTTGATTCTGATTTTCACAAGTAACAAGCCTGAAATAAAACCATCACATCATCATTATTAACACATAGATTCATTTTAACAGCAGATCATGGCAAGAATGATGTTACACATTATGTAGAACTACATACGCGTAGCCTAAAACCCTAAATCTACGCGTATGAGTTTTAGCCATAGATTATGCACTAAACTTTTTCTGGTATGTTAAAGACATGTTGTGAGTATGTAAGCCAAGTTGTAACACTTAATTTGTTGAGAATCAAAAATACCCAAAGTTTATGAGCTTTAAACCCTAGTTTCGAATTGATGACCAATTCGTGTTTCTGGGTGGCTATAAACTTTGGAAATTATCAATTTAACAACGCAAGAGCATAACCCAACAATCTTTTTAACCAAAACACTTCACATTCAAAAATACCCAATTTGACCTAAGAACCCTAATGTTTGAAAGTTATCAATTCTGTATCCGGGGATGTTTGGGTAATGAACATGTGTTTATAGATGTAAAAGGAACATTTTGACACAATTTTATTAACCTCAAACGCCCATTCTGATTTAGTGTTCATACACTTAGCGTAGACACTAAATCAAGCATAGATCAAGATTTGACCGTTGGATTTGTATCAAAATCAAAACCTATGTTTAAAAACATGTTGAGATCATAAAACCACTTACAAATCGTTGATCCAATGCACGGATTTGTTAAACAATTTCTACGCGTAGGATCTTTTTAGGTGTTGGTAATAAATGTGAGGTGAAAGTGTTAGGTGGGGTGTTTTATCAAAAATAACTTTGTGGTTTTTGCAGTTTTAGTCCCTCCACCTTTTCCATTTTCATCCAAAGCCTCTTGACTTCCATTTTTGGTTACCAAATGAAGATTTTAGGAAAGAAACTTGACGACACTCCCCCTCGACTTGAGAAAATAATGAAAGGTTATAAATTAAAGTCCGAGGAGTGTCTTTGAACCAGGAAATGTACCACCATTTGTAAAAGAATTAATCGAGATGTGATAACATGCAAGTACACAGATGTTTTGAAACAGTTTATGAATTATTTTCTCCCCCTCAACACTTGATCGGAAAAGTACTGAATTTTGAAAGATTAAAGTGTTGACGGAAGAAATGTACTTGCAATGTTGAAAGAAATATAGATTAGGAGAATATTTTTGTTGTTTTATCGGATTTTATATTTTTGTATTTTGTTTTTTTTTTTTGAAAAGATATTTACAGAAGATGTTTTGGTGTTTGACAGGTTTTTAAGACTGTTTTAGGAGATCATCCAATTCCTCTTGAGTCAAACACCTCATACCAATCCGGTGGACCAACTCATTAAACCTAGCGGAGGCAAGGCTTTGGTGAGAAGATCTGCCAATTGGTATTCTGTACCCACAAAATATAATTCAACAAGACTGCTCCACGTGATCCTTGATGAAATGATATCGAAGATCGATGTGCTTTGATTTCGAATGTTGAGTTGCACGAGATTGCAATGGCACTCGATTGTCGCAATACATCGGGATTCGTCACAAATACGTAACCATAGTCTTTGAGTTGTGTTCTCATCCATATGACTTGAGCACAACATGCCGACATGGCTACATATTCTGCTTCGGTTGATGACAACGATGTACAATCCTGCTTCTTCGATTGCCATGACACCAGCTTATCACCAAGAAATTGTAAAGCTCCTAAAGTACTTTTCCGTGAGTCTAAGCATCCTGCGTGATCGCATCAAAAGCGATTAGTTCAAAACCGAATCCTTCTGGATACCGATCCCCAAGTTAATGGTTCCCTTTATGTATCGGAGGATTCTTTTAGCCTCAGAGAGGTGGGTTTCAGTTGGTCGCGACCGATAACGGGAGCATAGATAAACGGCAAAGACAATATCAGTCCGCTAGTGTTAGATACATGAGAGACCCAATAATACTCGGTATTTTGTAGGGTCCACCAATTTCCCATGTAAATCAGCGTCTAGCTTCTTGGTATGAGCCATTGGTGTGGCATAGGTGTCACAGGTTTTCATTCCAAATTTGTTTAACAATTCAAGGGCATATTTGGACTGACTCAAGAAAATACCACGGGGTGATTGATGAACTTGTAGTCCTAGAAAGAACGTAAGTTCACCCATCATGGACATTTCAAAATTTTTCTTCATTAGTTTTGCAAAAGCGATTGAAAACTTTTTATGTGTAGACCCAAAAATGATGTCATCCACGTAAATTTGAACAATTAAGATGTGTGCCCCGTGATATTGTATAAAAAGAGTTGGGTCAACCGAGCCTTTGGTGAAATTATTAGCAATGAGGAAAGATGATAGCTTATCGTACCATGCCCGAGGAGCTTGTTTGAGACCATACAGAGCTTTGTTCAATTTGTAGACGTGATTCGGAAACTCGGGATCAACGAATCCATCCGGTTGGCTGACATAAACCGTTTCTTTAAGTTGTCCATTGAGAAACGCAGCTTTGACATCCATCTGATAGACCGTCATATTCATATGAGCCGCTAACGCTAGAAATATCCGAACAGCTTTCAAGACGAGCAACCGGAGCAAAAGATTCTTCAAAGTCTATTCCCTCTTCCCGACGATAACCCTTAGCAACTAGACGTGACTTGTTTCGATGATGTTCCCTTCAAAGATCCAATTTGTTTTTCCAAATCCATTTTAGACCAATGACGTAGACCCCTGTTGGTCTTTCAACCAGTTCCCATACTTCAAGACGCTTGAATTGGTTGAGTTCTTCTTGCATGGATTCAATCCAGTTGTCTTTTGTCATTGCGTCTTTAATGTTTTTAGGTTCAGATTGGCAGACAGGGAGTGCATAAATGCAATGTTCACCGTCTGTGTGAAGACGTTGTCTCGTAACGACTGGTTGATTCGGGTTGCCAATAATGTTTTCCAGAGGATGGTCTTTCGTCCATCTATGTGTGGAGGGTTGATGTTGGTATACATTGTGCAGATTCTAAGGGTTCAAATGGTTTGTTGAAGATTCCGCGACATCCGTGCAGCGGTCTCATTAGCAAACGGATTGAAGAATGCATTTGGATCAAAATCTGCAGTGGGGTACTTCATTCGAATATCATCACCGGTTCATCATTGTTGGAAGCGGTGTGTTCAACTGTTGTGTTGGAGTCAACCGGTGTAGGTGCATCTTCAACAAGAGTTGTTGTAGCAGGTGTATCGTATAGGAATATTATCGTTGTGCAATGGAAACAAATGGATACACCCGAGCACGCTCATCAATATCGCCACGAACGTAGGAGCAAATAACCTTTCCATTTGTTGACGAGTTAGCGAGGGCATTCTTCACCGATGATGGGGTTGAGGGAAGTTTAAACGGTTGTGACCGGTTCTAAGTCTGTTATACTCGAAGCCATATCCGTGAGTTCATCGAAATGAGCATGAATAGTTTCCATTACCTCCTTAGTTCGACGATTCCGATTCGAAACCTTTAGAATTGTCACAGTATCCAATAAAGACTCCAATGTTAGCTTTGGCTTTGAGCTTTCCAAAGTCATCACGATCATTATTCGGATAGCAAAGAGATCCAAATACATGAAAGTGTTTTAGATTCGGTTTTCTGTTATGGACGAGCTCGAAAGGTGTTTTGTTGTGGCGTTGTGTAATCATAGAACGGTTTTGAGTATAGCATGCGAGATACGCTTCGCCCATAAGTAACTGAAGTTTAGCATTGATTAACATTGTTCTTGCAGCTTCCACTAACGCTCGGTTTCGCTTTCAACAACTCCGTTTTGTTCAGGTGTACGTGCAATAGATGTTTGATGTTGAATTCCCACTTTCTCATAGAATTCACGAAGGGTTTTGTTAACAAATTCAGCCTTTGTCTGTTTCGATGATTCGACGGTGTTGCGGAGCTGAACCGTATTTTTGTGAGAAAGGTGATGATCATTTGTGGAGCTTGGTCTTTGCTACGAAGAAAGTAGACCCAAGTCCATCGTGAGTAGTCATCAACAATTACTAAGATGTAGCGTTTGCCATTGATCGCTTGCACACGCATCGGGCCACACAAATCCATGTGAAGAAGATGAAGCACATGTTGAGAGCTGTGTTCCACCTTTGAAGGAAAATGAGCACGAGTGCTTTTCCCTTGTTCACAAGCTGAGCAAAGGTGATCTTTTGAATACCGGAATCGTGGGAGTCCTTTAACTAGTTTGTGTCGAGCAAGGTTGGTGATGGTTTGAAAGTTTAGATGTGAGAGACGACGGTGCCATAGCCAGGATTTTGTTGATGTTGCCTTAGAAAGTAAGCAAATGGGAGAGGAAGCAACCATGTCTTGCATAGAGATAGTGTAGAGACTAGAATTACGCGAGCCCGACATAAGGTCATTTCCTTGTAGATCACGAATGAAACAAGTTTTCTCCCTGAAAGCAACCTCCAAATCTCAATCACAAAATTGACCATCGAAAACAGATTGTGACCGAGGCCTTCCACATAGTAAACCCTGCTAATTTCGATGTTCTCATTGACATAGTCTCCAGAGCCCATGATAGGCTGGTGATCATTCCCGAACCTCGACAGGCCAATGAACTTTGCAATAAAGTTTGATAACATTTAAGATTGCCTGTCATGTGTCGGGAACATCCGCTATCAACAATCCAAAGGATGATCAGTATCACCGCATTACACATGCATCTACGATGGAATAGAAGTAGATGTGGAACCCGAAATGTTAGAGGGTTCCATAGCAGCTATAGTAGATATACACACATCAATAGCTTTAGGTATCCACTTAAATCCTAGTGTGTTATATATCCATTTCCGCCATCTATAACTACTCTTTGCTTTAGTCTTAGTGAATGCACTAGGTGGTACTACATTCCTAGGAGGTGAAATTGGAGCTACAGGGACAACAATGCGTTTCTTAGAATCTAAAGATGGCGGTCTACCAAGCACGGACTTAGAAAGATTAGTGGGCCTAGAGGTATTCCGGTTCTTAAGATTCCTTAAACGAGAGATGATAGCTTTAGCAACACATTTATCATGACAATCAGAATTCACACTTTTACGACAAATATCACAAGATGCATTAGACTGAATATCAAAAGTACTTAACGGTTTAGCATTCGTTACATCACTATTTCTATTACATTTGCTAGACGCAATATCTATAGTGGAGGCAACGTGTGTCTTATTCAGAGTCCTAGGGTGTTCTTCTACTTTAGCATTCTTGATTGATCTTTTCTTAGGTCGCAACTTCCTATTCTGCGATTGAGTGCTCCTAGGTCGTGAAGTGCGGACGTTTGGAAAAGGCTCAACTATTCCTGCTTCAAGAGAAGGAAGCACGTTAGCTACTTGTGATTTGGCAGTAGAGATTCTAGGTGCATGAGTACTAAGTGTTACGGGGCTAATCTCTTAATGATTGTTGGCGAAGTTGTTCATACTTTCCTAACATTCCTCTTAACTTGATGATAGTGTGAATCAGATCTTGATTTTCAGACCTAACATTTCCAAAGAAATGCATAACTTCTTTAGTGTGTGCAAGATAATGATCAAGTTCATTTGATGCTTCATCACGAGTCTTTTTGAGTAAATCAAATATGACACCATATTCCTTTTAACTTTTACAAGTTCTTGTTCATATTTTGAGATTTGACACTTAAAAGACACGCTTTGATCATCCAGTTGCTCAATTTTGGAATCAGAAGGTTTTGCACGCAACTGGTTGATTTTGTGTTGAAAAGCAAGTTGTTGATCGTGAATATCTTTTTGACACCAATTAAGACGACGTATTGCATTTGAAAGTTCGCTTGACAATCGTTTGTTTTCAACTGTTAAGGACTCGACCAAGCACATTATCGTTCTCAACATTTACCATAGAAGCAAAAAGATCGCCAGAGATATTATCAAATGCATATGACAAAGAATTCAATAACACAACATTTTGAACATCAGCACAGATGACATCTTCCAAGAGTCGATCAACATCTTTTCTCAACATTTTCTTTTTACGCTTAGTGTTTGAAATAGATGTTTCGCTTTTCTCAGAAAACGCTTTTCATGACCCCAAGTTCCTTATGAAAATCCTTTTCCGTGCAATTGCACAACTTTTCAAGTTTTTAACATTAGGTAAAAGATTTTTCTGAAAAATGTCTCTTTGTTCTCTCGCCAGAGGCGATTGAAAATGTTCAACTTTGATTTCAGATCGATATTCTATCTCATGTTGTAAAATTTTGAGGTCAGCCATGAAAATGTCAAAATATCGAAGAATTTTTCGATTTTCGGGTTGTGAGTTTACTTCACTAATGGAAGGTAAAGGACCATAAGTTTGTGCAAAGTCTGTTTTGGGATTAACAATAGAAGACTCGGGTGTTCTGATGATAACTCTTGGTGTGTTAGAAGAATCCGCTGGTGTGACGAAAGTGACCGGTTTTGAATAATTAAAAGGTTTGTTGTAAACAACAGCTTTTAATTTTGATCGACTCTCATCTTCCGCATCTAATTCCTCTTGACGATGATATTCAACAACATTCATAACAGAATTATCAATTTTATATTCTGCACCGGAAACTTCAGGATTTGGTTTGAATGTTTTGGTTGAAAGCTTAGGTTTGTAATCAGCAAGATTCGGTCCATATCCATTTGGATTTGGTTTTAAAGTAAACTTTTCAATGGTCGTGACCGACTCGCCATGTTTGTAAACAACAGTTTTAAACTCTTTAAGTTTGTTTTGCAAGCCGATGATTTCTTCAAGATGATCATCTATTCGCTTCGTTGAATGCTTTTTGTATGCAGAGAACTGTTTTTGACAAGTTAACAACTCAGCCTTAGCTTTTGATTTTCCAAGGTGAGAGCGTTAATTTGCTTTTGATGTTCATGTTTCAGCTTGTTCTATTTCGCATAACAAAGCATTCTTCGGTGGCTAGATCACGATCTGTCTTTCTAAATATTTTTCATTTTGATAAGATTTGGCAAAGGTCGCTTCAAAACCGCTTTCACGCTTTTCTTGAGTTTTGAAAAGTTGAGTTGCTTTTGTAAACATTCAAAATCCTTGGTTAACAGTGCATTTTTGCATTTCAAGTCCTGATTAATGGCACGACATTCTTCCACTATGGTTTGTTGGTCTTGTATTAAACGAGCAAAATCTGGATGAGGCAAAAGGTCAGCGTGTTCAACGTGAGTCTCAACATGATCATTACGGAGATCCTCAAGTATGACCACGGAGTCAATTTGATTATCAAGGGAAACCGTTGGTCATCTTGATCGTCAAATATAACTACGGGGTCTAGTTGAAAATCGTCGGAATGAGATGTCGACGACTCATTTTGAACATTCCGAGCCTGCCGGATGCGATGTTGGCGGAGATATGAGATCGAGATAAATAATGGTTTGTTCGGTACCTAAGACAAGCCATCAGTGTCATACACCGGGCCTGTGTCACTCATGTGTAACGCCTGCATATTAGCCATCAACATAACAGCTGCATTGGCCCGTAAGTCCTCCATATCATCATCCGAGTCAAGATTTGCCATAAAGCTCTGTTCTTTGTCCGTGAGAGTTCCACCAGCTTCATCCTTAAGAGCCAAAAGAAGAGCTTCTTTGAAATAAGCATGCCCTTAGTCCTTGGCTTTGGGCATGCATTAGCCAGTGTCCCTTCTCATTGCAGTTGTAGCATCGAAGACCATTCAACCCATGCTGAGCATTTCCCTGTTCCACCACTTGAGCTCTGTTGTTATTCCTACCCACAAAATTAAACCCTTGACCACCGCCCATCTGACGACCATAACCACGATTCTCGAACTTCAACTCGCCCATTGTTTACAAATGCTTGATTCCTTGTATTAGATGAGGAACTAATACGTTGTTGGATTTGTTGGTATAACGGCTAAAGGCATTAGCAATCATAGCAAATCCTTGTTGCAATGCTTCCAACGGATCGGATTCCTCATTATGAAGTGCTTGATCATTGTTGTTGTAAGGAACCAATTGATTTTGTTGAGGTTGATGTGATTGATCGTTTGGTGGGTTTGAAGCAGTTGGTTGAGTTGTTGGTTGAGGAGAATAATTTTGTTGAGCATATAAGGCAAGTTGTTGATTTTCCGGATTTGTGGGTGAAGCAATTTGAGCACGGAGAATCCTTTCCCTATCAACTTCCTTTTCATGAGGCTTCAAGTAATCGTACAACAATCCGTAGGTAGAATGATGCATGTTTTTAGCTTGACGGAGAAAAATGACATACTTCTCCCATTCAGGACCAAGACTACTTAGGAACTTAGTATTCACCGCAATTCTTGGCATGTGGATGTTGTGTTTATCCAAATCATTGATGATGTCTGAAAATCGGTGATGATAGGACTCTAGTGTCTCTCCCGGTTCAATCATGAAGTGTTCATAAGCCAAGTAAATTTTGGATTCCAAATCTTCCTGATTGAGTACAGATCCTTCCATAAGAAGACGAATATGATCCCACATTTTCTTTTGCAGTCTTTTGAGCATCAACACTACGAAGAATTAGGTTTGGTAATCCTAGGAGGATATATTCCATTGCAAGCTCATCTGCTTCATAGTGTAGAAGTTCTTGAGAATTCAAGTCTGCAAATAGCAATGTTCGTTTGTTCATCTCTTGGTGGAATGGCATTTGGATCTCCGGGTACAATGACAGTAGGCATCTCAAAAGGACCTTCCAAGATAACCTTCTTTAAGAACTTTCCATGTGGCTTCTTTAGATCACAAAATCTAAAGAACCTTATTACCCATTGATCGTAGTTTCCTGGAGTAAGCATTGGAGGTCTATCAAGTGAACCAGCCTCATGAATTGATTGTTGGCTGCTTAAAGTTTCAAACATCTTTGCAAACCAAGTGGGTTCCCTCATAGTGTTCCTTGATGGATGTTGATTGAATTCATTTGTGTACGGTTGAACTTGAGGACTTGATGGTGGTTGAACCATTTGAGGTTGTGGATTTGCAGCAAGTTGTGGAGTATGTTGTTGATTAAATTGTTGTTGATAAATTGCTTGTTGTTGATTCCATTGCTGATGTTGTGGACTTAGTTGTTGTTGTCGTTGAGGATAAGTGTAAGGGAAATAGTTAGAGTATGGTGGTTGTGACATGTTGAAAAACTTGTGTGGTAAAAAATGGATCTTTGTAGTCGAATGAACCTTTGTTGATGAAGTGTCCTTAGGCGTGGAAAAGACAAGAACCAAGTAGCACTTATGCGTAAAAACACCAAAAGTTACGCGTAACAATGAGGAGTTACGCGTAGGTTTTAGCTTACGCGTAAGTAGGATAAAAGCACTAAAGTTATGCGTAGACAAAAGTTAGGCGTAGAAAGTTAGGCGTAGGATTACCTTATGCGTAGAACTAAGTTTACGCGTAAAGTGAATCTTATGCGTAGAATTTCTACGCGTAAGCTTATGCTTATGCGTAATTTTAGGGTTTTTGCCTAAATGAACTTTTACACTTCACAAAGGCAAAAGATATCCAAAGTCGACGTATTTTCAGACTTATCCAAGTAAGAAAACACGGAATAAACCAGAAAATGAAGATCAAACCAAGGAAAAATCTTACGCGTAAATTTAGGGTTTTGATACGCGTAGGATTACTCGTAACTTTGATTTTGCCCAAATGTGTTTCTAAACCAGATGTTTGTTATGGAATAGCTTCAATAGTACCAAAAGAACACAAAAGTGTGAATTTTGATGTACCAAAATTGCTAAACGGGTTACGCGTAGAACGACACCCACCTAACAAAAACAAGCTTAAAACGTAAATCCACGCCAAAGTTTGAAACTTTTGCCAAAAACAAGTATTTTAACACCTCAAAACATTGAAAGTACAAGAATCTTGGATTAAAAAATGTAAAAACGAGTTTTTAATAGAACCAAAGATGGCGTTATCTTTACGCGTAAGACCTTAAACCAAAAACTTCAAAAACAAAGTGTGCACCCAACTATTTGGCGATTGATACCACTGTTAGGTCACTAGTTTTACAAACACAAGTTATAGAGAAAGAGATGAAAGGCGGATGAACAAGTAAATCACACACATACACGTTAACAATAATACGGTTTAGGCAAAGAGTATGAATGAGAGAATAACTTGAACAACCAACCCTCAAGTGAGGGTTATTACATGGTTTATATAGGCAAGGAGCTAGGGCAACACTCCCTCTCCTTCCCTATTCCTTATTGGGCTTGGGCCTAAGCTTATGGGCCTTCTACATAAGCTTGACCTTAAACAAACATAAAGGCCATAATAAAGCTACCTATTACATATGAAATATAAATACTTGAAATACTGTTTATGAGTGATTCCAACAAAGATTCTTAACATCAAGCTGAGGAATAGGCCAATTCTGAGATAATGCAAGACTAAGAACAGTCCGAATAGTGGCCGGCTTAACAACCTGGCTAAATGTATCATCACAATCAACACCATCATGTTGGCTACGTCTATTAGCAACGAGACAAGCCTTATACCTACTCAAGGAACCATCAGCATGATATTTATGCCGAAACAACCACATAGACCGAACCACATTAGCATTGGGTGGTTTCGGAACAAGAATCCAAGTACTATTTTTAATTAATGCATTATATTCATCGTACATAGCATCTCGCCAATTAGAATCATACAAAGCAGCATCGGGAGATTTAGGGAGAGGAGAAATGTGAGAGGTGTGACCATGAAAACGAGGATTGGGCTTAACTGTGCCAACTTGAGCACGTGTGACCATAGGATGAGTTCGAGTGGGTTGGTTCACGGTATTCAGGCCCGAAGTAGATTGGGCTGAATGAATAGTGGGTTGGTGCGGAAGTGTGGTTGGGCCGGATTGGGTCGTGTGACCCGTAGTGGGGGTCGAAGTGGATTGGTCTGAAGGTGAGTTAGTATTTTGAGTGGTGGATTGGGTGGAGCTAGATTGAGGCGAATAGGGGGTTGGTGATGCGGGTTTGTGTTGGGCCAAAATAAGAGAAGTCGGTTCTTGTTGGGCCGTAGGAGTGTCTTGTGTCATTGTGTTTGGGTTAAATATAGCATGATGAATAATAGGCGAAGGTAGAGGGTCTAGAAAGGTATAGGATGGTGGATTTGGGGATGTGATTGAGGCATATGGAAATTGAAGTTCATCAAAGGTTACATGGCGAGAAAGGATAATTTTATTAGTGGAAAGGTCTAGGCATCGATACCCACGGTGATAAGCGGGATATCCCAAAAAATGCACGGGGTAGCACGAGGTGCAAGTTTATGTGGAGGGCAAAGGTGTGGGTAACAAAGGCAACCAAAAACACGTAAACGAGTGTAGTCGGGTTGTTTGTTGAATAATTTGGTACAAGGTATTTCATTTTGAATTGCGGTGGATGGAAGGAGGTTTAGTAGGTATACAGCCATATGTAATGCTTCGACCCAAAAGGTTGATGGAAGGTGCGCTTGGAAAAGAAGAGTACGTATGGTATTATTAATGGTTCGTATCATCCGTTCCGACTTACCATTTTGTTGGGAGGTTTTGGGGCAGGAGAATCTAAATTGAATACCGTGTTGAGCAAATAATTGAAGGAGGTTGGTGTTATCAAACTCACCACCATAATCACACTGAAAAGCCGTAATATCACATTTGAATTGATTATTTACATAAGAGCGAAAATGCACGAATTTTTGAAATACTTCAAATTTCGTACGTAAAGGATAAATCCACTCATAATTTGAATAATGATCAAGAAATAACACATAATATTTAAAGCCACCAGAACTAACAATAGGAGAAGTCCATGTTGTCCCAACTTTCTTCTTGATCGATTATAAGTTGCAATGATTTGAATAAGTAAAATATGTCTATTATTGATTAACCTTGTATCGATGTTTATACATATGTATATATAGGTTCTGAATCGGTACCAACTAATCGACGCAACCCTTCATGTTTTCTAACAGAAATAACCGCCAAGTTAGTTATTAACTTTGGCTTTGACATCTCTAGTCCCTAGCGTTTTAAACTAATACATAATAAGCAATGAGGAAGATTATCGGGTCACATTCTCCTCCTTAATCTTGATCGTTGCTTCTTGCTAAATCTTGAACTCCGAGCATTTGTCGCATCGTCGTGAACTTCAATCTTGGTAGAGCCTTTGTTAATATATCTGCTCTTTGTAGTTCTCCGCTGACGTGTTCCACATTGATATGCCCATTCTCTACACATTCTCAAATGAAATGGTAGCGAATGTCGATATGTTTACTTCTTCCATGAAAAACTGGGTTCTTGACTAGTGCTATTGCTGAAATGTTATCTACCCTAAGCGTTATCTTCTTTTCTTCATCTCCAGTTAATTCACTAAGTAGTCTCTTCAACTATAAGGCTTGACATGCTGCTGCAGTAGCCGCCATGAATTCTGATTCACATGATGATAGCGCCACTGTTGGTTGTTTCTGAGTACACCAAGTAATGGGTGACTCTCCAAAATAAAATACTATTCCAGTAGTTCCTTTTCCTTGATCAGTGTTGATTCCATAACTACTGTCAGCTGTAACTCGTAATCTTGCACCGCTTCTTTCTTGTAAATTATGCCATGCTCCTGTGTTCCTTTGATATATCGGATTACTTGCTTTACTGCCTTTAGGTGATGATCCTTTGGGTCTTGCATAAATCTGCTGAGTAGTCCGACTGAATAACTAAGATCTGGTCTTGTATGTAGTAAGTACCTGAGACTTCCAATTAAACTTCGTAGTAAGTTACGCCAACCGAGTTACCATCTTCCGCCTTGACCAACTTAGTACCGGGATCCATTGGTATCTTCGTATCATTACTATCCGTCATACTTGTCTCCTTTATGATCTTGTTAATATAGCCTGTTTGCTTGATTGTAATCTCTCCTCCTGTCTGTGTAACTTCTATCCCAAGGTAATAAGCTAATAAACCTAAGTCGCTCATTTCAAACTTTTCTTCCATCTGGGATTTAAATACTTCCAATTCCTTTCTTGGAGTGCCCGTGATTATTAAATCGTCTACATAAACTCCAACAATAAGTGTAGAGTTCTTGTTTCGTTTTGTGTAGACTGCTTGTTCGAGATTACATTTCTTAAAGTCTAAGGACCTTAATGTTTGATCAAGCTTCACATTCCAAGCTCTTGGTGCTTGCCTTAAGCCATATAAAGCTTTAGTAAGCTTATAGACTTTTCCAGAGTTTCCTTGTTGAATAAATCCTTCAGGTTGTGTAACGTAGAGTTCTTCTTTTAAATCTCCATGTAAGAATGCTGATTTTACATCCAAATGATGTACTTGCCATCCATGATATGCTGCTAATGCTAATATCAACCAAACTGTCTCTATCCGAGCAACCGGTGCAAATACTTCGTCGAAGTCTATCCCTTGTTCTTGTACATAACCTTTTGCTACTAAGCGTGCTTTGTATTTGATGATGTTTCCTTTTGCATCCCTCTTGGTCTTGTAGACCCATTTGAGTCCTATTGCCTTCTGATTTTCTGGCAATGTTGTAAGAGTCCATGTATTATTCTTGTTGATTGAATCCAATTTAATCTTCATGGCCTCAATCCATTTCTCGTCTGCTGATGCTTCCGTGTAGTTACGGGGTTCTTCTTCCGTAAATAACAAGCTTTGTGGTTAAACTCTACGTGCATGTCTATATATTTCTGACATGTTTCTGTATTCACGTACGGGTGTATCATCAAATTTATCTCTTGAGTTCTCCATAGAACTAATAGTAGCTTCTTCTTCCTCTTCTGAGTGTGGGTCGTAATGGTATGCCGCTGGTGTGATTAGTGAAACAGATCGTGAACGATCTTGTTCATGATACGTGTTGTCATCGTTTTCGTGTTGACTGTGTAAGGTTTTCATTGTCAACTCCGTCTACTACAAAACTAGCCCAAAAGGTGTCTTGTGTGTTCGTATCTCCTTCATCTTCATTCCAATCCCACGGTTTTGTTTCCATAAATTTTACGTCCCTACTAACATGTTTCTTCTTGGCTATAGGGTCATATAACCTACATGCTTTTGATCCTTCCTCTACTCCTAAGTAAACCAAAGGTATGCTTCTGTCGTCCAGCTTCTTTAAGTGAGGTATTGTTATTTTTGCATAAGCTGTGCATCCGAATATTTTTAGGTTTTCTAGGTTTGGTTTTCTGTTGTAGAGTGCCTCATATGGAGTTTTATCTATCAGGGCCCTCGTAGGTACCCTATTGAGTATGTAAAGGGCATGCTTAACTGCTTCCGCCCAAAAAGTTAATGGTAACTTCATTGCTTTCATCATACTCCTTGTAGTTGATAGCACTGTCCTATTCCTTCTCTCTCCATTCTGCTATGGGGAGTAAGGTGCTGTCAACTGTCGTCCTATTCCGTTTTCCTTATAGTACCTTGTGAATTCATTTGATGTGAATTCACCACCTCTATCCGTTCTTAGCATTCTAATTTTCAACTTCATTTCCATTTCTATTTTCTGCCTAAATTCCTTGAATGTACTAAATGCCTCATCTTTCGATGTAAGAAAGTATGCCCACATAAAACGTATACAATCGTCTACTAACAAGAAAATGAGTTTCTTGCCTGAGTGAGTTGCTGGACTAATAGGACCGCAAAGGTCTCCATATACTAAGTCCAACGGGTTCTTTGATCTGAATTTGGCTCGGTTTGGAAATGGTGTTCTACTGTGCTTTCCTAATAAACATGCCACAAATCTGTCCCGCATGGTTTATCCTAGGGATTCCTTCTACTAGACCTTTTCTAGTCATCTTGTTTATATCATCAAAGTTTAGATGACCTAATCTAGCATGCCATAACCATGCTTGGTTATCTATGTTTGCTAAGAGACATATAGGTGCCTCTATCTCAGAATCGGATCTTGTAGAGTCGATTCTTAGATCTTTCTACCTTCATCAACAACTTCTTGTTTATATCATACAAAGTCAGCTTGTTTCCGTCCATAATGACCTTACAACCTATTTCAGTAAGTTGTCCTAGACTAAGTATGTTGCTCTTGAGGTTTGGTATGTAGTATACTTCCGATACTACTGCTCGTTCTCGATTCTTACAACCTAACAAGATAGACCCTCTACCCATTATCTCGTACATACGATCCATCTCCAAAACGTACTCGTCCCTGTTACGCCATCAATATCTCTAAAATGACTCTTTATACCAGTCATGTGGTTACTTGCACCATTATCTAAATACCATATGCTCGCATCTGCTGTAGCATATTTCTTTGGTTGAATTTGTTCTTCATTCAACAACACTTCCTTGTGTTCGGTTTCGTGCATAGTCATTAATAGTGATGGTTCATCGTCTTCTAAGATAAGGTTTGATTGTTCCTGGTTTGTTGATGTTGCTCTACATTTACTCATATAGTGTCCAAGTTTATTGCACTTGAAACATCTTATGTTACTCAAATCCTTCCTACTTGAATTATTTTGATTTCCTTTATTATTTGAGTTTTCCTTTTGTGAATTGTTTATGTTGTTATTATTTCGCCAGTTTCCTCGTGAGTAATTTGATCTACCTCCACGTTTGTTGAAACGTTTTCCTTTGTCTGAGTGTTCACCGTGTGTAAACAGTAGATTCTCCTGGCTTTCAACTTGACCTCCTTTCTGGAGTTTTATTCTTTCCTCAAACGCTTTGAGTTTTCCAAAGGACCTCATCTAGGTAATGTCGTCTAGATCACTTGTTTGTTCTATGGATGCTACTATCCAATGAATCTATCGGGTGTGGAGTCTAATAGTTTTCTAACTATAAGTGATTCATCTAATGCTTTCCCTAGTTCTTTTGCCTTCGTGACATAGCCGTTTAAATTGTCTGCAAATGCATCCACCGTCTCATCTTCCTTCATCTGAAGTGAGTTAAATCCAATCATCAATGATTGTAAGCGTGCTTTTGACTCTATCTTGTCCAACGTGTCTTTTCCTTAGCGAATCCCACAAATCTTTTGTTGTCTTACAACCCGCTACTTGTAAGATCATATCTTCTGCCAATGCTTGATATAGGAAGGCAATTGTTGCCTTATCCTTTTTGTCATCAACTGGTGTATCTAACTTCGGTTCTGTTGCTTCCCATAAGCCATGTGCCTCTAGTATGACTTTAATTTGTATAGCCCAAACTGTGTAGTTTGTGGTTTTTAACTTAGGGCATTGGTATTGTGCAACAGGTGTTACGAGTTTTATTGTAGTTGATGTGGTTACTATATCATCGGTTGTCATTTTGAAAGTGTTTATTATTTTCACTTTCTAGTTTAATGGGATTACTTATCTTAGTATGGTATTCTTTTGTAATGTGAAAATTATAGTTTCCGGGAATCTTAGTACTACGGGATCAGTAATTAGTTTTCGGGATTTCCTAATAGTATAAATTAATAAGATCTATAATAATCTAATATGAATTGAAATCCAAAAATGAAACTTGTGACCTCGTTAATTTGTGATGAATACGAGATGTATTCGTTTTGCCTTGTTAGTAAAAGTCGTTCACCAACGTTTGATCTTGTTCCCACTTTAACTCTTTTGATCCTTTTTTTTGCCTCGTTGCCCTTTTGAAAAAACAATCCGACTTCAACTTTGATCAAAAGTTCTCGGCTTCCTTTTTGTTCTTGCTGTTGTCGTTGTTTGACACAAACAAAACAAGAATAATCTTTTGCCACACTACACGTTCTTTTCTTTCTCTTTTGTGTACGTTGTACTTGATCTTGTTTGAAAATCACTAAGTCTCCTAACGCACAAACTTGTTACCACAACTTGGTAATTACTCCGAACCAAACGTCGCTTCGTTTCTGAATTCGTTTTGATGAAGCAAAACAGTCCTTCGTCTCGCTTCTTGTCTCTCGTTGTTGTTGTTGTGTCGTAACAACACAAAACTCCACACACTTTCCTTGAGTACTTCTTTCGTTCTACGTATACGTTTTCCTCTACAACAACGTCTTGCTTTGTGTATTGTTTCTAACCGGTATACACAAAGTCTCCACTACTTTCTTCCCTTTGTTGTTGCCAACAAAGTTTCGACACCAATATCGTCTGATGTGTAACGCTTGCAACTTCAACGTAAAATAGATTGTGCACTATCTCTTCTACGTTTCTCCTTATCCAAACTTGTTCGTTTCTCTTGGAAGATCAAAGAAAACAAACGTCCTTTGCCAAAGTAAAGAACAACGGTGTTCTTTTCTTTTCTGGCGTCTTTTTTTGCTTCTCGTTAGGTTTTTGATGCAGAAACAGTAAAGTGTTTCGGTGTGTATTAATCCTTGCTCTTGATGCCAAATGTTGTCCCAACTTTCTTCTTGATCGATTATAAGTTGCAATGATTTGAATAAGTAAAATATGTCTATTATTGATTAACCTTGTATCGATGTTTATACATATGTATATATAGGTTCTGAATCAGTACCAACTAACCGACACAACCCTTCATGTTTTCTAACAGAAATAACCGCCAAGTTAGTTATTAACTTTGGCTTTGACATCTCTAGTCCCTAGCGTTTTAAACTAATACATAATAAGCAATGAGGAAGATTATCGGGTCACAGTCCAAATATCAGAATGAACAATCTCAAAACGACGAGTAACAACTGAATCTGAACTAGAAAACGGAAGTCTCACATGTTTGCCAAGCTGACAAGCGTGACAAATATGAGGAGACTTCTCTTTATTACAAGAAATCAACTGACGAGAAACAAGAGAACGCAACACTTCTTCCCCGGGATGCCCGAGGCGTTGGTGCCAAGTAGAAGGACTAACATAAAGCAAAGCATGAGGAATAGGAGAATTTTGGGTGACAAGGTAGAGATCTCCTGAACTATCACATCTGAGAAAGATATGACGAGTCAAGAAATCCTTCACAGAGAAACCAAATGCATCGAATTCAACAAGATGCTTATTATCCCTAGTAAATTGACGAACAGAAATAAGATTTTTGATGATATTAGGGGTGACTAGAACATTATGTAAGTATAAAGGACGATTAAGGGTAGGTAAGATGCTATGGCCGGTGTTGGTAACAGGTATGGATTTACCATCACCAACACAAACAGATGGATATAAACATTTATTATAAACAGTATTTAAATTACTTGTATGTGAATTGAGATGAGATGAGGCACCTGTGTCCATATTCCATGTCGGATCTTGAGTAGTCATGGTGCTAAAGGCACTTGGGAATAATGTTGCTTGTGTCGGAAACAAAGACGGGGCTGCTCCTAAAATACCTTCTGAAGACGAAGGAATATTGGTCGAGAACGTATACCAATGAGCTGACATATTGCTTGAGCAAAATACAAAACAAAATAATATTTCTCTTGCTTTTCTTTGCTGTGGTGCGGCAAAGAAACAACAATTATGCTAATAATGTCTACAACCATTCAAGAAAATAAAATGATATAAATCTTGACTTTGCCGACCAATCAATAAGATAACTCTTGTGTGTGCTAAACTTCAAACATCTACAATCAATCAAAAAAATAAATGATATAAATCTTGGTTACGTCAAGGTGAAGATGAAATTATACTAACCAATCACAAACAAGCCCAATAATGTTCCTTGTGAATGTGTCGTCACTTTTTTTTAATCACCGACTATGAGAGAGAGGGATAGGGAAAGAGAATCGGAGATTTGGAAAAAAATTAAGAAAAGATCAATTTTGCTCTTGATACCATATTGACAATATAATTGGCTTGTCTCTTTATTGAAATAACCATTACAATATATAACATCATTTAGATTATTCTAGATATCATAATAGCGGGCTAGGCCTAACAAAGCCCATAATCACTAATAAAGCTAATGTCTAACAATGACTTTAAATATATATTCCTTATAGAAGGAAAATTGAGATTTTGTTCACATATTAGATATTCCCTAAATCTCAAAGGAAATTGTGTATCTCAGATGTAGGAACAATAAAGCTAGTTTCAGATTCTTGATATTATTTAATTCTTAATATTTTTTTTTATCGTTGACTTTAATTTGGAGGAATATCCAAGGGATTAATTTTCAAGGTCGTATGAATTTGTGTCTTATGTGAAGTCTTTGGCTGTTAGGTTTGGTGTGAGATTTGAAGTGTATGAAGTTATGAACATCTCCGATGCAAGAAGATTTAAAAGTTTCTACCCTTTCATAGTTTCATCAACCTTTTCCTCCAATGCTAAAAGCCCTTTTAACTACACATACCAATTAATCAATAGGTTGAGCAATGTCAACCTATTGCTTCACAAAGTCATCTTCAAGCTTTACCTCTAATGCATTACTCTATCTCTAACTCATTATCTAAGTTTTAAACATTGGAAGGGGCTAAAGGATCGAACACATTTGCTATTCCATCTGTGGCACCTTATTGTCATTAGGCTAAGCAATTCATAGAATAAATCATGACCTTTAAGGTCATGTCGAATAACATTTATAAGAAAAGTTGTCGTTACAATTATAATTAACCAAGAAAACCATAAACACACCAAAGTTCTATATATGATGTGGTGAACAAGACATGATTTTATGTTTCAAATGTTTGACTTATAGCTATAGCGATTCCAAAAGATTGAAAGGATAGGGTATAAAATACACGTCTTTTCAATTTTACTTGAAACATTTACTTTTTATTACCTTAGTTTGTCTTTCAAAATTTGTTTGAAATCATATACCAGTTTATATTAAAATAATAACTGAAATAACTATATTACCCTCGGCATATGGGTGAAGTCAGAACAAATTTTGAAAGTTTGTTGGTGAAGTCAGAACAAATTTTAAAGAATAATAGGGTAATATAGTTATTTCAGTTATTATTTTAATATAAACTGGTCATATGGGTGAATTCGAAACAAATTTTGAAAGTTCGTTGGTGAATAAAGGTAATAAAAAAGTAAGTGTTTCAAGTCGGCAAAATTTGAAAAGTACGTTGTTATTTTATGGCTTTTACCCGGCAGATAATGAAGACTGTGCCCAATTGTCTTCATGAAACATAAAAGGCTAGAATGTATACAATGAAAAGCGTACACAATGATTGATCGATCTCAGAGTCAATGAAATAATAAGTACTAATGTAGTAATCGTTCAGTTGTATGAGTTCATTACCTTAAAAGTAAAAGTTAAGAATGTAAAAGTGTCCCATGAGGCCATGATAACCTGTCAAGGCTAAGTACTGAAAATTAATCCAAAAGATAAATGCACCAAACTTCACTTTGAGAGCTTTATTCGATCAGGCATTTAATGCCTTTCAGGAATATACATGTATCTCACACTTACTTTCAAGCATGTCGTCCCAGTTATATATATTTTTTTGAGGAGCAAAGAGAGACGCAATAATATATATTAAAACGACCCAGAGGGCCACTAGAAAGGAGGCCAAAACTCAAATCGACCACATTTATATTAGTGGTACATAAAAATGAACACTCTTACAGGCGGCAATTAATTGCAGGTTGCACAAAAAATGCAGAGTCGCAGAATTGCAAGGCAATTCTCCTTTGGCAGAACGTGCTCTAAACTCTAAGAAGTGCACGGGTTTTCTGCCGAAGGAGGACTGCCCTGTTATTCTTCTCTGTTGTATGCTTAATGTTTCCGCCATTTCACTTGCATGTAATCTGGTGGTGTCTCCAGTATGCTTTATATCATTGACATATTAGTATATCTCAAGAACATTCTGCTGAAAAAAGATGGTTTATTCTAGGCATGATATGATGCCTTTGAGCTTTTGGTTCGTATTTACTAGCTGTGATCAGATGGTCCCACTTGTAGATGCTCTCATGGTTGAATGTAATTTGTGACACAAATGTAGGATAATCTTGATGGGTCATGATTTGGGTCAGTATGTGGGTCAGGATCAAGAAGAATGGGTCAGTGGATCGATATTTGGTTGCTCCATTTAGTGGTGAATAAAATGAAGTGGGTTTACCAAGTCAGTTTATTTGACCGAGTATTAAGGAATAGTGGTAGTACATTATCCTATATTATGTTTGTTTGTTACAGGTTTCTAGGATAGTAGTAGTACATGCACTACACCACGTTTTGCATCTTTTGTGTACTTTAGTTTGTTTACTTTTAGTATAAATAGGGTAGGGTATCTCTATTGTACATGTGATCAGTTTTCCATATTAATACAACACACATAAAACCCAAAACCTGTGAGCACATGAGAGTCCATATATTTATGTGTTGTTCAGTTGTGTGTAGTGTGACCAAGGGTGAGGAAGGCTGATTTCCAACATGTGGTATCAAGAGCTTAGGGGCTCATGCCTGGTGTGTAGCAAGAAAGTTAGGACTGATTGCACTCTATGTAATCAGGCAGCGAAATGCGAAAGCAAGCAACAAGTGTTAATCACAACGGGTAACAAGAAAGATAGCAAGGAGTGTTTTGTTGAAAGCAGGAAAGTAGCAAGAACAAGAAAGAAAGGAAAAAGTGACGAGAAGCAAGAGCATAGAAGCAGAGAGAGGAAGAAAGAAAACGGCAAGTTATCGAAGTTAGCAAGAAATGCAGTTATCGCAAGAAGCGCGGTTTGTCGAATGGTAGCAAGCAAGAAACAAAGCAAGTAGCAAGGTTGATCATGCGGTGATCAAAAAGGAAGAAAGCAAGCAAGAAGGTTGTGCGATAGTATGTAGCAAGTGCAGGCAGACAACCATAGCAAGTAGAAAGTTTGGGTTTGTAGCAAGTAGCAAGCAAGAATCAATAAGCGAGCAAGAAAGTCAAGAGATTTTAGCAAGAAATCAATACCGTTTGGAACTCAAAGTAAGAGCAAGAACAAAGTTTTTGAAACTTTGAAAAGTACATGCAAGATAGCAAGCAAGAAGCAAGAAGAAAGAAGCAAGTTTGAGTCCGAGCAAGGAGCCGAAAGTGTTCGAGATTATGATTGTCTAAGGAGTGTATGCATTATTAGAGCAACAAAGATGCAAGTTTACAATGAACAAATGCAAGTTTCGGGTTGAGGTGAAGAAGAAACCTGTCAAGATCATCAAGATTACGGGGGTGAATGTAGGATAATCTTGATGGGTCATGATTTCCGTCATATGTGGGTCAGGATCAAGAAGAATGGGTCAGTGGATCGATATTTGGTTGCTCCATTTAGTGGTGAATAAAATGAAGTGGGTTTACCAAGTCAGTTTATTTGACCGAGTATTAAGGAATAGTGGTAGTACATTATCCTATATTATGTTTGTTTGTTCTGGTTTCTAGGATAGTAGTAGTACATGCACTACACCACGTTTTGCATCTTTTGTGTACTTTAGTTTGTTTACTTTTAGTATAAATAGGGTAGGGTATCTCTATTGTACATGTGATCAGTTTTCCATATTAATACAACACACATAAAACCCAAAACCTGTGAGCACATGAGAGTCCATATATTTATGTGTTGTTCAGTTGTGTAGTGTGACCAAGGGTGAGAAGGTTGATTTCAACATGTGGTATCAAGAGCTTAGGGCTCATGCCTGTGTGTGTAGCAAGAAAGTTAGGACTGATTGCACTCTATGTAATCAGGCAGCGAAATGCGAAAGCAAGCAACAAGTGTTAATCACAACAGGTAACAAGAAAGATAGCAAGGAGTGTTTTGTTGAAAGCAGGAAAGTAGCAAGAACAAGAAAGAAAGGAAAAAGTGACGAGAAGCAAGAGCATAAGAACGCAGCAAGAGAGGAAGAAAGAAACAGCAAGTTATCGCAAGTTAGCAAGAAATCGCAAGTTATCGAAGAAGCAGCGTTTGTCGAATGGTAGCAAGCAAGAAACAAAGCAAGTAGCAAGGTTGATCATGCGGTGATCAAAAAGGAAGAAAGCAAGCAAGAAGGTTGTCGCATAGTATGTAGCAAGTAGCAGGCAAGACAACCATAGCAAGTAGAAAGTTTCGGGTTTGTAGCAAGTAGCAAGCAAGAAACAATCGTAAGCAAGAAAGAATCAATAAGCAAGAAGCAAGAACGAGTCAAGACTGGTATTTTAGCAAGAAATCAATACCGTTTTGGAACTCGAAAGTAAGAGCAAGAACAAAGTTTTTGAAACTTTGAAAAGTACATGCAAGATAGCAAGCAAGAAGCAAGAAGAAAGAAGCAAGTTTGAGACCGAGCAAGGAGCCGAGACAGTGTTCGAGATTATGATTGTCCAAGGAGTGTATGCATTATTAGAGCAACAAAGATGCAAGTTTACAATGAACAAATGCAAGTTTCGGGTTGAGGTGAAGAAGAAACCTGTCAAGATCATCAAGATTACGGGGGTGAATGTAGGATAATCTTGATGGGTCATGATTTGGGTCAGTATGTGGGTCACGGATCAAGAAGAATGGGTCAGTGGGTCGATATTTGGTTGCTCCATTTAGTGGTGAATAAAATGAAGTGGGTTTACCAAGTCAGTTTATTTGACCGAGTATTAAGGAATAGTGGTAGTACATTATCCTATATTATGTTTGTTTGTTACAGGTTTCTAGGATAGTAGTAGTACATGCACTACACCACGTTTTGCATCTTTTGTGTACTTTAGTTTGTTTACTTTTAGTATAAATAGGGTAGGGTATCTCTATTGTACATGTGATCAGTTTTCCATATTAATACAACACACATAAAACCCAAAACCTGTGAGCACATGAGAGTCCATATATTTATGTGTTGTTCAGTTGTGTGTAGTGTGACCAAGGGTGAGGAAGGCTGATTTCCAACAACAAACAGTGTCACTAAACCCAAAACTTTTTAGTGTTTCTTTCTAGATCTAAGATCTATGAACGTAATCATTTGAGTCCCTATATCGTACAGTTTATTGGCAATGTTATTCTTATGATCACAATCTTGTCTTCATCCTACAAGAAAAATGATATTTAGTGACAGTAAAACACGTCACTAAATCTGAGTGTTTGTGATACGTTTTAGAAAGTTGGGATTTATTGACACCTTAATGTACTAATTTTGTCCAACAAGGCCCAAAACATATTCTCACTCATTTTTTGTTCCAATTCCTCTGTAAATGGGACTTTTTTACCCATGGCATTTTACTTAAACATTTAAGTGTAGGAGAATCACACGAAAATTTTGTGACACTCTTTTACTTCTTGACATATTTTCAACCATAGTTACACTTATTTCAGTTTTAGTGAGAGTTTTTGTAAGTGTCACTAAACCATATTTTTCTTGAGTTTAGCAGAGATAATCTTGTCCCTTTACGGTTTTCAGGCTGCTTTAGTGCTGAAAGTGTCAGTCACCATAGGTTAAAAAGTTATGGTGTTGAGTATGTTTTTTGACATGGTTAATCTTCTCATTATAGGGTTTAAGATTTAATTTGCTATGTTGTTTTTTATGCCTGAAATTTCGGTCAGTAGAGGTTCAGAAGGTTATCCGTTATAGCGAGAATCTCAGTCATTATATGTAAATCGAAGGATAAATATTTGTGTACTGCATTATATGTGTTCAGAAGTTTTTAGCAAATCTAAGATTTTTATGGTTAAAAGCCTCCAAAGGAGAACTTTAATATACTGATCTATAGAACAATAGAGGTTTACGATTGACATAACTTTTATTAGGGAATTCTTCCACAATTTGACTACAAATTCCGGAGCATTAGGACATAGGTTCCCATGTATGCTAGACGATAGAATGAGAAAGACATAAAGTTTATTTTATATGTGTACACAAACAATAAAGGGATCTCCAAACCTATTAGTTTGTGTTATTTTGCACCTTTATTGTGTGATGACGGGTCAGCCAATTGAAAATATAAAATGCGCTACAGAGAACTCACTAAGACACTACTAGATGTCACTAGGAATTCGATTATTCGAATCTTTTCTATTGTGGATGATCACCTTTCCATATGGAGAAGTGTGTGAAGCCCGATCACATCTAAGCGGCCTTCTCATAAATGTGGGATTCCAGACCTTATTAAACATGTGGGCACCATCTGGTTGCAACACAAAGAATCCTTTCCGTGTGATGAAACAAAATTCTGAGAACTTGCATTTTAAGGTACAAAACCAGACCAGCTATTGTTTAGCTAGCTAGACCATGAAAAAAGAGTGTAGTGTTCTGCTTTATAACATATCTTCCCCATACGTCTGCAGTTTACCTCTCTTTCATAGCACTATATAGTGAGCCTTATTTGGGGATATTACTGTTTCGTTCAAGCAGTTTCACCCATAGGGGATGAATGTCCAGCCATATTTGACAATATCCCTTATATAGCACTAAGCCAAAAGATTGCTCATTAAGGCAGTACTATGTATGTATTTGGGATATTGCTGATCTGAGTTACCTTGAACTTATGGTGAACCACAATACACTTTTGGCTGGCCCAATTGTGAGAGGACCTATATGTTTCGGTTCGATTATATATGGAGCATCCCAGCCTAGTTAAGTTATAATTGCTGTAAACGGTTGAATTGGCTCAATCGATCACTTCACCCTTTTATTTTAGTTTTTCATTAACTTTTCTCTGATATCATATTGTAATACCACATAAACATAATCGACAAGCTTACCCTTCAGGCAAAGATTGGAACATAATAAATAGCAGAAAAGACTGACTGCATAAATGAACTTTCTGAAGTATGTTTTTCTATTGATTGGTTTTTTAACGAACGGTTACAACGGCATCCTTACGTTAGAAAAAGAGCAAACAATATTTTGAAAGCAATCAACAGATATAGTTTAGCTCGAGCTGAAAATACAGAAAGAATCATTCGGGTCTCAAATCATGTTACTTGCTAATTTAGCTCATTTGACACATGACATTGTTGAGCTAATGATACAAGTATCCATGCATGACTAATTTCTTTCGCTTTCACAAATACATTTGCCCATACTTCTGAATTATGCCTCTGTGTTAGATAAAGCGGCCACAATCTTTATTAGAAGAACACCATTAGTACAAGAAGGAAATTAAAAGAATAAAATAAAATAAAATAAAAAAACTAAAAGATGTAGCACCAGTTTCATGATATGGTATGTAAAATTGAAGGCATTGATCACTAGTTCACTGCGGTTGCATTATAAGCGGGAGAGATCTAGAATGGCAGGGCAATTCTCCTTTGGCAGACAACATGTTCCAAAAATTATGGAAGTGCTCAGCCAGAGGGGAATTGCGCTGTTATTCTTCTCTGCCATATGCTATTAATTTGTTTTCGGATACTCGTTTACGTACTTGTGTTCTAGTGTTGTCTCCAACGGGCCTTTTATAGAGGGATACAAGTTTATTTAGAAAATATGGTGTTGAAATGGATTGGTTTATCCTAGGTATTATGCCTTTATGCTTTTGATTCACATCTGCAAGTTTTAATCACATGTTCCCGACTCCCGAGTACCATATATGCTCTAGTGATTTTAAGAAAGGTTCCTAGCTATGATAATCTAAATGAGAAACAAAATACCAGTTTGATATATGTAGCCTTCGATGTTTATCATATTTCCAACCAACTTTTAAAAATTTGGTGCCCAGCTTAACTTTCTATTTTCTGATTAATGCTATGCACACATCCCGTCTTATTCCCAATATTTTATTTATAAGAAAGAATTAATGATAAGTTTTGAGAAAAAATTTCTTTACAGAAAAATGGTTCTTTTTGGTTTCTATCCTGAGGAAAATCGTCAAAACTTTAGCAGTTATTTCTGTAGCCAATTTAGAAAGTATACTTTCTACTTATAAGGATGCTTTAAATGTCCTTCTTACTTGTTAAACCTACTTGAAAAAAAAAGTTGTGCTAATTTCTTCTCCTAATTTTAGAAAGATCACGATTTTGCTATCGTTTTCGGGCTTTTTTTTTTTTTTCCCTGTGAGTGAGTGAGTGGTTTTTTTGTTGGTTTGTTATAGAAATGTTATTGGCGGGGGACTGGCCTACCTTAGCTTTATATATTATTCCAAACAGGGACGGAGATAGTGGGGGAGCCAGGGGGTGCTCGGCCCCCTCCAACCCGCCCAATTGCTTTGTTATCTATCTTATAAAATTTAATCCTATGACTATAGCATATGACCCCCAACCTTTAGATGGCAAAAGAATTAATAGAAGATTGACACCATTTCATGCACAAGGTTTTCATCTTATATTATTTTATTAGTTGTCAATGTGTTTTTCTTTTCCAAATTTTAAGTTTGTAACCCAACGTATGTGATCATTAAAACCTATCGTTTAAAGTTTTAGTTATATTACTTTGTTATTTTGAGAAAAAAATTCTGGCCCCCCTTATTGCTAATTCCTTGCTCCGTCCTTGATTCCAAGAACATGAATTCAAATGGAACGAGTGATCTTGTAAATCTTAGAAAGTATATATGTTTTTCAAGAAAAGCATCCAAGTGTGGATTCCATGTAAATATGCGATAAAAGTAAAGTCAAGAAGGAAACTTGATATGATATGGCTTTACTTTAGTTATGGAGGACAAATGAATCTTATTCGATGGATATGCTATTTATATAGAGGCATATCCAATTCCATTGACCTCCTCCATACTAGCTAGCTATCAGTGGTATCAGCAACTTAAGCAGCTTTGACATGGTAAGCATCTCATCCAATTGGTGGTGGCATAACATTCTTAACACAAATGCATAACTAAAAATATTTTCAATAGATGCAAAAAAGTCTGGCCTTAACACATTTATTTTTTCCTTGACCTCAAAGAAGATCATGTATCTCAAATGAAGGAACAATAAAGCTTGCAAGAGATCCATCAATTCTTATTTTTAATACAGTCGGTTATGAAGGAGAGTTGGGGTCATATAATCAACTAGCTAGCAATGATATTCCTGTTGATTCTGGTGATATGGATGTCTTTGTACTGAACACTTGCCTTATATTTTGTAGTCTTATGATAGATAGCGGTATTTAAATTCCCTCATTGATACTAGTTATTCTTTCGAGTCTTATGAGAAGTCTTTGGTAGTAGCTCGATCTTATAGCGTACTACTGGCCATGACTCAACTGATGTGTTGATTAATTTAAAGATTCTTCTGTAAATTGTGGCAAACCGGCTTAGTCCAATTGGTACCTTATTTTTGACGAATATGGCAACATGACAATGGTATGCATATCGATGGAATTTGCATCGATTTAATTCGTTGGTGTAAAAAAGAATTAAGCAACGGACTGATTCTCATTGGTATTTTCAATAACTTAGGATTTCTGTTGGTGTTTTCACCATGGTTTATGAACAAATCATTGGCAATTAAGTAATTAAAAAAAATTGCCACTGGCAAATCTGTAAACTAGATAGCAGCAGATTATTTTACTATTTGCTTCGATTTGATTCAGTTGGTGTTTTTAATAATCTATAAAGGATATGAATGATCCACACGGGTATTCAAGAGTTTTTCTTTATTTCTGTTGGTGTTTCACCATGGCATTACAAAAGAAGAAAATACCAAAAAGTTCGAATTCACAACTAATAATATCGATTCACAAGAGATTGATAACATAATTTGTACATATGACAGCAAACTGAAGTCATAACCCCGTAAGCTATTGCCAGTGAGTCAGTAACTCAATATAATGCATGTACTTTGGATAATGATATTTGTGGAAAGATGAACCACAATAGAGGCTTGGTAGGGTATCATTATCAAAGAAAACCTGTAGTTTGTATTTACAATACAACATACCAAAGTAGAAATAACCAAAAAAATCTTTCATATATTTATGGTTTTCTTGGTTAGTTTAAATAACATTTGGAAGAAAATCTGTAATTAGAATTTACAACTAACCGAGAAAACCATAAGTGAACCAGAGTTTCACATATGATTTTGTGAAATGTTTCGCTTATAGTTATAGCGATTCCCTATGAAATGGTGCAAACAGACAAGGAAGACTTCACGGCGAATTGTTTACATGGAACACAAAAGACTAAAAATGTAATGATGAAAACTTTAGAAGTACCAGATGAAGTAATCATATAAGTTGTAAGAGTTCAATACAATATTACAAGTAGAAGTTAATTAGAACATGAAAGGGTTCCTTGAAAAACCTGTCAGCTAACTGAAAAATCACCATTGAGATAAATGCACCAAAGTTTAATTTCTTCAAGGGTTTTATTCATGCATATAACGTCTTTCACAAATGTAAATGTGCATATGGATACATTTTTCTATAAATATCTCAACATACCTTCAAGCATGTTGTCCCAAGATTTATGAGGGTGGTTCGTTATAATGAATAATACTCTTAGAGGCAATTAATTGGAGCCTTCAGGTTGCACAAAAGATTGCAGAGTTTCAGAATTGCAGGGCAATTCTCCTTTGGCAGAATGTGCTCTAAACTCTAAGAAGTGCACGGGTTTTCTGCCAAAGGAGGACTGCACTGTTATTCTTCACTGCCCGTATGCTCAATGTTGCTGCTATTTCACTTGCATGTTTGGTGGTGTCTCCAGTATGCTTTATATAACTGACATACTAGTATATCTCAAGAACATTCCGCTGAAAAAAGTTGGTTTATTCTAGGCATGATATTATGCCTTTGTGCTTTTGGTTCATATTTATTAGCTGTCACCTGATGGTCCTATTATCTAGATGCTCTAATGGTTGAATGCGATATGTGACGAAAAAAGTGTCACTAAATGTTGAATTTTTCAATGTCACTTTTCTAATTAATATATTATTACACCTTTTTAGTCATTAGAAGTCCAAAAATCTACTAACGAAATCATTTCAGTCTCTATACGGTAAATTTATTGGAAACATTATTTTTGTCACTATGTTGTCTTCAAAAGCTTAATTTTCACAGTTTGCTGACCCAGATGTTCTTGTAACTTTAAGGTGTTCGATCAAGCGTTTTCAGTTCCTAGATCTTTCAGTCAATATTGGTTAAAAAAAAAGTTACCATGCGTATTTCAGTCATTATATGGTGTTCAGAATTTTTAATCCCTGAAATTCAGCCACTAGAGGTTCAAAAGGTTTATTTAAGTGACAATCTGACGTTAAACTTCGTGGGATTAGATCCCCATGTATACTAAAACGATAGAATAGAAAAGACACGGTTTCACTTATAGTTGTACACAAACAGTAGGAAGATCTCCAAACCTTTTTAGTTGGAGGATGTCTAAAGTAGCAGTTCCGTTATATAATGTTCTCTAGAAGAATAATTAAACCTGTGAGGTCAAAGCTTTGTTTCGAAAGTACTTAATGTGCTATAGAGTACTCACTGTGCCAGACCTTTCTATAGAGAAGTTGGAGCATGTGAAGCCAGATTCAGATCTTAGTGGCCTTTTAACAAACGTGGTATTTAGGACCTCGATCATTAAACATTTGGGCACCATCTGTTTGTAGCACAAAGCATCAATGTTCCGTGCCATGATGAGCCAGTTACATGAAATACAGCCATATTTTAGGGATGTTATAGTTTTATTAAAATGATTTTTCCCATAGGAGATGAATCTCCAGCCATATTTGACATTTCGTTTTTAAAGGATATGCCAAAAGATTGCCCATCTATAGACAGTACTAAGTATGCTGATCTTGTTGGAAGCCTTTTAAGATCAATCAAACCTTAATCTTGTTTAAACCTAAGTTATATCAGTATAGTCTTATTATGTACCTTATATAAACATTTGCAGGCATGTATATATGTCAAATAAAGCCTGCATATTTGAATGGTTTGGGCCAAAGGCCAACAAACCCACTAGATTATAGTTATTATAGTTAGAAACAGTTAATTATAGTTATTATTGAAAGGTTGTGTCGTTTGGAACTTTTCCCTTTGGATATGTATATATATAGGTTCCTGTAAACAACATTTGGACATATCAATATTGCAGTTAAAGTTAGTTACTTTTTCCCTCCAACATAACTATCTTTGTTTATCTTTTGCATATTTTCTCTGCACACATACATTTCCTCAATACACTCACACGTGTGTCACTCAACATGGTAAATACAAATTCATATATTGAACAAAGATGGTCAAGGCTCCAAAATAAAGGAGTAGACCATTACAATAATTGGCATCAAAGCAAAAACCTAGGGAGACCATTAAGGAGAAGCGCAAAAGCGGTATCATTCAAAGACAACAAAAGAGAGAAAGGGAAGAAAGGCTTGGAAACTGCATAAAACAGATCACTTTCAGATTGTAAGGAATTACTAAGGAAAAAACTAGAAGAAATTGAAGATTTCAATTCAACAATTCCACAAACTCAATCCTATGGTGTCTTACAACACGAAATAGAGAAATGCTTCAAGTGCAAAGCAGAGGGGCATATCATTAGGGACTGTCCCATGAGACACAAGGAGGAAGAAGTGGGTGATCAGAATGATCCTAGAGTTTATGCAGACACACCAAGTGAACAACATGAGACACAAATTCCCAATGTAAGTATAAATTACCTTGAATCTATTCACTTTGCAACTAAATGCATGATCAAAGGCACAGACCAAGGCCATTGGGATGACGGTTTGGTACATCGAGTAATGAATTAAACATGCATTTATGTTCAAAAGTGAATATGTTCTGCAAAATCAAAGAGGCTTTTGGTGTTAGTAAAATAGAAGAACAAAAGAAGTTGTTATTTACTTATGGAATAGGGGAAGTCATAGTTAGGAATGGTAATGGGAAATACCTCATTCCAGGGGTCCTTTATGCCCCTAAAGTCACCCTAAACATCCTATCAATAGACTTACTGGAAAAACAAGGAGTCGAAATCCTCTATGAGGACAACACATGCACACTATCCTACATGTTTAGAGATAAAAAAACACAGTTTCAATGAGGATAGTCTAAGAATCAAAGACAATGAATTCCTAGAAAATTACTTTGAATCATTGGATGCAAGTGTTAACCCTTTAAGTCACGACAATGAGGAAATTGAAATAAAGGGAGTAGTTTACTAAACAAAGGTCACCACTTTCAATGAGTTTATTGCTTTCTTAAATCTAATCAGTCATGATAAGTTAGTTAGTCAGAAATAGGATTTCTTTAGGAAAAGATTTGTTAAGGTACTAAAGTGGTTCTATGAAGAGTATTTGAAAGGACCTCACCGGTCCAATACCACCTACGATAAAGGAGTCACAATACACCTAATGAATCTTTACAAAGCCATTGAATGTGCGGGAAGATACACGCAAGTCTATTTTTCAAGAAACTTTGGTCAAGCAGCAGAAATATTGGGATTGTCACATACTGATGGAGAAGAGTTAAAGGAATGCTACAACAAATACCTAGATGTTTTCAAGAGTTACTACAGATCGCAAGGATGCACAAGTTGGAACAAGAATCTGTCCCAAAAAAGGCCACAACTAATGTGGTTCAAGGCAAAGGATCAAATTGCCTTCAAAGTCACCATGGAGATCGGCATGATCAAGTGATAGCATCTACAAGTCAAGACAACATCCACAAAGTTGAGCATTTTGGAGTAAAGTTGGAAGAAGAAGAAGATGAAAAAGACAATGTCTACAACCATCAAGACCTTGGACAATCCAATACCATAAAAGATCAAGCAAACAAAGAAGAGAGCAGCGACAACTCAAGCGATGACTTAGTCATCATAACCTGAAGAAAATCTAGAACAAAAAAAAAACAAGATTAAAGGTTATTGATCTTAGGAGGAATGTTGGAAGCCTTTTAAGATCAATCAAACCTTAATCTTGTTTAAACCTAAGTTATATCAGTATAGTCTTATTATGTACCTTATATAAACATTTGCAGGCATGTATATATGTCAAATAAAGCCTGCATATTCGAATGGTTTGGGCCAAAGGCCAACAAACCCACTAGATTACAGTTATTATAGTTAGAAACAGTTAATTACAGTTATTATTGAAAGGTTGTGTCGTTTGAAACTTTTGAACCAGCACAATGACACCCTTTGGATATGTATATATATAGGTTCCTGTAAACAACATTTGGATATATCAATATTACAGTTAAAGTTAGTTACTTTTTCCCTCCAACATTTGGATATATCAATCTTTGTTTATCTTTTGCATATTTTCTCTGCACACATACATTTCCTCAATACACTCGCAAGTTTGTCACTCAACATGGTAAATACAAATTCATATATTGATGAACAAAGATGGTCAAGGCTCCAAAATAAAGGAGTAGACCATTACAATAGATCTGAGTAACATTGAACTTTTGGTGAACCACGATACACTTTAATTGGCTGGCCCAAATTGTGCTCATATATAATTTCAACTCTACGATATGGAGTATCCCAGCCTAGTTTGGTAGCAATTATTGTATCCAGTTGAATTGTCTCAACCACTTCAGTCTTTTATTCTAGTTTTTTATTTAACATTTCTCAGATATGTTATTGTGATTCCGCACAAACACAAATTATGATCAATAGCAAAAACGGATAACTGGATATGAACTTTTTTGAAGTATAATTTTCTATTGATTGATTGTTAAAGAATAGTTACATATTATTGGGTTAATCACTATCGACCCATCTAAACCCGTCACAACCCAAATGACCCGGTCAACAAAAGTCAACCATACGAAAGTCAAAGAAGCGATTACAGCGATTCAGAAAGCAGTTACAAATAACGCCCAAATCACAGACACAATGGTTCAATGTACCCTTTCATTACAGATATATACTACGATACATTTGTTTGTAAACATAATGATGACATATTTTGATTAATGCATAAACACATTTACAGTTTATTTAATCTTTGTACAACATTCATTCGGTATACTTGTGATTGAAACGTTTAGACCATAGATCCCGTTATAAAGGCCAACAATTGGTATCAGAGCCTTGGATAATTTATGACATGGACAACAAAATCTTCTTGAAAGTCACAAGACAAAGAAACCGTCTATACAAAGCAAGTTTGAAGATAGGCACACCTGTTTGCTTATTAGCAAACTTAAGTGACAACACTTGGTTATGGCACGCAAGATTAGGACACCTCAACTTTGAATCATTAAAATCCATGACTCAAAGAGAGTTAGTTCAAGGAATACCTGCCATTAAACATACAACACAAATTTGAAATGTTTGTTTAGTTGGTAAACCATTGAGCACCATTTCCCAAAGCAAAAACTAGATCAACATCACCATTAGATTTAGTTACGAGATTTATGTGGACCAATAACACCACCAACACCATCTGGAAAGAGATATATATTCTTGTTAGTAGATGACGACTCAAGATATATGTGTGTATTTCCTAAGTACGAAAAGATCAAGCTTTCGGTACTTTCAAGGAATACAAAGAAACAATAGAGAAGGAGCTAAGGATGACATTGAAAATGTTAAGAAGCTGTCGTGGAGGAGAATTCACATCTAAATTCACTCAATCTGCAAAGAGCGGCATAACGACAACTAACGCCTTACTCACCACAACAAAATGGAGTTGTTGAACGAAGAAATAGGACAATCATGTCTACTACGAGATGCATGATGAAAGCAACCAACATGCCACAAAATTTTTTTTGATGACACGTTATATACATTCTAAATAGCGTTCCTATAAGAGCCTTAGAAGACATCACTCCATATGAAGCAATTAAGAAGAAAAGGCCAAACTTAGAAACTTTAAGAGTTTTTGGCTGCATAGCATATGCAAAGGTACCATCACAACATCTGACAAAGTTAGATGATAGAAGCAACAAAATGATATACTTAGGAAGCGAACAAGGATCAAAAGCTTATAAATTGTTTGATCCAACAACACAAAGAATATGTGTTAGTAGAGATGTGAAGTTTAAGGAGGATGAAGCATGGGACTGGAAGGATTACCTAGATGAACACACCAATGATGAACCCGAATGGTTTGACTTCAAAGTCGAAAACCTTGTAGCCACAAATGATCATCGGAAGCGAAAACCAACGGATGAAGAAGACTATGATATCCGCAAGCGATGATCATGAATATGAAGCATCGACAACTAACTCACCCTCACAAACATTTCGCACACCATCTACAATTTCATCACGAATAAATACTCAAATTACACCAACTACCTCAAGACATTCAACCAATCACAGTAACTCAACTACAACCGAATTTACATCAGGACTTTGATCACACACCATTACAAGGTTTTAGAACATTGAATGATCTATATGAAAACGAGGAAGTTTTACGAGCATTTATTACTAGCGAAGATGAACCAAAGAATTACAAGGAAGCATCGAGCGATCAAAAATGGATCGAAGCAATGAAGGTCGAATTAGATTCCATCAATAGAAACAATACATGGGAACTAACCACACTACCAAAGGACAAAAGCCATTGGATTAAAGTGGGTATTCAAGACCAAGAAAGATGCTAATGAAAATATAGTCAAGCATAAAGCTAGACTAGTAGCAAAAGGCTACATACAAGAGCATGGCATTGACTTTGAAGAAGTCTTGCACTGCACTCATAAGCAAGAATGGAAATCCGATTACTATTAGCCATAGTGCCTAATAACAAATGGGAAGTACATCACCTAGCGTCAAATCTGCATTTACGCGAGACTTAAAAGAGAAGTGTATGTTACACAACCCGAAGGATTTATAAAGAGAATGGAAAAGTCTACAGTTGATAAAAGCTGTACGGATTAAGACAAGCACCACGTGCATGGAACATAAAGTTAGATAATACCTTGAAGTCCTTAGATTTCAAGAAGTGCGCTTTAGAACAAGTTGTCTACAAAGAAGTCAAAAGACTCAATACTTCTAGTAGGAGTCTATGTGGATGATTTAATCATCACTAGCACACCAAAGAAAGAAATAGACAAGTTCAAAGCTCAAATGGAAGAGAAATTCGAGATGAGTGACCTAGGATTACTATCCTACTACTTAGGAATTGAAGTCACATAAACTGGAGGTGACATATCAATAAAAACAATCCACGCATAAAGCAAGATCCTAAAAGAAGTTGGAATGCTAGATTGCAACGAAACTTTAATACCTATGGATCCAGAAACAAGACTAACAAAGAACAGAAGAAACAATCAACTCAATTTGAATATAGAAGCTTGATTGGATGCTGCTACGATACTTGTTACATACAACCCGACTTAAGTTACTCGTTGGATTACTTAGTCGTTTTATGCAAGAACCAAAGGAACAACACATGAAAGCTATAAGGCAAGTACTATGCTACGTTAAAGGAACAAAAGATTATGGAATCACCTACAAGTACAATGGAAGAAAACAGATACAAAGTTATAGTGACAGCACTCTCAACACTCAAGAAGGCAAAGGCTACTGGAATTATCTTCTATTGTGAATCACCAATCAGTTACACAAAAGCAAGCGGTAGCTCTATCATCATGTGAGTCGAATTCATTCGCGACAACACAAGCATTATGGTTAAAGAGCTTTAGCAGCACACACCGAAGAAGAAAAGTTACAATCTTGGTGCGAACAAGTTCGCCATTGAACTAATGAAGAATCCCGTATTTCACGGAAGAAGTAAGCACATTGACATAAAGTACCACTTTATAAGAGAATGCATCGAAAGAGAAGACCTCAAGTCAATTCATAAGTGGAGAATTTGAGGAAGGCGACATCTCGACAAAGGCATTACGAAGATCGATTTCACCATGAGACAACTAATTGGAGTCAAAGATCTAAAGCAAGCCGATTGTGATTAAGGGGAGAATATTGGGTTAATCACTATCGACCCATCTAAACCCGTCACAACCCAAATGACCCGGTCAACAAAAGTCAACCATACGAAAGTCAAAAAGCGGTTACCGCAGCATGAAACGTTACAAACAAGCTGTCCAAATCACGAACCGACACAATGGTTCAATGTACCCTTTCATTACGATATATATACTGATACATTTGTTTGTAAACATAATGATGACATATTTTGATTAATGCATAAACACATTTACAGTTTATTTAATCTTTGTACAACATTCATTCGGTATACTTGTGATTGAAACGTTTAGACCATAGATCCCGTTATAAAGGCCAACAATTGGTATCAGAGCCTTGGATAATTTATGACATGGACAACAAAATCTTCTTGAAAGTCACAAGACAAAGAAACCGTCTATACAAAGCAAGTTTGAAGATAGGCACACCTGTTTGCTTATTAGCAAACTTAAATGACAACACTTGGTTATGGCCGCACAAGATTAGGACACCTCAACTTTGAATCATTAAAATCAATGACTCAAAGAGAGTTAGTTCAAGGAATACATGCCATTAAACATACAACACAAATTTGTAATGTTTGTTTAGTTGGTAAAACAAGCACCATTTCCCAAGAAAGCAAAAACTAGATCAACATCACCATTAGATTTAGTTTACGAAGATTTATGTGGACCAATAACACCACCAACACCATCTGGAAAGAGATATATATTCTTGTTAGTAGATGACTACTCAAGATATATGTGGGCGTATTTCCTAAGTACGAAAGATCAAGCTTTCGGTACTTTCAAGGAATACAAAGAAACAATAGAGAAGGAGCTAAGGATAACATTGAAAATGTTAAGAATTGATCGTGGAGGAGAATTCACATCTAAACTTTAATCTGCAAAGAGAACGCATAGCACGACAACTAACCGTACCTTACTCACCACAACAAAATGGAGTTGTTGAACGAAGAAATAGGACAATCATGTCTACTACGAGATGCATGATGAAAGCAACTAACATGCCACAAAATTTTTGGGTGAAGGTTAGAACCGTTATATACATTCTAAATAGCGTTCCTATAAGAGCCTTAGAAGACATCACTCCATATGAAGCAATTAAGAAGAAAAGGCCAAACTTAGAAACTTTAAGAGTTTTTGGCTGCATAGCATATGCAAAGGTACCATCACAACATCTGACAAAGTTAGATGATAGAAGCAACAAAATGATATACTTAGAAGAACAAGGATCAAAAGCTTATAAATTGTTTGATCCAACAACACAAAGAATATGTGTTAGTAGAGATGTGAAGTATAAAGAGGATGAAGCATGGAATTTGGAAGGATTACCTAGATGAACACACCAATGATGAACCCGAATGGTTTGACTTCAAAGTCGAAAACCTTGAAGCCACAAATGAACATCAGGAAAACGAAAACCAACCAGATGAAGAAGACTATGATATCCCCACAAGCGATGATCATGAATATGAAACATCAACAACTAACTCACCCTCACAAACATTTCGCACACCATCTACAATTTCATCACGAATAAATACTCAAATTACACCAACTACCTCAAGACATTCAACCAATCAAAGCAACTCAACTACAACCCGAATTTACATCGGACTTTGATCACACACCATTACAAGGTTTTAGAACATTGAATGATCTATATGAAAACAGAGGAAGTTTTACCGAGCATTTATTACTAGCTGAAGATGAACCCAAGAATTACAAGGAAGCATCGAGCGATCAAAAATGGATCGAAGCAATGAAGGTCGAATTAGATTCCATCAATAGAAACAATACATGGGAATTAACCACACTACCAAAAGGACAAAAAGCCATTGGATTAAAGTGGGTATTCAAGACCAAGAAAGATGCTAATGAAAATATAGTCAAGCATAAAGCTAGACTAGTAGCAAAAGGCTACATACAAGAGCATGGAATAGACTTTGAAGAAGTCTTTGCACCTGTAGCAAGAATGGAAACTGATCCGATTACTATTAGCCATAGCTGCTAATAACAAATGGGAAGTACATCACCTAGACGTCAAATGCATTTGCATGGAGACTTAAAAGAAGAAGTGTATGTTACACAACCCGAAGGATTTATAAATGAGAATGGAAAAGTCTACAGATTGATAAAAGCTCATGCGGATTAAGACAAGCACCACGTGCATGGAACATAAAGTTAGATAATACCTTGAAGTCCTTAGATTTCAAAAAGTGCGCTTTAGAACAAAATTTGTCTACACAAAGAAGTCAAAAGACTCAATACTTCTAGTAGGAGTCTATGTGGATGATTTAATCATCACCGGCACACCAAAGAAAGAAATAGACAAGTTCAAAGCTCAAATGGAAGAGAAATTTGAGATGAGTGACCTAGGATTACTATCCTACTACTTAGGAATTGAAGTCACAAACTGAGGTGACATATCAATAAAGCAATCCCTTCACGCAAGCAAGATCCTAAAAGAAGTTGGAATGCTAGATTGCAACGAAACTTTAATACCTATGGATCCTGGAACAAGACTAACAAAGAACATCGGGAAGAAACAACATCAACTCAACTGAATATAGAAGCTTGATTGGATGCTTACGATACTTGTTACATACAAGACCCGACTTAAGTTACTCCGTTGGATTACTTAGTCGTTTTATGCAAGAACCAAAGGAACAACACATGAAAGCTATAAGGCAAGTACTACGCTACGTTAAAGGAACAAAAGATTATGGAATCACCTACAAGTACAATGGAAGAAAACATATACAAGGTTATAGTGACAAGCACTACGGAGTCAACACTCAAGAAAGCAAAGGCACTACTGGAATTATCTTCTACTACGGTGAATCACCAATCGGTGGAGTACACAAAAGCAAGCCACGGTAGCTCTATCATCATGTGAGTCGAATTCATTAAAAAGAAAGAAACAACACAAGCATTATGGTTAAAGGCGCTTAGCAAGCTTACACACCTAAGAAGAAAAGTTACAATTGGTGACAACAAGTTCGCCATTGAACTAATGAAGAATCCCGTATTTCACGGAAGAAGTAAGCACATTGACATAAAGTACCACTTTATAAGAGAATGCGTCGAAAGAGAAGACCTACAAGTCGAATGCATAAGTGGAGAATTTCGAAAGGTCGACATAATCGACAAAGGCATTACCAAGATCGATTCCTCACCATGAGACAACTAATTGGAGTCAAAGATCTAAAGCAAGACGATTGTGATTAAGGGGGAGAATATTGGGTTAATCACTATCGACCCATCTAAACCCGTCACAACCCAAATGACCCGGTCAACAAAAGTCAACCATATGAAAGTCAAAGAAGCGCATTACAGATTTACGTAAATTACAAATAACTGTCCAAATCACAGCACAATGGTTCAATGTACCCTTTCATTACAGTATATATACTCGATACATTTGTTTGTAAACATAATGATGACATATTTTGATTAATGCATAAACACATTTACAGTTTATTTAATCTTTGTACAACATTCATTCGGTATACTTGTGATTGAAACGTTTAGACCATAGATCCCGTTATAAAGGCCAACACATATGGGATTCTAAAATAACAAGAACATGCTACAATATCTGCAAAACCATCACAAAGATAATTTAGCTCGGTCTCAAAAAGACAAGAAACCATTGGGCATGCTTAACTAATGTATAATGATATAAAGCGGCAACCACGGCTCATTTCTTTGGCTTACCACAATTACCATTGGCCACCCTCCGAAATATGCCTGCAATAGATAAAGCCACCGCATTTTTTTAGAAAACCATGAGTACAAGAAGGAAAGAAATAGAAAAGACACTAAAAGATGTAGTACCTAATTTCGTAATCTGGTATGTAATTGAATGCATTGATCACTAGTTAATTAGCCGCATCATAAGCGGGAGAGATTTAGAATGGCAGGGCAATTCTCCTTTGGCAGAGAACATATTCCAAAATTTTAGAAGTGCTCAACCATAGGAGAATTGCGTTGTTATCTCTCTACCATATGCTATGTATTTGTTTTTGGATACTCGTTTACTTGCTTGTATTCTAGTGCTGTGTCTAACGGGCCTTATATAGAGGGTCTATGAGTTTATTTTGAAAATATCTTTGTTGAAATAAAATGGTTTATCCCAGGTATGATGCCTTTGTGCTTTTGATTCACCTTGCAAGTTTTGATCACATGGTCCCCTGTACCATAGATGCTCTCTTGCATTCCTAAACAAGTTCCTATGACCTCCCTAATTGAGAAACCAAAATACGAGTTTTATATATGTAGCCTTCGATTTTTATCATATCTCCAACCAACTTTATCAATATTTGGTGGCCGGCTTAACTATTAATTCTCTGGTTATTGCTAAGTGACGCAAATACCGTCATATTCCCAAGATTTCTTTTAAAAATAGAATAATGGTAACTTTGGTTTTAAAAAACCTTTATGGAGAACTTTTGAGAATCTTTGCTTTTCTTATCTAATGGCCATTTTTTCACAGCAAAATGCTTCTCTTTTGTTTCTATTCTGCTAAAAATCTTCAGAGCTTTAGCAGTTAATTATCTTCTTAAGCCAATTTAGGAAGTCTAGAACTTGTGACACAAAAGTGTCACTAAATTATTGTTGGGATAATTACTTATCCGAGCATATGGACAGTCGAAGAGTCTCAAGCAAGTGGGACGTTCACAATTCTAGTTTAATTAGGATTCTTATTTTTAGCTTTTAAGATAAGGACTTTTCTACTTAATTAGAGTTGTAATAGGAATAGGAGAGCTCATTCTAAAGTCCTATATAAACAATCCAGACGAGCAAATATATCAGTTTTTGAGCTTTGTATTTTCTGATTAATAGAGAGCGTGTTCTATTAAATACTGGTGCAAGTTTTTGTTTTGTTCTAGTTATAGTCGTGTTTACCTTGTGAAGTTCGATCACTTTGTGGACTTGAATTGGTATCAAGAGCCAGGTTATTTAACAGCAGAAGGATCGACAAGGGTTTTAACCAAGAAGGATCACAAGGGTTTCACCAAGAAGTCGATCACAAGGGTTTTACTAGGGTTCGACTTAAGCAAGAAGTCGATCAAAGTTTCAAACTTTCGACTTGGTTTACTTGGGCAGGAAGTAAATCACTCGACCTCTAGAACCTAGGGCTGGAAGGCTTAACAAACAACACTGTAACTTCGGAAGCGCAAGAAGGATGGTGCAAGGCGGTCGAGTCAACCACCTCTGTCGAACATTCTAAAACGGCTCTTCAATGTCCAATGTTAACAAGCACAAATTATAACATATGGGCAATAAGAGTCAAAGCGGTATTCCGAGTCCATGGAATACTCGATGCACGGAACCGGGGAAGGAACACAAGTTGTTGCTAAGCAAGATCACATGGCGATGGCGTTACTCTTCCAGCGGTTCCGGAAGAACTTGTTTTCAAGTTTCACAATTCAACACAACCAAAGAAATGCGGGGAGCTTTGAAGACCAGGTATGTGGGTGTTGATCGGGTTCGAGACGCAAGGTTTCAAACCTTGGAGACGAATGAATCTTTAAAGATGAAAGTCAACGAATCAATCGATGACTTTGCGGCTAGGTTGGGCAAAATTGCGAAGTTAACGACTTGGGAACGGTTTATGAAGACAAGAAACTTGTTAAAAGCTGCTTGCATCCGTTCGGATAGGTATGTTGCAATTGTTGCTCAATAGAACAATTCTTGACTTGAATACTATGTCTTTTCAAGAAGCAATTGGAAGGTTGAAAGCCTTTGAAGGAAGAATGAAGGGTGTTGACACCACTTCTGAAGATCAAGGCAAGTTGATGTTCGGAAGGGCTGAAAGATATGATAAGAAAGGTCGAGGAAGGAATTCCTCTTGTGGCAACGGTAAAGGTCAAAACTTTTCTTCTCAAAACAAATCTCGTGGTAGTGGTCAAGCTAATAACCACAACCGTGGAAACCAAAACAACTCCGGGAGAAATACGGATCAAAAGAAGAACAAAAGTCGAGACCTTTCAAAGATTCAATGCTTGGATGTGATGAATATGGTCACTTTGCTTCTAATTGTCCCGAACGCGGTGTACAAAAGAAAAGGCATGAAGCAAACCTTTTGAAAACGGAGGATAATGATGACCCGACACTTTTTATGATGAAAAGCGTTCAAGAAGTAGTTTTCTTGAATGAAGAAAAGATTATCCCAAACCAATTGAATACTAAGCCAAACGAGGAAGACACTTGGTATTTGGATAATGGAGCAAGTAATCACATGACGGGGATCCGAGAATACTTTTCAGAGTTGAATGAGAATATCTCCGCGAGTGAAGTTTGGTGATAACTCCTACATCGAGATAAAAGGGAAGGGTTCGATAATCATTGAAGGGAAAACGGGTGAGCAACGGTTAATCACTGGAGTCTATTACCTACCCGAGCTAAAAAGCAACATAATTAGTCTTGGGCAAGCTACCGCAGGCGGATGTGACATTCGTATGAAAGGTAACCTTCTTACTATCGCGTGACTCGGATGGCAAGCTTCGATGAAGGTTCCTAGAACAAGTAATAGACTTTACAAGATAAAGCTCCAAGTTGGAAGTCCGGTGTGTCTCAAAGCAAAGATGGAAGATGATGCTTGGATATGGCATGCTAGGATGGGTCACATTAATTTCGAGGCGATGGAATTAATGGCAAGGAAGGGCATGGTTGAAAATTTGCCAATAATTCATCAAGAGAACAAGTTGTGTGAATCTTGCTTGGTAGGAAAACAAACCAAGAAGGCGTTTCCTAAAGCTGCAAAATTTAAGTCAACACATTCTCTTCAACTTATACATGCCGACCTATGTGGACCAATTTCACCACCATCCATAGCGGCAACAGTACATATTTGTTCTTATTGATGACTTCTCACGGTTTATGTGGACTTTTACCTTGAAGGAAAAAGGAGAGGCATTTGAATACTTCAAAAAGTTCAAAGCTTTAGTTGAGAAGAAGTCGGGAAAGAAGATTATAACCCTAAGGACCGATAGAGGAGGTGAGTTCACTTCAAAAGAATTTACCAACTTTTGTGAAAACGAGGGTATAACAAGACATCTAACCGCTCCCTACACACCGCAACAAAATGGAGTCGTGGAAAGGCGAAACCGTACTCTTATGGGAATGACTAGAAGCATCTTGAAAGCACGAGACGTACCAAACTACATGTGGGCTGAAGGAGTTAGACACGCCACATTCTTGATTAATAGAGTTTCAACTCGAGCTCGAGTTAATCAAACTCCATATGAGGCTTTCAAAAGAAAAAAGCCTAACTTGAAGGGTTTGTGGGTATTTGGATGTGTGGCTTATGCAACGGGAACAAGGCCATATTTACATAAGTTAGACGACAGTCAACACGACTCATTTACATGGAAACGAGCCAGGTACAAAAGGTTTTCGCATTTGTTCAATCCAAGACTAAAGAAGATTGTAATATGTCGTGATGAGGAGTTTAATGAGGAACTTGGTGGAAGTATTTTCTTTGAAGCGAATCACACGAAGCTAAACCGGTATGTTTGTCATAGAATGGCACGGGTCTATTGATACGGGTTGTGGATTTGTTAACCCAGGTGTGACCGATGAAGTTGAAGTGAAGATCAAGAGGCTGAAAATCATCATGATGTTGATGAAAATCAACCGGTCAATACCGAACAAGAAGACCAAATCGAGGCGGGTAATGACCCTAATCCCGTGGATGTAAAACTCAACCAATTGTGAGGCGTTCTTCGAGGGTTTCAACTAAGCCAACTAGATTTAATGACTTTATTATGGGGTCTAGTTCAAGAACCTCAGTTGCTAATGAAGATCAAAATCTACTTTTGATTGAAGATGATGAACCAAGAACGTTCCAAGAAGCAAAAGTCTCAAGCAAGCGGATGGTTGCTATGAAGCAAGAGATTGAGTCTATCGAGAAGAATGATTCATGGGAATTAGTTGAAGCTCCGGTTAATGTTAATCCAATTGGATTAAAGTGGGTGTTCAAAATTAAGAGAAATTCGGATGGTTCAATTAATAAGTTTAAAGCTCGTTTAGTAGTAAAGGGTTATGCTCAAAAGGAAGGAAGTGACTATGACGAGGTATTTCGCCCAGAGTACGGATTGAAACGATACGTTTATTGATCTCATTGGCGCAAAGAAGCATGGGAGCTACATCATCCGGATGTAAAGTCACTTTTTACATGGAGAACTAAAAGAGCAAGTTTTTGTTACACAAGGAGGGGTTCGTGAAGAAAGGAGAAGAAAGGAAGATCTACAAGTTGAAAAAGGCGCTTTATGGACTTAAACAAGCCCCAAGGGCGTGGAATACAAAACTTGATAGAGAACTCAAGCAAATGTCTTTCAAAAGATGCCAACACGAACAAGCGGTGTATGTGAAGAAGACAAACAAGTCAATCTTGATTATTGCGGTCTATGTAGATGATCTCTTAGTAACCGGTTCGAAGCTTAGCGAAATTGGTGAATTTAAGAGACAAATGCAAGAAAGGTTCGATATGAGTGATTTGGGAAAATTGAGCTATTATCTTGGCATTGAAGTAAAGCAAGAGGATTCGAGTATCTCAATAAGTCAAGAAAGCTATGCAAGGAAGATCTTGAAAGATCTTTGGGATGCATGAATCGAATCCTACTCAATGTCCATTAGAACATGGAATGAAGTTAAGCTTGGATAAGGAAGGAAAACCAGTTGATGCAACTTTGTATAGACGACGAGTTGGTTGTTTAAGGTATTTACTACACACACGACCTGATTTATCTTATTCGGTTGGTTTGGTTAGTCGTTACATGCAAGAACCTAAAGAATCACATATGGCGTAGTGAAACAAATATCTGCGGTATATCCAAGGTAGTTTGAATTTTGGAATACGATACAACCAAGAGAAAACCAAGGAGCTAGTGGGGTTTAGTGATAGTAGTTTTGCTATGGACCAAGATGATGGTCGAAGCACAACCGGCGCGTATTTTATCTAGGTAAATCACCTATCACTTGGTGCTCACAAAAGCAAAACACGGTGGCTCTATCGTCTTGTGAAGCCGAGTTCATGGCTGCAACTTCAGCCGCGTGTCAAAGGATATGGTTACGTGGATTGTTGAGTGAAATAACCGGAATGGAAGAAAGAGTGGTGGTCTTATTTGTTGACAACAGATCGACTATTGCACTTATGAAAAATCCAGTCTTTCACGGAAGAAGCAAGCATATAAACACACGTTATCATTTTATCCGAGAGTGTGTTGAAAGAGGCCAAGTACAAGTTGAGTTTGTAAGAGGTGATTTGCGCGTCTTGCGATATTCGACGAAAGCTCTCGCAAGGATTAAGTTCAAGGAGATGCAAGAGTTACTCGGAGTTGAAGACCTACCCATCTCGAGTCAGAAATTAGGGGGGTGAATGTTGGGATAATTACTGATCCGAGCATATGGACAAATAAGAGTCTCAAGCAAGTGGGACGTTCACAATTCTAGTTTAATTAGGATTCTTATTTTTAGCTTTTAAGATAAGGACTTTTCTACTTAATTAGAGTTGTAATAGGAATAGGAGAGCTCATTCTAAAGTCCTATATAAACAATCCAGACGAGCACATAGTTTGGACGTGTATTAGATATCAGTTTTTGAGCTTTGTATTTTCTGATTAATAGAGAGCGTGTTCTATTAAATACTCGGTGCAAGTTTTTGTTTTGTTCTAGTTATAGTCGTGTTTCTGCTTGTGAAGTTCGATCACTTTGTGGACTTGAATTATGAAATCGCTTGCTAGTTAATATTCTATTACACCTTTTTAGTCATTAAAAGTGCACGAATCTGCGAACGAAATCATTTGACTCTATACAGTAAATTTTATTGCAAACGTTATTCTTGTCACTATATGTCTTTAAAAGCTTAATTTTCACATATTGCTGACACAGATTTTCTTGTAACTTTAGGGTGTTCATGCTGTTATAGTTCCTAGATCTTTCAGTCAATATTGTTTAAACAAAGTTTGAACTGCGTATTTCAGTCATTATATGGTGTTCAGAATGTTTAATTTATTGACGCGATTATTCTTCTCATTCTGGGGTTTAAGGTTTATTGAGCCAGTAGAGGTTCAAAAGGTTAATTAAAGTGACCATCTGACGTTAAACTTCGGGAGATTAGATCCCCAAGTATACTAACTTTTATTAGGAAAATCTTTCACAATCTGACGTTAAACTTTGGGGCATGAGATCCCCATGTACACTGCAATAGTAAAAAGATCTCCAAACCTTTTATTAGGGAAGTCTTTCGCAAACAGGTAGAAGAATAATTAAACCTGTAAGGTCAAAGATGGTTTCGAAAGTAGTTAATGGTGCTACAGAAAACTCACTATGTACCAGACCTTTTATAGAGAAGCTCTAGGAGTATGTGAAGACAGATTCAGATCTTTGCGGCCTTAATGTGGGATCCAAGACCCTATTAAACATTTGGGCACCAAGAGTTTATAGCACAAAGCATCAATCCGTGTCCTGATGAGCCAGTTACATGAAATATAGCCATATTATGGGGATAATATTATAGTTTTATTCAACTTATTTCTCCCATAGGAGATGAATCTCCAGCCATATTTGACAATTTTTTATAGCATATGCCAAAGGATTGCTCAAATTGTGAGAAAACACATATATAATTTCAGCTCTACGGTATAGAGCATCCCAGCCCAGCTTGGTTAATTACTGTATCCAGTTGAATTGTCACAACCACTTCAGCCTTTTGTATTCAACATTTCTCAGATATGTTATTGTGATTCCGCACAAGCATAAATTATGATAAATACAGTAGCAAAAAAGAATAACTGAAAAATGAACTTTTTTGAAGTATAATTTTCTATTGAAGAATAGTTACATATGGGATTCAAAAATAACAAGAACAAACTACAATATCTGCAAAACCATCACAAAGATAATTTAGCTCGGGTCTCAATAGACAGCAAGAACCATTGGGCATGCTGCTTGCTTATTTAGCTCATTTAGCACATGACGTTGCTGAACTAATGTATAATGATATAAGCAGCAGCCACGACTAATTTCTTTGGCTTTCACAGATACCATTAGCCACCCTTCTGAAATATACCTCTGCACTAGATGAAGCCACCGCATTTTGTTAGAACACCATGATTACAAGAAGGAAAGTAATAGAAAAGACACTAAAAGATGTGGTACCTAGTTTCGTAATCTGGTATGTAATTGAATGCATTGATCACTAGTTAATTGCGCTTGCATCAAAGCGGGAGAGATTTAGAATGGCAGGGCAATTCTCCTTTGGCAGAGAACATATTCCAAAATTTTAGAAGTGCTCAGCCATAGGAGAATTGCACTGTTATTCTTCTCTACCATATGCCATGTATTTATTTTTGGACACTCGTTTACTTGCTTGTGTCCTAGTGCTGTGTCCAACGGGGCCTTATATAGAGGGCATTCGAGTTAATTTTGAAAATATGTTGTTGAAATGAATTGGTTTATCCTAGGTATGATGCCTTTATGCTTTTGATTCACATTGCAAGTTTTGATGACATGGTCCCCAGTACCATATATGGTCTCTTGATTTTCTAAAGAGGTTCCTATGACGTCCCTAATCGAGAAACAGAAATACGAGTTTTATAGATGTAGCCTTCAATTTTTATCATATTTACAACCAACTTTTCAATACTTGGTGGTCGGCTTAACTGTCAATTTTCTGATTATTGCTATTGACACACATCCCGTCATATTCTTGAGATTTTCTTTAAAAAAGAATAATGACAACATTGGTTTTAAAGAACCACTATTGAGAAGTTTTAAGAATCTTTGCTTTTCTTATCTAGTGACCAGTTTTTCACAGCAAAATGCTTCTCTTTAGTTTCTATTCTGCAGAAAATCGTCAGAACATTAGCAGTTATTTTCTTTAGCCATTTAAGAAAGTCTAATTTCTATTTCAAGGGATGCTCTTAATGTTCCTTAAACCTATTAAACCTACTTGAAACAAAGTTTGTAGTACTAATTGCCTCCTCTTCCGCAGACGTTCAATCCATTTTGTGCATGCTGTGCTTTCAGGTACTAATCAAATTATCGTTATCATGGAGAAGTTAATTTAGTGGTGTAAGTACTTTGTTCACATTCATCATTTTTGAAGGTAGACACTGGGCAGAAAAATAATGAAATTTCATAATATGAGAAATAATCTCTAATTGACGGGTATCTACACAAGGCAGACATATGTCTTTAAATAAAAGTTGGTAAAAAGTGTAACTCTTTATACATTATTCAAGCATAAAACATCCTGATTCCTGTAGGCTGTAGCTTTTGGCCTTTCAAATTATGAAATGATGTTTTTTGGGAGTTGACAAAGGGGTATCTGAAAGTTAAAACGCATATTGTTCATTGGATGTTTTGTGTTTTTCGGGCCTAAATTTTAATGAGATTGGGCTTTTACTGGATCCAATATCTCGGGAAGAAAATGATTAATATACAAATAAGTTACTAAAGTTTGAGAAAATGATCGTCTAAGTTATTATAGTTTCAAACGTTACAAATAAGTTACTCAACATTTTCTCACCGGTTACATAAGTTATTGTCTTCGTTTTAACCATTTACTACCGGCTATTCTTCTACGTGGCACTGATGTATTATGGGTTAATAGATAAATACGTTAGTAAAGTATGTCCACATAAGTTAGTAAAGTTTGGGGCGACGTTCACTTAAGTTACTATAGTTTAAAAGGTTACGAACAAGTTACTCAACCTTTTGCCACCCGTTACATAAATGTTGGATTATTTTCCCGTTCATCAATGTCTTATTCTGGATTATATACCCTTATAGACGAGGATCTTCATGCCATCAATCTAGGGATAGTGGTTTGGTGTGATAAGAGACGGGTGCACTATCTTTCAGTTTCTGTAAACGGATATAAAAATAGATTAAATGGAAAATGTAAGAAAGCGTATAATATGTAAAAAAAAAATGTGAACTTGAGTAACTTAGATGACAATTTTGAAACTTTAACTTAAGCGAACATTTTCTTAAACTTTAGTAACTTCTTTAAGGTGGAATATGTTTCGTGCTCGGATACCGACTATCAACCGGTTGCCCACTTTGGGAGTAACCCTAGTGTAACAGTTTTAAAACTTTAGTAACCCATTTGATAAACCCGTGAACTTGAATAACTTATTTATAACGTTTTAAACTATAATAACTTAGGCTAAACATTTTCCCAAACTTTAGTAACTTCTTTGTCTATTAACCTTAAAGAAAATTTAGAAAATGTTTGGTTATGTAACACTAAAGACTTTTTGTTGTAAATCCTATTAGTTTTTAATAAAGTGATGATTTATAATAAATAAAAAATAAAAAATAATAATAATAATAATAACAATAATAATAATAATAATAAATTGGAAAATGATATTCATTCCTACTTCTTGTGCCTAATTAGTCTCTTACACACTTGACCATGATAAGTGAAAAGATAGATGCAAAAAATTAAGTAAAAGAAGTAGTATATTACACTTAACATATTGAGTGTAAAAGGGAAGAAAAAAACCGAACCACAACAATAATCCTCAATTTGGTTTTTAATAATGTGAATAACTGATTAATTCGATCGGTTATGCTAAGCAAACAGCTTTGTTTAATCTAGGCTTATCTTACTCAAACTTTATATTTTTACTTTCATCAACTAATTTATACATTTATTTCTTAAGTATGAGGGTTTTCACGCATAATGTAAAACTCTTGAAATGGGTCTTGTAGATGGTAAACATATTGTTTCTCATCATTTAAGTCATAATAAACTCGTAAAATGAATTGTGTAAAGAGAGTATTTGTTTAAGCTAATTTGTGGGATTATGAGCTTATTTGCTTTCGGATTATATTTCATAAGCCCACCTTTTTTAGTTACATTTTAACTCATGAGGTTATATAATTTTATTGTGATATAATAAACTTATGCAAACACATAAATATCAACATAACCTGTAAAATTTAAGCTTAACCGAAGATGAAATGAGAGGTATGGAAGAGATCTGTAAGAAAAAAACTAAAATGAAAAGAATGAAAGTAATTTCTAGCCGAATATTTTAAAAATAGAGAGAATTTTTAGGGAAAGTGAATCTACTTTTGTAGATGCATCTGAAATGTGTGGTTTTGATTTCTTCTCACATTTCTCATTTTAATTTTGATCTTAACTCATGAGAGCTAAATGATAAAGATTGTTTTTAAAAGCTACATAGGGGGTGTTTGGCTAAGCTTATGAATTAGACTTATGCTTATGTTATATAAGCGGTTTATGGCTCATAATACTATGAATTCATAAGCTTTTGATAAGTGTTTGAATTAACTTATCATAATTAATAAAGTAAAATTAAAGAAAAAATGAACATTAAAGGAGTGTAATTATTAAATGAAGATAGAAAAATCTTTTTATATAATATCTTTATATAAGCACATCCTTCCTCAAATTAGCCACAAAGTTTGTAAACCTTTTTGTATTGAATGAATCGGTAATACAAGGATCCGTACAAAAAGTAATAGGGAAAATGTTTTAAAAATGTACCATACTTGCCACCATTTGTTTTTCTGAAAAGCGAACAAATTTTTTTGTTTATACATGTAGTAGTGAACCAAGATCAATCATAGAGAACTCCTAATGCAATGAAACAATAATATGCTGTAACAAAGACTCAGTAGAAGCAGTGAGTACAATATCATCAACATACAATAATAAATAAGCAGTGTCAATCCCTTATCGATAAATAAATATTGAGGAGTCACAACGACTATGAGTAAAACCAACACGCCTAATATAAGCTGCAAATCGCTCAAACCAAGCTCGAGGGGCCTGCTAGAGCCCATAAAGATACCACTTTAATAAACAAACATAATCTGGATGAGCGAATCCCGAACCCGGTGGTGATGCATGTAAACCGTCTCAGAAAAATCACCATGGAGGAAGGCATTCTTGACCTCAAGCTGATGAATTGTCAATGTCGAGAAGTAGCCAAACTAAGAACGGTTTGAATAGTACCCGATTTGAAAACCGGACTAAGTCTCATCAACATCAATACCCTGTAACTATGTATTACCATTCACTACAAGACAAGCCTTGTAACGACTAAGAGTGCCATTTGCTAAATACTTATAGCGAAACAACCACATACGACGAACAATATTGGCATCCATGGGTCGAGGCATAAGAGTCCAAGTTTTATTTTTAATAAGTGCATAATATTCATCATTCATAGTATTTGCCAATTTGGATCGTTAAACGCATCAGTAAAGAATTTTGGTAAGGGTGAAATAGTGGACACATGAAGAGTTAGACGATTAGTCCCGACACGAAAGCGTGTGACCATTGGGTGAACCGTTCTTAGTTTGTACATATGACAGCAAACTGAAGTCATAACCCCGTAAGCTATTGCCAGTGAGTCAGTAACTCAATATAATGCATGTATTTTGGATAATGATATTTGTGGAAAGATGAACCACAATAGAGGCTTGGTAGGGTATCATTATCAAAGAAAACCTGTAGTTTGTATTTACAATACAACATACCAAAGTAGAAATAACCAAAAAAATCTTTCATATATTTATGGTTTTCTTGGTTAGTTTAAATAACATTTGGAAGAAAATCTGTAATTAGAATTTACAACTAACCGAGAAAACCATAAGTGAACCAGAGTTTCACATATGATTTTGTGAAATGTTTCGCTTATAGTTATAGCGATTCCCTATGAAATGGTGCAAACAGACAAGGAAGACTTCACGGCGAATTGTTTACATGGAACACAAAAGACTAAAAATGTAATGATGAAAACTTTAGAAGTACCAGATGAAGTAATCATATAAGTTGTAAGAGTTCAATACAATATTACAAGTAGAAGTTAATTAGAACATGAAAGGGTTCCTTGAAAAACCTGTCAGCTAACTGAAAAATCACCATTGAGATAAATGCACCAAAGTTTAATTTCTTCAAGGGTTTTATTCATGCATATAACGTCTTTCACAAATGTAAATGTGCATATGGATACATTTTTCTATAAATATCTCAACATACCTTCAAGCATGTTGTCCCAAGATTTATGAGGGTGGTTCGTTATAATGAATAAGACTCTTACAGGCAATTAATTGGAGCCTTCAGGTTGCACAAAAGATTGCAGAGTTTCAGAATTGCAGGGCAATTCTCCTTTGGCAGAATGTGCTCTAAACTCTAAGAAGTGCACGGGTTTTCTGCCAAAGGAGGACTGCACTGTTATTCTTCACTGCCCGTATGCTCAATGTTGCTGCTATTTCACTTGCATGTTTGGTGGTGTCTCCAGTATGCTTTATATAACTGACATACTAGTATATCTCAAGAACATTCCGCTGAAAAAAGTTGGTTTATTCTAGGCATGATATTATGCCTTTGTGCTTTTGGTTCATATTTATTAGCTGTCACCTGATGGTCCTATTATCTAGATGCTCTAATGGTTGAATGCGATATGTGACGAAAAAAGTGTCACTAAATGTTGAATTTTTCAATGTCACTTTTCTAATTAATATATTATTACACCTTTTTAGTCATTAGAAGTCCAAAAATCTACTAACGAAATCATTTCAGTCTCTATACGGTAAATTTATTGGAAACATTATTTTTGTCACTATGTTGTCTTCAAAAGCTTAATTTTCACAGTTTGCTGACCCAGATGTTCTTGTAACTTTAAGGTGTTCGATCAAGCGTTTTCAGTTCCTAGATCTTTCAGTCAATATTGGTTAAAGAAAAAGTTACCATGCGTATTTCAGTCATTATATGGTGTTCAGAATTTTTAATCCCTGAAATTCAGCCACTAGAGGTTCAAAAGGTTTATTTAAGTGACAATCTGACGTTAAACTTCGTGGGATTAGATCCCCATGTATACTAAAACGATAGAATAGAAAAGACACGGTTTCACTTATAGTTGTACACAAACAGTAGGAAGATCTCCAAACCTTTTTAGTTGGAGGATGTCTAAAGTAGCAGTTCCGTTATATAATGTTCTCTAGAAGAATAATTAAACCTGTGAGGTCAAAGCTTTGTTTCGAAAGTACTTAATGTGCTATAGAGTACTCACTGTGCCAGACCTTTCTATAGAGAAGTTGGAGCATGTGAAGCCAGATTCAGATCTTAGTGGCCTTTTAACAAACGTGGTATTTAGGACCTCGATCATTAAACATTTGGGCACCATCTGTTTGTAGCACAAAGCATCAATGTTCCGTGCCATGATGAGCCAGTTACATGAAATACAGCCATATTTTAGGGATGTTATAGTTTTATTAAAATGATTTTTCCCATAGGAGATGAATCTCCAGCCATATTTGACATTTCGTTTTTAAAGGATATGCCAAAAGATTGCCCATCTATAGACAGTACTAAGTATGCTGATCTTGTTGGAAGCCTTTTAAGATCAATCAAACCTTAATCTTGTTTAAACCTAAGTTATATCAGTATAGTCTTATTATGTACCTTATATAAACATTTGCAGGCATGTATATATGTCAAATAAAGCCTGCATATTTGAATGGTTTGGGCCAAAGGCCAACAAACCCACTAGATTATAGTTATTATAGTTAGAAACAGTTAATTATAGTTATTATTGAAAGGTTGTGTCGTTTGGAACTTTTCCCTTTGGATATGTATATATATAGGTTCCTGTAAACAACATTTGGACATATCAATATTGCAGTTAAAGTTAGTTACTTTTTCCCTCCAACATAACTATCTTTGTTTATCTTTTGCATATTTTCTCTGCACACATACATTTCCTCAATACACTCACACGTGTGTCACTCAACATGGTAAATACAAATTCATATATTGAACAAAGATGGTCAAGGCTCCAAAATAAAGGAGTAGACCATTACAATAATTGGCATCAAAGCAAAAACCTAGGGAGACCATTAAGGAGAAGACTGCAAAACAGTATCATTCAAAGACAGCAAAAGAGAGAAAGGGAAGAAAGGCTTGGAAACTGCATAAAACAGATCACTCAGGATTGTAAGGAATTACTAAGGAAAAAACTAGAAGAAATTGAAGATTTCAATTCAACAATTCCACAAACTCAATCCTATGGTGTCTTACAACACAGAAATAGAAGGCAGAAATGCTTCAAGTGCAAACAGAAGGGGCATATCATTAGGGACTGTCCCATGAGACACAAGGAGGAAGAAGTGGGTGATCAGAATGATCCTAGAGTTTATGCAGACACACCAAGTGAACAACATGAGACACAAATTCCCAATGTAAGTATAAATTACCTTGAATCTATTCACTTTGCAACTAAATGCATGATCAAAGGCACAGACCAAGGCCATTGGGATGACAGTTGGTACATCAGTAATGAATTAAACATGCATTTATGTTCAAAAGTGAATATGTTCTGCAAAATCAAAGAGGCTTTTGGTGTTAGTAAAATAGAAGAACAAAAGAAGTTGTTATTTACTTATGGAATAGGGGAAGTCATAGTTAGGAATGGTAATGGGAAATACCTCATTCCAGGGGTCCTTTATGCCCCTGAAGTCACCCTAAACATCCTATCAATAGACTTACTGGAAAAACAAGGAGTCGAAATCCTCTATGAGGACAACACATGCACACTATCCTACATGTTTAGAGATAAAAAAACACAGTTTCAATGAGGATAGTCTAAGAATCAAAGACAATGAATTCCTAGAAAATTACTTTGAATCATTGGATGCAAGTGTTAACCCTTCAAGTCACGACAATGAGGAAATTGAAATAAAGGGAGTAGTTTACTAAACAAAGGTCACCACTTTCAATGAGTTTATTGCTTTCTTAAATCTAATCAGTCATGATAAGTTAGTTAGTCAGAAATAGGATTTCTTTAGGAAAAGATTTGTTAAGGTACTAAAGTGGTTCTATGAAGAGTATTTGAAAGGACCTCTGCCTGGTCCAATACCACCTACGATAAAGGAGTCACAATACACCTAATGAATCTTTACAAAGCCATTGAATGTCGGGAAGATACGCAAGTCTATTTTTCAAGAAACTTTGGTCAAGCAGCAGAAATATTGGGATTGTCACATACTGATGGAGAAGAGTTAAAGGAATGCTACAACAAATACCTAGATGTTTTCAAGAGTTACTACAGTACTGCAAGGATGCACAAGTTGGAACAAGAATCTGTCCCAAAAAAGGCCACAACTAATGTGGTTCAAGGCAAAGGATCAAATTGCCTTCAAAGTCACCATGGAGATCGGCATGATCAAGTGATAGCATCTACAAGTCAAGACAACATCCACAAAGTTGAGCATTTTGGAGTAAAGTTGGAAGAAGAAGAAGATGAAAAAGACAATGTCTACAACCATCAAGACCTTGGACAATCCAATACCATAAAAGATCAAGCAAACAAAGAAGAGACAAGCAGCAACTCAAGCGATGACTTAGTCATCATAACCTGAAGAAAATCTAGAACAAAAAAAAAACAAGATTAAAGGTTATTGATCTTAGGAGGGAGACTGTTGGAAGCCTTTTAAGATCAATCAAACCTTAATCTTGTTTAAACCTAAGTTATATCAGTATAGTCTTATTATGTACCTTATATAAACATTTGCAGGCATGTATATATGTCAAATAAAGCCTGCATATTCGAATGGTTTGGGCCAAAGGCCAACAAACCCACTAGATTACAGTTATTATAGTTAGAAACAGTTACACAGCAGTTACAGAAACAGTTACAAATAACTGTCCAAATCACAGAACCGACACAATGGTTCAATGTACCCTTTCATTACAGTATATATACTCGATACATTTGTTTGTAAACATAATGATGACATATTTTGATTAATGCATAAACACATTTACAGTTTATTTAATCTTTGTACAACATTCATTCGGTATACTTGTGATTGAAACGTTTAGACCATAGATCCCGTTATAAAGGCCAACACATATGGGATTCTAAAATAACAAGAACATGCTACAATATCTGCAAAACCATCACAAAGATAATTTAGCTCGGGTCTCAAAAGACAGCAAAACCATTGGGCATGCTGAACTAATGTATAATGATATAAACAGCAACCACGGCTCATTTCTTTGGCTTACCACAATTACCATTGGCCACCCCTCTGAAATATGCCTCTGCAATAGATAAAGCCACCGCATTTTTTTAGAAAACCATGAGTACAAGAAGGAAAGAAATAGAAAAGACACTAAAAGATGTAGTACCTAATTTCGTAATCTGGTATGTAATTGAATGCATTGATCACTAGTTAATTGCGCCCGCATCATAAGCGGGAGAGATTTAGAATGGCAGGGCAATTCTCCTTTGGCAGAGAACATATTCCAAAATTTTAGAAGTGCTCAGCCATAGGAGAATTGCGCTGTTATTCTCCTCTACCATATGCTATGTATTTGTTTTTGGATACTCGTTTACTTGCTTGTATTCTAGTGCTGTGTCTAACGGGCCTTATATAGAGGGTCTACGAGTTTATTTTGAAAATATGCTGTTGAAATAAAATGGTTTATCCCAGGTATGATGCCTTTGTGCTTTTGATTCACCTTGCAAGTTTTGATCACATGGTCCCCTGTACCATAGATGCTCTCTTGATTTCCTAAACAAGTTCCTATGACCTCCCTAATTGAGAAACCAAAATACGAGTTTTATATATGTAGCCTTCGATTTTTATCATATGTCCAACCAACTTTCTCAATATTTGGTGGCCGGCTTAACTATTAATTCTCTGGTTATTGCTAAGCGACGCAAATACCGTCATATTCCCAAGATTTCTTTTAAAAATAGAATAATGGTAACTTTGGTTTTAAAAAACCTTTATTGAGAACTTTTGAGAATCTTTGCTTTTCTTATCTAATGGCCATTTTTTCACAGCAAAATGCTTCTCTTTTGTTTCTATTCTGCTAAAAATCTTCAGAGCTTTAGCAGTTAATTATCTTCTTAAGCCAATTTAGGAAGTCTAGAACTTGTGACACAAAAGTGTCACTAAATTATGAAATCGCTTGCTAGTTAATATTCTATTACACCTTTTTAGTCATTAAAAGTGCACGAATCTGCGAACGAAATCATTTGACTCTATACAGTAAATTTTATTGCAAACGTTATTCTTGTCACTATATGTCTTTAAAAGCTTAATTTTCACATATTGCTGACACAGATTTTCTTGTAACTTTAGGGTGTTCATGCTGTTATAGTTCCTAGATCTTTCAGTCAATATTGTTTAAACAAAGTTTGAACTGCGTATTTCAGTCATTATATGGTGTTCAGAATGTTTAATTTATTGACGCGATTATTCTTCTCATTCTGGGGTTTAAGGTTTATTGAGCCAGTAGAGGTTCAAAAGGTTAATTAAAGTGACCATCTGACGTTAAACTTCGGGAGATTAGATCCCCAAGTATACTAACTTTTATTAGGAAAATCTTTCACAATCTGACGTTAAACTTTGGGGCATGAGATCCCCATGTACACTGCAATAGTAAAACGATCTCCAAACCTTTTATTAGGGAAGTCTTTCGCAAACAGGTAGAAGAATAATTAAACCTGTAAGGTCAAAGATGGTTTCGAAAGTAGTTAATGGTGCTACAGAAAACTCACTATGTACCAGACCTTTTATAGAGAAGCTCTAGGAGTATGTGAAGACAGATTCAGATCTTTGCGGCCTTAATGTGGGATCCAAGACCCTATTAAACATTTGGGCACCAAGAGTTTATAGCACAAAGCATCAATCCGTGTCCTGATGAGCCAGTTACATGAAATATAGCCATATTATGGGGATAATATTATAGTTTTATTCAACTTATTTCTCCCATAGGAGATGAATCTCCAGCCATATTTGACAATTTTTTATAGCATATGCCAAAGGATTGCTCAAATTGTGAGAAAACACATATATAATTTCAGCTCTACGGTATAGAGCATCCCAGCCCAGCTTGGTTAATTACTGTATCCAGTTGAATTGTCACAACCACTTCAGCCTTTTGTATTCAACATTTCTCAGATATGTTATTGTGATTCCGCACAAGCATAAATTATGATAAATACAGTAGCAAAAAAGAATAACTGAAAAATGATCTTTTTTGAAGTATAATTTTCTATTGAAGAATAGTTACATATGGGATTCAAAAATAACAAGAACAAACTACAATATCTGCAAAACCATCACAAAGATAATTTAGCTCGGGTCTCAATAGACAGCAAGAACCATTGGGCATGCTGCTTGCTTATTTAGCTCATTTAGCACATGACGTTGCTGAACTAATGTATAATGATATAAGCAGCAGCCACGACTAATTTCTTTGGCTTTCACAGATACCATTAGCCACCCTTCTGAAATATACCTCTGCACTAGATGAAGCCACCGCATTTTGTTAGAACACCATGATTACAAGAAGGAAAGTAATAGAAAAGACACTAAAAGATGTGGTACCTAGTTTCGTAATCTGGTATGTAATTGAATGCATTGATCACTAGTTAATTGCGCTTGCATCAAAGCGGGAGAGATTTAGAATGGCAGGGCAATTCTCCTTTGGCAGAGAACATATTCCAAAATTTTAGAAGTGCTCAGCCATAGGAGAATTGCACTGTTATTCTTCTCTACCATATGCCATGTATTTATTTTTGGACACTCGTTTACTTGCTTGTGTCCTAGTGCTGTGTCCAACGGGGCCTTATATAGAGGGCATTCGAGTTAATTTTGAAAATATGTTGTTGAAATGAATTGGTTTATCCTAGGTATGATGCCTTTATGCTTTTGATTCACATTGCAAGTTTTGATGACATGGTCCCCAGTACCATATATGGTCTCTTGATTTTCTAAAGAGGTTCCTATGACGTCCCTAATCGAGAAACAGAAATACGAGTTTTATAGATGTAGCCTTCAATTTTTATCATATTTACAACCAACTTTTCAATACTTGGTGGTCGGCTTAACTGTCAATTTTCTGATTATTGCTACGTGACACACATCCCGTCATATTCTTGAGATTTTCTTTAAAAAAGAATAATGACAACATTGGTTTTAAAGAACCACTATTGAGAAGTTTTAAGAATCTTTGCTTTTCTTATCTAGTGACCAGTTTTTCACAGCAAAATGCTTCTCTTTAGTTTCTATTCTGCAGAAAATCGTCAGAACATTAGCAGTTATTTTCTTTAGCCATTTAAGAAAGTCTAATTTCTATTTCAAGGGATGCTCTTAATGTTCCTTAAACCTATTAAACCTACTTGAAACAAAGTTTGTAGTACTAATTGCCTCCTCTTCCGCAGACGTTCAATCCATTTTGTGCATGCTGTGCTTTCAGGTACTAATCAAATTATCGTTATCATGGAGAAGTTAATTTAGTGGTGTAAGTACTTTGTTCACATTCATCATTTTTGAAGGTAGACACTGGGCAGAAAAATAATGAAATTTCATAATATGAGAAATAATCTCTAATTGACGGGTATCTACACAAGGCAGACATATGTCTTTAAATAAAAGTTGGTAAAAAGTGTAACTCTTTATACATTATTCAAGCATAAAACATCCTGATTCCTGTAGGCTGTAGCTTTTGGCCTTTCAAATTATGAAATGATGTTTTTTGGGAGTTGACAAAGGGGTATCTGAAAGTTAAAACGCATATTGTTCATTGGATGTTTTGTGTTTTTCGGGCCTAAATTTTAATGAGATTGGGCTTTTACTGGATCCAATATCTCGGGAAGAAAATGATTAATATACAAATAAGTTACTAAAGTTTGAGAAAATGATCGTCTAAGTTATTATAGTTTCAAACGTTACAAATAAGTTACTCAACATTTTCTCACCGGTTACATAAGTTATTGTCTTCGTTTTAACCATTTACTACCGGCTATTCTTCTACGTGGCACTGATGTATTATGGGTTAATAGATAAATACGTTAGTAAAGTATGTCCACATAAGTTAGTAAAGTTTGGGGCGACGTTCACTTAAGTTACTATAGTTTAAAAGGTTACGAACAAGTTACTCAACCTTTTGCCACCCGTTACATAAATGTTGGATTATTTTCCCGTTCATCAATGTCTTATTCTGGATTATATACCCTTATAGACGAGGATCTTCATGCCATCAATCTAGGGATAGTGGTTTGGTGTGATAAGAGACGGGTGCACTATCTTTCAGTTTCTGTAAACGGATATAAAAATAGATTAAATGGAAAATGTAAGAAAGCGTATAATATGTAAAAAAAAAATGTGAACTTGAGTAACTTAGATGACAATTTTGAAACTTTAACTTAAGCGAACATTTTCTTAAACTTTAGTAACTTCTTTAAGGTGGAATATGTTTCAGGCTCGGATACCAGCTATCAACCGGTTGCCCACTTTGGGAGTAACCCTAGTGTAACAGTTTTAAAACTTTAGTAACCCATTTGATAAACCCGTGAACTTAAATAACTTATTTATAACGTTTTAAACTATAATAACTTAGGCGAACATTTTCCCAAACTTTAGTAACTTCTTTGTCTATTAACCTTAAAGAAAATTTAGAAAATGTTTGGTTATGTAACACTAAAGACTTTTTGTTGTAAATCCTATTAGTTTTTAATAAAGTGATGATTTATAATAAATAAAAAATAAAAAATAATAATAATAATAATAACAATAATAATAATAATAATAAATTGGAAAATGATATTCATTCCTACTTCTTGTGCCTAATTAGTCTCTTACACACTTGACCATGATAAGTGAAAAGATAGATGCAAAAAATTAAGTAAAAGAAGTAGTATATTACACTTAACATATTGAGTGTAAAAGGGAAGAAAAAAACCGAACCACAACAATAATCCTCAATTTGGTTTTTAATAATGTGAATAACTGATTAATTCGATCGGTTATGCTAAGCAAACAGCTTTGTTTAATCTAGGCTTATCTTACTCAAACTTTATATTTTTACTTTCATCAACTAATTTATACATTTATTTCTTAAGTATGAGGGTTTTCACGCATAATGTAAAACTCTTGAAATGGGTCTTGTAGATGGTAAACATATTGTTTCTCATCATTTAAGTCATAATAAACTCGTAAAATGAATTGTGTAAAGAGAGTATTTGTTTAAGCTAATTTGTGGGATTATGAGCTTATTTGCTTTCGGATTATATTTCATAAGCCCACCTTTTTTAGTTACATTTTAACTCATGAGGTTATATAATTTTATTGTGATATAATAAACTTATGCAAACACATAAATATCAACATAACCTGTAAAATTTAAGCTTAACCGAAGATGAAATGAGAGGTATGGAAGAGATCTGCAAGAAGAAAAACTAAAATGAAAAGAATGAAAGTAATTTCTAGCCGAATATTTTAAAAATAGAGAAAATTTTTAGGGAAAGTGAATCTACTTTTGTAGATGCATCTGAAATGTGTGGTTTTGATTTCTTCTCACATTTCTCATTTTAATTTTGATCTTAACTCATGAGAGCTAAATGATAAAGATTGTTTTTAAAAGCTACATAGGGGGTGTTTGGCTAAGCTTATGAATTAGACTTATGCTTATGTTATATAAGCGGTTTATGGCTCATAATACTATGAATTCATAAGCTTTTGATAAGTGTTTGAATTAACTTATCATAATTAATAAAGTAAAATTAAAGAAAAAATGAACATTAAAGGAGTGTAATTATTAAATGAAGATAGAAAAATCTTTTTATATAATATCTTTATATAAGCACATCCTTCCTCAAATTAGCCACAAAGTTTGTAAACCTTTTTGTATTGAATGAATCGGTAATACAAGGATCCGTACAAAAAGTAATAGGGAAAATGTTTTAAAAATGTACCATACTTGCCACCATTTGTTTTTCTGAAAAGCGAACAAATTTTTTTGTTTATACATGTAGTAGTGAACCAAGATCAATCATAGAGAACTCCTAATGCAATGAAACAATAATATGCTGTAACAAAGACTCAGTAGAAGCAGTGAGTACAATATCATCAACATACAATAATAAATAAGCAGTGTCAATCCCTTATCGATAAATAAATATTGAGGAGTCACAACGACTATGAGTAAAACCAACACGCCTAATATAAGCTGCAAATCGCTCAAACCAAGCTCGAGGGGCCTGCTAGAGCCCATAAAGATACCACTTTAATAAACAAACATAATCTGGATGAGCAGAATCCCGAACCCAGGTGGCTGATGCATGTAAACCGTCTCAGAAAAATCACCATGGAGGAAGGCATTCTTGACCTCAAGCTGATGAATTGTCAATGTCGAGAAGTAGCCAAACTAAGAACGGTTTGAATAGTACCCGATTTGAAAACCGGACTAAGTCTCATCAACATCAATACCCTGTAACTATGTATTACCATTCACTACAAGACAAGCCTTGTAACGACTAAGAGTGCCATTTGCTAAATACTTATAGCGAAACAACCACATACGACGAACAATATTGGCATCCATGGGTCGAGGCATAAGAGTCCAAGTTTTATTTTTAATAAGTGAATAATATTCATCATTCATAGTATTTGCCAATTTGGATCGTTAAACGCATCAGTAAAGAATTTTGGTAAGGGTGAAATAGTGGACACATGAAGAGTTAGACGATTAGTCCCGACACGAAAGCGTGTGACCATTGGGTGAACCGTTCTTAGTTTGTACATATGACAGCAAACTGAAGTCATAACCCCGTAAGCTATTGCCAGTGAGTCAGTAACTCAATATAATGCATGTACTTTGGATAATGATATTTGTGGAAAGATGAACCACAATAGAGGCTTGGTAGGGTATCATTATCAAAGAAAACCTGTAGTTTGTATTTACAATACAACATACCAAAGTAGAAATAACCAAAAAAATCTTTCATATATTTATGGTTTTCTTGGTTAGTTTAAATAACATTTGGAAGAAAATCTGTAATTAGAATTTACAACTAACCGAGAAAACCATAAGTGAACCAGAGTTTCACATATGATTTTGTGAAATGTTTCGCTTATAGTTATAGCGATTCCCTATGAAATGGTGCAAACAGACAAGGAAGACTTCACGGCGAATTGTTTACATGGAACACAAAAGACTAAAAATGTAATGATGAAAACTTTAGAAGTACCAGATGAAGTAATCATATAAGTTGTAAGAGTTCAATACAATATTACAAGTAGAAGTTAATTAGAACATGAAAGGGTTCCTTGAAAAACCTGTCAGCTAACTGAAAAATCACCATTGAGATAAATGCACCAAAGTTTAATTTCTTCAAGGGTTTTATTCATGCATATAACGTCTTTCACAAATGTAAATGTGCATATGGATACATTTTTCTATAAATATCTCAACATACCTTCAAGCATGTTGTCCCAAGATTTATGAGGGTGGTTCGTTATAATGAATAAGACTCTTACAGGCAATTAATTGGAGCCTTCAGGTTGCACAAAAGATTGCAGAGTTTCAGAATTGCAGGGCAATTCTCCTTTGGCAGAATGTGCTCTAAACTCTAAGAAGTGCACGGGTTTTCTGCCAAAGGAGGACTGCACTGTTATTCTTCACTGCCCGTATGCTCAATGTTGCTGCTATTTCACTTGCATGTTTGGTGGTGTCTCCAGTATGCTTTATATAACTGACATACTAGTATATCTCAAGAACATTCCGCTGAAAAAAGTTGGTTTATTCTAGGCATGATATTATGCCTTTGTGCTTTTGGTTCATATTTATTAGCTGTCACCTGATGGTCCTATTATCTAGATGCTCTAATGGTTGAATGCGATATGTGACGAAAAAAGTGTCACTAAATGTTGAATTTTTCAATGTCACTTTTCTAATTAATATATTATTACACCTTTTTAGTCATTAGAAGTCCAAAAATCTACTAACGAAATCATTTCAGTCTCTATACGGTAAATTTATTGGAAACATTATTTTTGTCACTATGTTGTCTTCAAAAGCTTAATTTTCACAGTTTGCTGACCCAGATGTTCTTGTAACTTTAAGGTGTTCGATCAAGCGTTTTCAGTTCCTAGATCTTTCAGTCAATATTGGTTAAAAAAAAAGTTACCATGCGTATTTCAGTCATTATATGGTGTTCAGAATTTTTAATCCCTGAAATTCAGCCACTAGAGGTTCAAAAGGTTTATTTAAGTGACAATCTGACGTTAAACTTCGTGGGATTAGATCCCCATGTATACTAAAACGATAGAATAGAAAAGACACGGTTTCACTTATAGTTGTACACAAACAGTAGGAAGATCTCCAAACCTTTTTAGTTGGAGGATGTCTAAAGTAGCAGTTCCGTTATATAATGTTCTCTAGAAGAATAATTAAACCTGTGAGGTCAAAGCTTTGTTTCGAAAGTACTTAATGTGCTATAGAGTACTCACTGTGCCAGACCTTTCTATAGAGAAGTTGGAGCATGTGAAGCCAGATTCAGATCTTAGTGGCCTTTTAACAAACGTGGTATTTAGGACCTCGATCATTAAACATTTGGGCACCATCTGTTTGTAGCACAAAGCATCAATGTTCCGTGCCATGATGAGCCAGTTACATGAAATACAGCCATATTTTAGGGATGTTATAGTTTTATTAAAATGATTTTTCCCATAGGAGATGAATCTCCAGCCATATTTGACATTTCGTTTTTAAAGGATATGCCAAAAGATTGCCCATCTATAGACAGTACTAAGTATGCTGATCTTGTTGGAAGCCTTTTAAGATCAATCAAACCTTAATCTTGTTTAAACCTAAGTTATATCAGTATAGTCTTATTATGTACCTTATATAAACATTTGCAGGCATGTATATATGTCAAATAAAGCCTGCATATTTGAATGGTTTGGGCCAAAGGCCAACAAACCCACTAGATTATAGTTATTATAGTTAGAAACAGTTAATTATAGTTATTATTGAAAGGTTGTGTCGTTTGGAACTTTTCCCTTTGGATATGTATATATATAGGTTCCTGTAAACAACATTTGGACATATCAATATTGCAGTTAAAGTTAGTTACTTTTTCCCTCCAACATAACTATCTTTGTTTATCTTTTGCATATTTTCTCTGCACACATACATTTCCTCAATACACTCACACGTGTGTCACTCAACATGGTAAATACAAATTCATATATTGAACAAAGATGGTCAAGGCTCCAAAATAAAGGAGTAGACCATTACAATAATTGGCATCAAAGCAAAAACCTGGGGAGACCATTAAGGAGAAGACTGCAAAACAGTATCATTCAAAGACAACAAAAGAGAGAAAGGGAAGAAAGGCTTGGAAACTGCATAAAACAGATCACTCAGGATTGTAAGGAATTACTAAGGAAAAAACTAGAAGAAATTGAAGATTTCAATTCAACAATTCCACAAACTCAATCCTATGGTGTCTTACAACACAGAAATAGAAGGCAGAAATGCTTCAAGTGCAAACAGAGGGGGCATATCATTAGGGACTGTCCCATGAGACACAAGGAGGAAGAAGTGGGTGATCAGAATGATCCTAGAGTTTATGCAGACACACCAAGTGAACAACATGAGACACAAATTCCCAATGTAAGTATAAATTACCTTGAATCTATTCACTTTGCAACTAAATGCATGATCAAAGGCACAGACCAAGGCCATTGGGATGACAGTTGGTACATCAGTAATGAATTAAACATGCATTTATGTTCAAAAGTGAATATGTTCTGCAAAATCAAAGAGGCTTTTGGTGTTAGTAAAATAGAAGAACAAAAGAAGTTGTTATTTACTTATGGAATAGGGGAAGTCATAGTTAGGAATGGTAATGGGAAATACCTCATTCCAGGGGTCCTTTATGCCCCTGAAGTCACCCTAAACATCCTATCAATAGACTTACTGGAAAAACAAGGAGTCGAAATCCTCTATGAGGACAACACATGCACACTATCCTACATGTTTAGAGATAAAAAAACACAGTTTCAATGAGGATAGTCTAAGAATCAAAGACAATGAATTCCTAGAAAATTACTTTGAATCATTGGATGCAAGTGTTAACCCTTCAAGTCACGACAATGAGGAAATTGAAATAAAGGGAGTAGTTTACTAAACAAAGGTCACCACTTTCAATGAGTTTATTGCTTTCTTAAATCTAATCAGTCATGATAAGTTAGTTAGTCAGAAATAGGATTTCTTTAGGAAAAGATTTGTTAAGGTACTAAAGTGGTTCTATGAAGAGTATTTGAAAGGACCTCTGCCTGGTCCAATACCACCTACGATAAAGGAGTCACAATACACCTAATGAATCTTTACAAAGCCATTGAATGTCTAGGAAGATACCTGCAAGTCTATTTTTCAAGAAACTTTGGTCAAGCAGCAGAAATATTGGGATTGTCACATACTGATGGAGAAGAGTTAAAGGAATGCTACAACAAATACCTAGATGTTTTCAAGAGTTACTACAGTACTGCAAGGATGCACAAGTTGGAACAAGAATCTGTCCCAAAAAAGGCCACAACTAATGTGGTTCAAGGCAAAGGATCAAATTGCCTTCAAAGTCACCATGGAGATCGGCATGATCAAGTGATAGCATCTACAAGTCAAGACAACATCCACAAAGTTGAGCATTTTGGAGTAAAGTTGGAAGAAGAAGAAGATGAAAAAGACAATGTCTACAACCATCAAGACCTTGGACAATCCAATACCATAAAAGATCAAGCAAACAAAGAAGAGACAAGCAGAAACTCAAGCGATGACTTAGTCATCATAACCTGAAGAAAATCTAGAACAAAAAAAAACAAGATTAAAGGTTATTGATCTTAGGAGGGAGACTGTTGGAAGCCTTTTAAGATCAATCAAACCTTAATCTTGTTTAAACCTAAGTTATATCAGTATAGTCTTATTATGTACCTTATATAAAATTTGCGGCATGTATATATGTCAAATAAAGCCTGCATATTCGAATGGTTTGGGCCAAAGGCCAACAAAACTAGATTAAGTTAGTTATCAGTTATAGCACAATGACACCCTTTGGATATGTATATATATGTAAACAACATTTGGATATATATAACAGTTAAAGTTGTTACTTTTTCCTCCAACATTTGGATATATCAATCTTTGTTTATCTTTTGCATATTTTCTCTGTAAGTTTGTCACTCAACATGGTAAATACAAATTCATATTGATGAACAAAGATGGTCAAGCTCCTAGACCATTACAATGATTAACATTGAACTTTTGGTGAACCACGATACACTTTAATTGGTGGCCAAATTGGCTCATATATAATTTCAACTCTACGATATGGAGTATCCCAGCCTAGTTTGGTAGCAATTATTGTATCCAAACCATTATTCTAGTTTTTATTTAACACAGATATGTTATTGTGATTCCAGACAAACACAAATTATGATCAATAGCAAAAGCGGATAACTGATATGAACTTTTTGAAGTATAACTATTGATTGATTGTAAAGAATAGTTACGATGAAAACAGTTACAAATAACTGTCCAAATCACAGAACCGACACAATGGTTCAATGTACCCTTTCATTACAGTATATATACTCGATACATTTGTTTGTAAACATAATGATGACATATTTTGATTAATGCATAAACACATTTACAGTTTATTTAATCTTTGTACAACATTCATTCGGTATACTTGTGATTGAAACGTTTAGACCATAGATCCCGTTATAAAGGCCAACAATTGGTATCAGAGCCTTGGATAATTTATGACATGGACAACAAAATCTTCTTGAAAGTCACAAGACAAAGAAACCATCACAAAGATAATTTAGCTCGGTCTAGCAAACTAAGACACAACCATTGGGCATGCTGAACTAATGTATAATGAATACCGCCATTAAACAGCAACCACCTCATTTCTTTGGCTTAACAATTACCATTCCTCTGAAATATGCCTCTGCAATAGATAAAGCCACCGCATTTTTTTAGAAAACCATGAGTACAAGAAGGAAAGAAATAGAAAAGACACTAAAAGATGTAGTACCTAATTTCGTAATCTGGTATGTAATTGAATGCATTGATCACTAGCTTTCGGTACTTTCAAGGAATCATAAGAAACAATAGAGAAGGAGCTAAGGATAACATTGAAAATGTTAAGAATCGTGGAGGGCAATTCTCCTAATTGGCAGAGAACATATTCCACGACAATTTTAGAAGTACTCACCACAACAATAGGAGTGCGCTGTTGAACGAAGAAATAGGACAATCATGTCTACTACGAGATGCATGATTTGCCACAAAATTTTTGGAGCTTACTCGTTATATACTTGCTTGTATTCTAAAGTGCTGTGTCCTATAAGAGCTTAGAAGACTTCCATATGAAGCAATTAAGAAGAAAAAGCCAAACTTAGAAACTTTAAGAATTTTTGGCTGCATAGCATTGCAAAGGTACCATATGCAAAGTTAGATGATAGAAAACAAAATGGTATACCGAACAAGGATGCTTATGATTGTTTGATCCAACAACCTGTGAAGTTTAAGGAGGATGAAGCATGGACTGGAAGGATTACCATAGATGAACACTCTCTGATGATTTGACTTCAAACGAAAACCTATGACCTCCTAATTGATCATCAGAAACCAAAATGAAGAAGACTATGATATGTAGCCTGCAAACGATGATCATGAATATGTCCAACCAACTTTCTCAATATTTGGTGGCCGGCTTACACTATCTAATTTCATCACTAAGTACTCAAATTACACCACTACCTCAAGACATTCAACCAATCAAAGTAAAATACAAGAATTTAATGACTTTGATCACACACCTTTACAAGGTTTTAGAACATTGAATGATCTATATGAAAACACTTTTGAGGAAGTTTACCCGAGCTTTTCTTACTAGATGCCATTACAAGGAAGCATCGAATGCAAAAATGGATCAAGCTCTTTAGTTTCCATCAATAGAAACAATACATGGGAATTAACCACACTAAAAACAAAAGCCATTAGGTTAAATTATTCTTAAGACCCTAATGAAAATTAGGAAGCTAGAACTAGTGACATACAAAGCATGGCACTAAGACTTTGAAGAAGTCTTTGCACCTGCAAGAATGGAAATCGATTACTATTAGCCACCTTTTTAGTCATTAACAAATGGGAAGTACATCACCTTGACGAAATCATTTGACTCTATAAGTAAATTTTACACAACCCGAAGGTTATTTATAAAGAGAATGGAAAAGTCTGATTGATAAAAGCTTAATTTTAAGACAAGCACCATATGGAACAGATTTTACCTTGTAAGTCCTTTAGGGTGTTCAAGAATGCTGTTAGAACATAGTTACACTAGACTCTACTTCTAGTCAAGTCTATGTGGATGATTTAATCATCAAGTTTGGCACACAAAGAAAGAAATAGCAAGTTCAGCTCATTATATGGTGTTCAGAATGTTTAATATTGACCTAGGATTATTCTTCTCATTACTTAAGGAATTGAAGCACAGTAGAGGTGTATCAATAAAGCAATTAATCCTAAAAGAAGTTGGACCATGCTAGATTGACGTTAAACTTTAATTAGATCCCCAAGACTAACATTAGAACATGAAAATCTTTCACAATCTGAATATAGAAGCTTTGGATTGGATGACGATCCCCACTTGTTACACTGCAATAGTAAGATCTCCAAACCTTTTATTAGGAAGTCTTTATGCAAGAACCAGGTAGAACAACACATTATAAGGCAAGTACTACGTAAGGAACAAAGATTATGGAATCACCTACGAAAGTAGTTAATGGCTACAGAAAACAGATCACTATGTACAGACCTTTTATAGAGAAGCTCTAGGATTATCTTCTATTATGTGAATCACAATTCAGATCTTTGTACACAAAGCAAGCGGTAGCTTATCATGTGGGATCCAAGACCCTATTAAACATTTGGGCACCAAGAGTTTATAGCACAAAGCATACAATCCGGTCCTGATGACAACAAGTTCGCCATGAAATATAGCCATATTCATGGAAGAATAATATTATAGTACCACTTTATATTCGAAGAGAAACCTTATTTTCATAGTGGAGATGAAGAGCCATACTTGACAAAAGGCATTATGCCAAAGGATTGCTCACCATGAGACAACTAATTTCAAGATCTACGATTGTGATTAGGGGAGCATCCCAGCCCAGCTTGGGTTAATCACTGTATCAGTTGAATCTAAACCCGTCACAACCACTGACCCGGTCAAAAGTCAACCTTTGTATTCAACATTTCAAATCAGATATGGTTATGTGATTCAAGCATAAGATATATACTCAATACAGTAACATAATGATGACATATTTTGATTAATGCATAACACATTTGTTTATTTAATCTTTGTACAACATTCATTCGGTATACTTGTGATTGAAGACCATAGATCCGTATACATATGGGATTCAAAAATAACAAGAACAAACTACAATATCTGCAAAACCATCACAAAGATAATTTAGCTCGGGTCTCAAAGACAGCAAAACATTGGGCATGCTGCTTGGCTCATTTAGCACGTTGCTGAACTAATGTATAATGATATAAGCAGCAGCCACGACTAATTTCTTTGGCTTTCACAGATACCATTAGCCACCCTTCTGAAATATACCTCTGCACTAGATGAAGCCACCGCATTTTGTTAGAACACCATGATTACAAGAAGGAAAGTAATAGAAAAGACACTAAAAGATGTGGTACCTAATTTGTAATCTGGTATGTAATTGAATGCATTGATCACTAGTTAATTGCGCTTGCATCATAAGCGGAGAGATTTAGAATGGCAGGGCAATTCTCCTTTGGCAGAGAACATATTCCAAAATTTTAGAAGTGCTCAGCCATAGGAGAATTGCACTGTTATTCTTCTCTACCATATGCCATGTATTTATTTTTGGACACTCGTTTACTTGCTTGTATTCTAGTGCTGTGTCTAACGGGCCTTATATAGAGGGTCTACGAGTTTATTTTGAAAATATGCTGTTGAAATGAATTGGTTTATCCTAGGTATGATGCCTTTATGCTTTTGATTCACATTGCAAGTTTTGATGACATGGTCCCCTGTACCATAGATGGCTCTCTTGATTTTCTAAACAAGGTTCCTATGACCTCCTAATTGAGAAACCGAGTTTTATAGATGTAGCCTTCAATTTTTAAATACGAGTTTTATATGTAGCCTTGAGATTTTCTTTAAAAAAGAATAATGACAACATTGGTTTTAAAGAACCACTATTGAGAAGTTTTAAGAATCTTTGCTTTTCTTATGTCCAGTTTTTCACAGCAAAATGCTTCTCTTTAGTTTCTATTCTGCAGAAAATCGTCAGAACATTAGCAGTTATTTTCTTTAGCCATTTAAGAAAGTCTAATTTCTATTTCAAGGGATGCTCTTAATGTTCCTTAAACCTATTAAACCTACTTGAAACAAAGTTTGTAGTACTAATTGCCTCCTCTTCCGCAGACGTTCAATCCATTTTGTGCATGCTGTGCTTTCAGGTACTAATCAAATTATCGTTATCATGGAGAAGTTAATTTAGTGGTGTAAGTACTTTGTTCACATTCATCATTTTTGAAGGTAGACACTGGGCAGAAAAATAATGAAATTTCATAACATGAGAAATAATCTCTAATTGACGGGTATCTACACAAGGCAGACATATGTCTTTAAATAAAAGTTGGTAAAAAGTGTAACTCTTTATACATTATTCAAGCATAAAACATCCTGATTCCTGTAGGCTGTAGCTTTTGGCCTTTCAAATTATGAAATGATGTTTTTTGGGAGTTGACAAAGGGGTATCTGAAAGTTAAAACGCATATTGTTCATTGGATGTTTTGTGTTTTTCGGGCCTAAATTTTAATGAGATTGGACTTTTACCGGATCCATTATCTCGGGAAGAAAATGATTAATATACAAATAAGTTACTAGAGTTTGAGAAAATGATCGTCTAAGTTATTATAGTTTCAAACGTTACAAATAAGTTACTCAACATTTTCTCACCGGTTACATAAGTTATTGTCTTCGTTTTAACCATTTACTACCGGCTATTCTTCTACGTGGCACTGATGTATTATGGGTTAATAGATAAATACGTTAGTAAAGTATGTCCACATAAGTTAGTAAATTTTGGGGCGACGTTCACTTAAGTTACTATAGTTTAAAAGGTTACGAACAAGTTACTCAACCTTTTGCCACCCGTTACATAAATGTTGGATTATTTTCCCGTTCATCAATGTCTTATTCTGGATTATATACCCTTATTGACGAGGATCTTCATGCCATCAATCTAGGGATAGTGGTTTGCTGTGATAAGAGACGGGTGCACTATCTTTCAGTTTCTGTAAACGGATATAAAAATAGATTAAATGGAAAATGTAAGAAAGCGTATAATATGTAAAAAAAATGTGAACTTGAGTAACTTAGATGACAATTTTGAAACTTTAACTTAAGCGAACATTTTCTTAAACTTTAGTAACTTCTTTAAGGTGGAATATGTTTCAGGCTCGGATACCAGCTATCAACCGGTTGCCCACTTTGGGAGTAACCCTAGTGTAACAGTTTTAAAACTTTAGTAACCCATTTGATAAACCCGTGAACTTGAGTAACTTATTTATAACGTTTTAAACTATAATAACTTAGGCGAACATTTTCCCAAACTTTAGTAACTTCTTTGTCTATTAACCTTAAAGAAAATTTAGAAAATGTTTGGTTATGTAACACTAAAGACTTTTTGTTGTAAATCCTATTAGTTTTTAATAAAGTGATGATTTATAATAAATAAAAAATAAAATAAAAAAAATAATAATAATAACAATAATAATAATAATAATAAATTGGAAAATGATATTCATTCCTACTTCTTGTGCCTAATTAGTCTCTTACACACTTGACCATGATAAGTGAAAAGATAGATGCAAAAAATTAAGTAAAAGAAGTAGTATATTACACTTAACATATTGAGTGTAAAAGGGAAGAAAAAAACCGAACCACAACAATAATCCTCAATTTGGTTTTTAATAATGTGAATAACTGATTAATTCGATCGGTTATGCTAAGCAAACAGCTTTGTTTAATCTAGGCTTATCTTACTCAAACTTTATATTTTTACTTTCCTCAACTAATTTATACATTTATTTCTTAAGTATGAGGGTTTTCACGCATAATGTAAAACTCTTGAAATGGGTCTTGTAGATGGTAAACATATTGTTTCTCATCATTTAAGTCATAATAAACTCGTAAAATGAATTGTGTAAAGAGAGTATTTGTTTAAGCTAATTTGTGGGATTATGAGCTTATTTGCTTTCGGATTATATTTCATAAGCCCACCTTTTTTAGTTACATTTTAACTCATGAGGTTATATAATTTTATTGTGATATAATAAACTTATGCAAACACATAAATATCAACATAACCTGTAAAATTTAAGCTTAACCGAAGATGAAATGAGAGGTATGGAAGAGATACGGCAAGAAGAAAAACTAAAATGAAAAGAATGAAAGTAATTTCTAGCCGAATATTTTAAAAATAGAGAGAATTTTTAGGGAAAGTGAATCTACTTTTGTAGATGCATCTGAAATGTGTGGTTTTGATTTCTTCTCACATTTCTCATTTTAATTTTGATCTTAACTCATGAGAGCTAAATGATAAAGATTGTTTTTAAAAGCTACAGAGGGGGTGTTTGGCTAAGCTTATGAATTAGACTTATGCTTATGTTATATAAGCGGTTTATGGCTCATAATACTATGAATTCATAAGCTTTTGATAAGTGTTTGAATTAACTTATCATAATTAATAAAGTAAAATTAAAGAAAAAATGAACATTAAAGGAGTGTAATTATTAAATGAAGATAGAAAAATCTTTTTATATAATATCTTTATATAAGCACATCCTTCCTCAAATTAGCCACAAAGTTTGTAAACCTTTTTGTATTGAATGAATCGGTAATACAAGGATCCGTACAAAAAGTAATAGGGAAAATGTTTTAAAAATGTACCATACTTGCCACCATTTGTTTTTCTGAAAAGCGAACAAATTTTTTTGTTTATACATGTAGTAGTGAACCAAGATCAATCATAGAGAACTCCTAATGCAATGAAACAATAATATGCTGTAACAAAGACTCAGTAGAAGCAGTGAGTACAATATCATCAACATACAATAATAAATAAGCAGTGTCAATCCCCTATCGATAAATAAATATTGAGGAGTCACAACGACTATGAGTAAAACCAACACGCCTAATATAAGCTGCAAATTGCTCAAACCAAGCTCGAGGGGCCTGCTAGAGCCCATAAAGATACCACTTTAATAAACAAACATAATCTGGATGAGCGAATCCGAACCGGTGGTGATGCATGTAAACCGTCTCAGAAAAATCACCATGGAGGAAGGCATTCTTGACCTCAAGCTGATGAATTGTCAATGTCGAGAAGTAGCCAAACTAAGAACGGTTTGAATAGTACCCGATTTGAAAACCGGACTAAGTCTCATCAACATCAATACCCTGTAACTATGTATTACCATTCACTACAAGACAAGCCTTGTAACGACTAAGAGTGCCATTTGCTAAATACTTATAGCGAAACAACCACATACGACGAACAATATTGGCATCAATGGGTCGAGGCATAAGAGTCCAAGTTTTATTTTTAATAAGTGCATAATATTCATCATTCATAGTATTTGCCAATTTGGATCGTTAAACGCATCAGTAAAGAATTTTGGTAAGGGTGAAATAGTGGACACATGAAGAGTTAGACGATTAGTCCCGACACGAAAGCGTGTGACCATTGGGTGAACCGAAACCGGGTTTGGATTTGGGTTTTGGACCATTATGGGCTGCAGTAGAGAGGGTTAGTTAACATTTGTTGGAGAGACAGGTGTATTTTGGACCGAAGGTAGTGTTGGGCTAGCGGTTTGATGGGTCGGCGTAGTGGGCTTCGGAACCGTTGGTGGTGGATCGGTAGTGTTTTGTAATTGAGAAGTATAAGATGTTTGGATAATATGGGAAATGTTATTAAGTGGGTCGTCTAAAAAGGTGTAAGATGGAGGTGAAGTGGGCATCATAGATCCAAATGGGAAAACTATCTCGTCAAAAGTTACATGGCGAGAAATAATTATTTTATTTATCCTTGATGATTAGAGGCATGTCCCAAAAAATGGATGGTGTAGCACGTGGTTGAAGTTTATGATTGGTATCTAGATGTGGGTAACATAAGCAACAAAATGTGCATAGAAGAGTATAATCATGATTTGGCCGAAGTAAACGGGTATGTGGGATTTCATTATTAATAGAACTTGAAGGTAAAATATTTAACAAATCAATGGCTATATTGAGTGCTTCAAACCAAAAATTATGAGGAAGGTGTGCTTGAAAGAGTAATGTGCGAATAAGATTGTTGATAGTATGTATCATTCGTTCGAACGTACCATTTTGTTGAAAGGTGTTTTGGGTAAGAAAATCAAAATTGTATACCCTTAGAGGCAAAAGTCGATGAAAGGCGTGGTTACCAAACTCCTCTCCATGATTACACTAAATGGATTGTATTTCACATTTAAACTGAGTATTAACAAAGGTACGAAACAATTCAAATTTAGAAAAAAGATGAGATTTATTAATTAATGGATAAACCCAAACATACTGCGAATAATGATCCAAGAACAAAACATAGTACTTAAAACAAGAATGTCTCAGAATGGGGGAAGACCATAAATCCGAGTGAACAAAGCCAAAACATGACGGAACCAAAGTACTAGAGCTAACAAATGGGAGTCTCACGTGTTTGCCAAGCTGATAAGAATGACAAAGAATGGGAGGTTTCTCATTATTACACGAAATTGAATTACTGGAAAGAACATGACGTAACACTTCACTTCCTAGATGTCCAAGGTGATGGTGTCACGCCAACTGACTGGTAAGAAAAGCATGAGGAATAGTGGAAGGCTTCATAACCGGATAGAGATCCCTAGTGCTATCACAACGGTGAAGCACCCGACGGGTTATGAAATCCTTAACAGAAAAACCAAATGCATCAAACTAAATTTTTGATAACATTAGGAGTAGTAAGAACTTTTTTAAATAAAGGGGGCGATGAGGTGTAGGAAAAATACTATGATCCGAGTTGGTAACGGGTATGGAATAACCATCACTAACCGAGATAGATGGATAAATACACATATTAAAAATATTACTAAGACTATGTACTGAATCATTAAGGTGAGAAGTCGCACCTCTATCCATATTCCATGCACCAGTAGCAGGGTCCTGAAGTGTCATGGTACTAAAAGAATGAGGTAACACAATCTTTTGACCCAGAACAATAGTGGGACCGGCTGACCCGAAAGTTGTTGACCCGTAACCTTAACCTGAACCCATAACTTGTGTACCCGAAACCGTAACCTGTGAAACTGGCTAACCCAAAATAAATGACCCAAGCCATACACCTCCTAGCCCAATTCCGATTGATGTTGTTGGGCCGGTGCTATAGGAAAACCCGATGGATAACTATGGGCTGGCAAAACCTGTTGGGCTGATGCTATAGGAAATCTCGGTAGGGTGTGAATAAAAGTTGGGGTGGTAATAACAGTTTGAGTCAAACCAAAGCATGGATTAACATTAAAAGCAATAGGGTTAGGTAATGTATTTGGTTTCACATGATTAGTTTATTGCAAAGCAGAAGTGCCATTAATCCCAATTTAGCTAATAGGTCTATGACTTGAGCGTGAAAGGTTGAGGGTATTAGGCGAGCTACTGGTAGAGTTCATAGACCAAAGGGACGTCAGGTTTAGGGTTTTACCATGCATGCTACCATTATGCATAAACTTACAACTATTACCAAAACGGCAGATGCTTTAGCAAAATTAAAACATGGTTTTGTTGATTTAACATGAGTGATAGGGGAATGACGAGCATGGTTACCTGATTCCGCCAAAAGGATCATAGGAGAAGATGTCGAGGAATCAACGGGTAGGGCTTGTGATTTGGACTTCAAGCACATCTCCTCGGTGGTTAGCATGGAACGAGCCATTTTAAGATCCAGAAAAGGTTCCCGACGTGTAATAATAGGGCATACATTCTCGTATTTGTCAGATAAACCTTCAAGAGTAAAAGTAATCATGTCGTCATTAGTAACGGGGGAGCTGAGACTTGTCAAAATAGTGGCAATGGACTCGATTTTTCGAAAATAAGCATCAATGCTTAAGTCACCAAGCTTCAATGATTGTAACTCCACCTTCAATGCAATAGTTCGAGACCATTTGTTATCGTTGAAAATATCGGCTATGAGATCTCATGCCTCTTTGGCGGTTTGTGGATCCTTCACAAACAAGTGTGCTTGTAGATTGTCTGATAGCGTCATAAGGATCCACGAAAGAATAATGATGTCCACTTTTAGCTCCTCCAGAGTGGGAGGTATGGTGTTGCTTGTGATGGCTTCATCAGACGGGCCTAATATATACTTGAGCACTTCATAACCCTTACAAAGATTCTTAAAAAAATAAACCCAAGACACGTAATTCCAGTTATCAAGGTCGAGTTTAACTGGAACACGAGTGAGAAGATGGTGATGAGTGACAGTGGACAGTTTACCCGAGAGAAGAATAACTGGAGGATGTGCAGTTCCAGTCATGTTAACCAGGGTTTGGTAGACTGTTAGGGTTTACGTGGATAAGTATGTGGTAGAAAGGTTTAAGGTTTACACGTACAAATCGTATTAACCAAAAGGATATGAAACTTTGAACCATGTATCAACCAAAGGATACTTAACCTTCAACAAGGTATCAACCAATGGATACCTGATCTTACTGAAGTGAGAGAACAAGAGAAAATGGGAGCAGCAGCAGACCAAAAAATTAGGGTTTTGGTGGTAGGATTTACACGGTCTCTAATACCATGTAAATCTTTGTGTATTGAATGAATTGGTAATACAAGGATCGGTACAATAAATAATATTGAATGCACTAATATAGAATTTGGGCTTGAGCCCAATATCTAAACCAACATTCAAAGTATAACTATCGACTAGCAAAGTTAACCCCGTTATATAAGCTCATAAGCCCACTCATATAAACTTAGTTAAATATTTTCTATTTTTTATTATTTTTTTAGAACGACACAACACTTGAAATCCCACCCCCGAGTTAAACCATCCAAATGGGCAGGCTTTGGGACCCGAAACCACTAAAAGAGACCCGCGAAGGGAAACCCCTATAAATCACGGCTTCGCATTAGGAGGAAAATCTGGATGCTTTGTCTCTTGCGAGACCCCCAAGCTCCAAAAGAAGCACATGTGGCCAACTAAGCTAAGCCAGTTGGTTGTTTAGTAAAATATTTAGTTAGACTTATTTAACACATATAAGATAATTAGCTTATAAACCTATCATATAAGCTTAGCCAAACACCCATTGGAGACCATTTAATTTTTTTTTAAATTAAAAATTATCTTTCCAACACTATAAACACATAATGACAAAATACCCAATTTTTCATACCTGCTTCACAAAATACACAATTTTTTACTCAAAAACTAAAAATACCCATAAAATCCGCAAATTTTGGTACCCTTACGAAATTGAAAAAAATATCAAAAATTTTCGATATTTTTAGGAAATATCGCAAATACTTTGCGACATTTCTTTAAAATATTGAAAATTTTCCGATATTTTTATAACACTTAAAATTGGCAAACACCACTTCCTGCGACAAAAACAGATCGCAAATACAACTTCCTTCCCCCAAACCCACCTGCGATATAGACAAATCGCAAAAAAAACCTCCCATACCCACACAAAAACTTGCGATTAAAGATTTTTTCGAATTGAAGGTTTCCCGCGGCGAATTTTTGACTATTTAGGACGAATCATGAATAAAGATTCGATTCCGGTAAGTTTTATTTTACAAAAATTATGTTAATAAAGATTGAACTTTGAATTATTGTTTTTTTAATTAGGGTTTTGTTTGAATTGGATAATTTTTTCAAATTGGGGGTTTTCCTCAATTAAGATTAGTTATGAAAATTTGGGGTTCAATGTTTCGTAGGACATGTATATGTTATCGTAGTTGTTAGGTTTTCGTGACTGATATAAGGTGTGAATTATGATTGCTAAGACATTTTTTTTCTTTTCTTAAACAGCCAAACATAACGATTAAGGCCAAAATTTGTATTGCTTCAGAGATACTTGAAGCTCGGACCGATACTGGTGCAGTAAATCTGCAACTACAGAGGAAGTAATGACTGGAGTTAAAGGAGATTGCTTATTATATTAATGATCAAGCTTAAAAGCTTATTACAAAGATATGATGTTAGGTCACCATATTAGTAACACAAGCATCAATATGTAAGAAAGGAAGATGAGATGATCGGTTGAACTAAACAAGACACTTATGCGTAGGAAATAAGAAAGGTTAAGCGTATAAAGTGAAATGAATTGAACAACCAACCTTCAATAGAAGGTTTACAAGAGTATTTATAGGAGGGAACTAGGGCAACACTCCAAGTTCCCATCCTTTTACTTATTGGGCTTGGCCTAGGCTTATGGGCTTTCTACATAAGTCTAGCCTTGATTACTAACATAAAAGCCATATTAAGCTAACTATTACATATGAATCACTAACACTTGAAATATGGTTTAGGAGTGATTCCAACAATCTCCCCCTAAGTGTTAGTGATGAATGAAAGAGTGATAAACGTTGTAGGTGCTGATGTAATAGTAGCTTTGACGTCTTCTGACATTCTTCTTTCTTGTGAGAAGAAGTGTCTTGATTCGAACAATCTCTCCAGTGTAGAGAAATTGTTTCCTTTGAAGTATTCTGCTTTGACGTCATCATTTTATTTGTTCTTTGTAATGGTAGTGATAGTATGTTGTTGTTGTCTGCATCAGGTCTGCTTCGTTGCTCCAGTGTCTCCACGTCTTTCTTCAACATGCTCACACGCTCTTTAACGTTGGATTTCAATACTGATGAAGTTCTCTTAGTCTTTAAACTTTGTAGATTCTTTGACTTGACGAAGAATCATTCTGACTTTGTGTTGCCCTTTTGAGAGAACTTCCATTAGTGATGTTGTTGGTATGAGCATGTGAAGAATCTGCACGATCAGTTCGCTCCAAAGCTTCCATAAGAAGAAAACATAAGAAAGGTTAGTAATAAGTGGATTCCGGCACTTACAAGTTCGAACTTCGAGAGTGTTAACAGAATAGTGTGAAAACACAACTCTAATTCTCACAAAGGCCGTTCCTGAACTGGAGTCCTACAAGTGAGATAACACGATGTACCAAAGTACATCTACAGTTCAGATGAGTCGCTGAGGTACACCGAAGCATCACCTCACGACTATAGACCGTTTGAGACACACTAAGCGTAATCCACAGGGAGTTACCGAAGTGACCTGCTGTCAGGGTTGTTTGATGTTGACCCTGGCAGAAGTTTCCATTCAATCACTGAGGATCACAATTGTGAACCTCTCATAAATGTTCTCGACAGATTGCTAAGATCTGTGAAGGAAACGATAAAGAATCACTTGCGTTCTTATTGTTGAACGACAAGCGATAAAATGTCAAGTGTACCTAAGACATCTTTTGATGAATCTCGTGGTTCTAGACTCAATAGTGCATTTTGGTTTTCCTGAGCGGAGACTAGGGAGAGGTTCTCCTTCTTCAATACCAGTAATCTCTAAGAGAAAGCCGATAGATTATGTAGGGTTCCCTGTGAGAATGAAACAAGCTTCTGTTGAGAGAAACTTGAGTGGCTAAGAAGGTTTAGTGCTTGCGTCACTGGGTCCATGACGACTTTGATCTTCAATACCGGTGTCATCATGTGACAACCAGTAGCATATGAATTGAACCCGGTGTCTGCCCTAAGTTGAATAATCTGGAGGGCTATTTCTTTTCACCCTTTTATTTGCTTTTCTTTTTAATTCTTTAACTCCTTCTTTCTCCGATTCTCATTTTCTCCTTTTTATAATCATACCTAAGGACTTCTAATTCTAACTATTGGTAGTGTCCTTGGGTAGATCCCTCCGGCTCTGGCGGATCATAGGACGGTTATTCCTAACCTTAATCACCTTATAACTCCGTTGCCATAAAACCATTTTCATGAAAATCTCTAGAAGTGTTTGTAAATGAGAAACCATGTTTGAACACTTCAAGAGTTTTGGATTTTCAGAAATACTCCCCCTCCACATGTGCATAATAATTTTGACAGAAATTTGCACAGTGAGGAAAGAGCGCCCACTTTTTGAATTGATCAACTCAAGATAGACAATTTCCTTGCGAGACACGATTACGTTGCATAGTTAAAGAGATACATTGTCAGCTTTTAGGTGACAACTAGCTCTAATAACTACCTTGAAGATGTGGACAACCCCGAAAGGTTGTCAAACCTGTCAAAGTTCATGTCTATCAAGAGCTTCTCGAATGGGTACAATTTACTTGGATAAGTCTTGGAAGACAAATATTTTCAATGTATGACTGTTTAGATCTCGTCAATTCATGGATTGAAGTCTTTTCACACGAGGATTCAATAGCAAAACACAACATATTTCTTATCACATAATTTTTCTCCCCCTTAAAAATGGCATATAAATATGTTATTTTTGAAGAAATGTTGAGAATAAATATGACCATTTTGAGTTTTGTGGGAAGATTACACGAAGAACAATTTGTGAACAAAGTTTTTATCAAATACTCCCCCTCAACAAGTGATATTAGCGGTTGAGTTTTAGAAAAACATAAGGGGAAGTACTTGTTCTTTTGAGCAAAACCTTTTAAAATTGAAAGGTTTGATAGGTTTTACTCAAAAGTAAGAAGCTTCCGCTCCTTTTATAAGGATTGTGGCACTGAAGCGTACCACAGGGTCCTTTCATTACAAGTGCGGGTTGTACACTGTTATGTGTGCACAAACCATAGTCATTATAGAATCACACATCCAAATTAATAAGAAATTGAAACAGTTTAAGGGGTACCAGGTAGTCCATCAATCTTTCCAGGAATGCGAACAGGGCGTTGATAGCTTGTGAGAGTAATCCTGGGGCGACCACCAACGAAGCTCTCCGAGTTGAACTGGTCCCTTTTGTACAACCTTTCATCGATCCGAGTGATGATCCTCTTAACATCCCGTCTGTCCTGAGAATTCCATCGCTTTGGAGACCCAATGCCTTCATGTATCACTTTCAACCTATAAGCCAAGTTGTCCCTGACCTTCTTCAGTGTGTGATCCCCAAACTTATGAAGATCTCTACACGCCATCAAGCAGTTGCATTGTAGTTCACTAAGGTAAACTACTCCGAATGGTTTGCTGATGAGAGTGTATTGTGGAAGATGGTTGATGTCAGGAAGTTCTAGCTGAGGTCTGGTGAGGTTGACACGTTTCTGATACGATTCAACAGCAAGTTGTAAATCTTCTACACGTTCCTGGATCACTATGCTTCTGATGAAGATGAGCAAGGACTTGATGTATTCCCGTTGAATTTCAGTCGAGAATTGTCTCATTCGTCCCTGTACTTTGGCAAGATACAGATCTTCAATGTCGTTGAGAGACAAGTTCTGAAAGTCCGCTTCACAGAATTCATAGTCCCTTTCGTCTTGTCTTTTGACCACGATAGTCTTGAGGAATGTGTAATCCCATTTAGACGAAAGAGTGACATGCTTAACAACAACGATCCCTTTATCACTGTACACTTCATGTGGAGACTTTCGAACCTGGTAGCTTTTGTAGTAGATTCGTCAGCGTTCTGGCCAATGGTGTATCCCATACATTGCATCAATGTCATACCGTTCCACGCTGTTGGAAAACATGTGGGTAGCCTTTTCTTCGATGGCTATGCAGTTGGAGTATACGGCTGTCGGGAACGGAAGTGTAAGTGATGTAGCATATTTCTTTGAACTATCGCTACCGTGTAGAAGAAATTCCAAGTCTTTGTTGAAGAAGTAGCGGAATGGAATCTTAGGTTGATCTGGTTGGCCAATCGTTGGTAGAGTTTTAGACCAGTCGGTGTAGTATGGAGGGTTGTCTCTTCTGGTGAAGTCAATGTTTGCTTCAGGATTGAGCCAATCAATGTTGTTAGACATGGCTCATGCTATGTTTCAAGGTGATATTCGACTTCAATAGCACTTTCCGAGCTGTCTTTGAGTAGTTGAAATTCTTCATTCTTGATTCGTTTCAACTCTGATTTCGTCATCTTCTTCACACGGAACTTTTCTTGCAGTAACTTAGCATGCTCCAACGTACGACCTTCTACCATATCTTGATCATCAGTAAGGGCGGGAGTAGCATCAAAGAGTGTAGAGAACCATTCAAACTCGATGTCATCATCGTCTAGCCATGAGACAACATCAGCCTTAGACGTCTTCTTCTTTTTCTTTGGCCTTGATGAGGATGATGGTTTCTTTGTTGAAGCGTGAGAGGTGGGTTGTTGTTGGGGCTCAGGGACTTCCTCATCGTCACCACCAGTATACTCGAAGTGATCTCCGGTTTTCTCTGTCTGGGGTGGTAACTCAGAGTCCGAGGTTTGTCGTGAGAAGAGCGTGGAGGAGATCGTTGTTGAGATGGAGTCCTTTGGGGTGGAGGTGGCATGGAGGAAGATTCACCAGACTTCTTTGGACGTTTAGGTGCAGAGTCCTTGTCCTTATCATCGTCATCTCTTGGTCGTTTAGGTTGATCTGCTGATTCCTTGCATGATGATCTGAGTTGATAATCTAGTAGACCTTCAAAAAATTTAGCTTCATCCAAAGTAAAAGTTGCTGATCGTTTTGGCATTTGCATCACCAATTTAGCAATTAACTTAGTTTCAGAGAGATCAGATTCTTTGGCCATTATATGTTTAACCAATGCGACGATGTTTTGAGTAAGTTGTCTGGAAAATACTTCTCTTGTCAAACCAGGGACAGTGTCGAGAAGAAACTTGTGAGTATATTCTCTTGCTGTCTTCTCCAATTCCTTTTGGAAATCTCCTTTGATAAAATTCAGGATTTGTTCCCTTTCTTTCAACAACTCGTTTATCCCTTTTTGAAGAAAGTTGATTCTGTCAGCAAGTTGATTCAGCTTTTTGTTGGTTACATCCTTCTTCCGTACTTGCTTGACAGCTTTGACAATCTTTGTTTTTGCTCGGGATATCCAAGAGTCTATTGGTTTCTTCACTGATTTAGATGTGGATCTGGTTGTTCCTTTGGATGATGGTGGAGATGAATGAGAGGATGAATCTGATGATGATGAGATATGAGGAGACTCGGGGTCTTTTCTGGTTCAGAAGTTTCTTCTTTTGAGCGTCTTTGGACTATTAAGAAGAAAATCATCATATTCAACTTCGTCATCTTTTCCAGACTTGGCCAATTGTTCTGCCTCAATCTTGGCTTCTTCATCAGCTTTTTCTTTCTCAGATTTCTCCTTTTCAGGTTCCTCAAATTCATAGGTGATGGTATCTTCCAATCGTTGTTGTTGTGGATTGTGGTGGGTGGTACCAGTTCCCTTATCGGGTTGATTAACCGCATCAGGAACTGGTATAGATAGTACACCACCACTTGACCCTCCGGGGCCACGAGTTTGATCCTTTACAAATTGATCGGCAAGATGTTTGAGTCTGAGGTTCTTCAATTTCTTTTGATATTCTCTTTCCTCATCAACTGGTTCTTCTTCAGAACTTTCCTTATCATGCTCAAGCACAGGAGATTTCCCTTTTCCTTTATCGCTATTGGTGGGAGGCTTAGCTCTTGTTGGAGTGTCATCGATTGCCGTTTCAGAGTAGGTGACATCTTCGTCTAATTCAGTTTCCTCAGAGCTTTCATCCACTAGCTTTCTTTGCGGTTCAGACTTTGGAATGGGAATAGGAACAGCTTCCTTAGAGGGAACTGTCCTTTTGAATAGAGGTTTCCTCTTGGGGAACTTTCTTTGACTCTCAGTGCTTGTAACACTTCCTGCACTGCCTCTTCTGGTTTTCCTTGTAGGTGTACCAGCGGACTTTTCATCGAGAAAGCCTAATTTGTCTTCTTCAACCTGCTACGGATACCTTTTGTATGAATAGAGTTGTTTGACTGCATCAGTTAGAAGGTGATCTGGCAACACAGCACCTTGTTTCTTTGTTGTAGAGTCTTTAAATCTGACTGTGAGTGTAGGCTCATACAACATGGAGTGATTGTTGGGGTCATTGAGTCTCAAGGGGATATCAGGATTATACCCTAGAGCTCTTTGGATCAACAGTTTTGTATATCTGATGTATGGGATTTTGGAGCCAAGCTTTTTGAGGAATGACATCATGTCGTCACATATCAGAGCTTCAACTTCAATGTGTTTCATGTTTACCAAAGCCCAAAAAATCTGTAGTTCCATGAGCTTGGGATGCTCATAGCCACTATCACGTCCAGAAACGGATTTGGTGATGATAATGTAGAAGGTTCTCCATGGCTGAGAAATATTCTTAAGATCCACGTATGAATGCTTTGTGATTGCTCCTGAAGCTTCGTCATAACCAATGTTGATCATGAATTGCAGAAAAACCTCTTCAGTTGGTGTGGCAGTGTATTCGGTTGGCTCGATGACAGGAATGAGGAGAACAGCCCTTAAGTCTGTTGGTGTGATGGTGACTTATTTGTGGTTGAGCGTCACCGTCACAGCATTTTGACCTTTGATCTTTTGTATTGTATGCCAGAACTGGTGAATATAGATCTCAGGCACTGTAGCAGAATTGGTGAGCATGTTCTGATAAGGATGATTCTTCAGAATATCCACAGCGATTAAACACGAAGACTCTGAGCAGGTGAGAGTATCAAAATCAACACGAAGGTTGTTCTTTCCGATCTTCATTGGATAGCCATGAGGGAAGATATCAGCAACGGTGAGAACATTTGGTGCTTCCACATTTTGCATTTGTGCGTCCATGTAGTGATAAATTGATGATCAAATAGACGGATTTGATGGACGATTTTTATGCGTAGGATTAAGTTAGGTTGGATAATAAATGTGATGAATAAATGAGTTTAGGTGGAGAGTTTTGTTATAAATCACTTTGACCTTTTGACACATTCAGTCCCTCCACCTTTACCATTTACATCCAATGCCCCTAACTTCCATTTTGGTTACCAAACGAAGGATATTAGGAAAGAACTTTGACGACACTCCCCCTCGACTTAAGAAATAATGAAGTTTTATAAATTTTAGTCCGAGGAGTGTCAGTAAACCAGAAAATTGACTACCATTATTAAAGAAACAACCATGATAAGGTAACATGCAAGTACAAGGTTTTATGAAACCGAAAAATTATTTGCTTTCTCCCCCTCAACACTTGATCCAAAAAATACTGAATTTTGAAAGATTTGAGTGTTGACGGAAGATTTGTACTTGCCATGTTAAAAGAAATATTGATAGAAGAATATTTTTGTTGTTTTATCTGATTTTATAATTTTGTATTTTTTTTTGAAAAGTATTTACAAAAGAGGTTTTGGTGTTTGACTGGTTTTTAAGAATGTTTTAAGAGTTCATCCAGTTCCTCTTGAGTCAAACACCGCATACCAATCCGGTGGACCAACTCATTAAACCTAGCAGGAGCTAAGGCTTTGGTGAGGAGATCTGCCAACTGGTATTCTGTACCCACAAAGTATAATTCAACAGTACCATGTTCCACGTGGCCCTTGATGAAATGATATTGAAGATCGATGTGCTTTGATTTTGAGTGTTGAACGGAGTTGCACGAGATCGCAATAGCACTTCGATTGTCGCAGTACATCGGGATTTTGTCAAATACGTAACCATAGTCTTTGAGTTGTGTTCTCATCTAAATGACTTGAGCACAACACGCCGACATGGCTACATATTCTGCTTCTATTGAGGACAGCGATGTACAATCCTGCTTCTTCGATTGCCATGACACCAGTTTATCACCAAGAAATTGTAATGCTCCTGAAGTACTTTTCCGTAAATCTAAGCATCCTGCGTGATCAGCGTCTGAAAAAGCTATTAATTCAAAACCAGAATCCTTCGGATACCAGATCCCCAAATTAATGGTTCCCTTGATGTATTGGAGGATTCTTTTAGCCTCAGAGAGGTGGGTTTCAGTTGGTCTCGACTGATAACGGGAGCAGAGATATACGGAAAAAACAATATCAGGTCTGCTAGCTGTTAGATACATGAGAGGCCCAATGATACTACGGTATTTGGTAGGGTCCACCAATTTCCCATGTAAATCAGCGTCTAGCTTCTTAGTATGAGCCATTGGTGTGGCATAGGTGTCACAGGTTTGCATTCCAAATTTGTTAAGAATTTCAAGGGCATATTTGGACTGACTCAAGAAAATACCACGAGGTGATTGATGAACTTGCAGTCCTAGAAAGAACGTAAGTTCACCCATCATGGACATTTCAAAATGTTTCTTCTTTAGTTTTGCAAAAGCGATTGAGTATTTTTTATGTGTTGACCCAAAAATGATGTCATCCACATAAATTTGAACAATTAAGATATGTGCCCCGTGATATTGTATGAAAAGAGTTGGGTCGACCGAACCTTTGGTAAAATTATTGGCAATGAGGAAAGATGATAACTTATCGTACCACGCCCGAGGAGCTTGTTTGAGTCCATAAAGAGTTTTGTTCAGTTTGTAGACATGGTTCGGGAACGTGGGATCAACGAATCCTTCTGGCTGGCTGACATAAACCGTTTCTTTCAGTTGACCATTCAGAAAAGCAGTTTTGACGTCCATCTGAAAGACCGTTATATTCATATGAGCCGCGAATGCGAGAAAGATCCGAACAGCCTCAAGACGAGCAACCGGAGCGAATGATTCTTCAAAGTCAATACCCTATTCCTGTCTATAACCTTTAGCCACCAGACGTGACTTATTTCTGATTACGTTCCCTTCAAGCATCCAATTTGTTCTTCCAAATCCATTTGAGACCAATGACGTAGACCCCTGTTGGTCTTTCAACCAGTTCCCATACTTCAAGACGTTTGAATTGATTGAGTTCTTCTTGCATGGATTCAATCCAGTTGTCCTTTGTCATTGCGTCTTTAATGTTTTAGGTTCAGATTGGCAGACAGTGAGTGCATATATGCAATGTTCACCGTCTGTGTGAAGACGTTGTCTTGTTACGACTAGTTGATTCGGGTTGCCAATTATGTTTTCAAGAGGATGGTCTTTTGTCCAACGATGTGTAGAGGGTTGATGTTGGTATACATTGTGCAGATTTTGAGGATTCAAATGACTTGTAGATGATTCCGCAATATCAGGTGCAGCAGATTCATTGGCAAACGGGTTAAAGAACGCATTTGGATCAAAATCTGCAGGTGGGGGTACTTCATTAAGAACATCATCAGCTGGTTCAGCGTTGTTGGATGCAGTTTGTTCAACTGTTGTCGTAGAGTCAACTGGTGGTGCTTCTACAACCGTAGTTGTTGTAGCAGGTGTATCAGGTATTGGAATATGATCGGGTTGCATGAAACATGAATACACTTGGAGCACGTTCATCAATGTCATCACTGAACAGCGGAGCAAATAGCTTTTCCATTTGTTGACGAGTAAGCTGAGGGCTTGGTTCAGCTGATGATGGGGTTTGAGGGAAGTTTAGATGGTTGTGACCGGGTTCTAAGTTGTTATGCTCAGAAGCCATTTCTGTAAGCTCATCAAAATTAGCTTGAATCGTTTCCATAACCTGCTTTGTACGACGATTCCAGATTCGGTAACCTTTAGAGTTCTCACAGTATCCAATAAAGACTTCAATGTCAGCTTTGGCTTTGAGCTTTCCAAAGTCATCACGATCATTATTTGGGTAGCAAAGGGATCAAAATACATGAAAGTGTTTGAGGTTCGGTTTTCTGTTGTGGATAAGCTCAAAAGGTGTTTTGTTATGGCGTTTTGTAATCATTGAACGGTTCTGAGTGTAGCATGCAGTTGAGACAGCTTCAGCCCACAAGTAATCTGGAAGTTTAGCATTGATTAACATCGTTATGGCAGCTTCCACTAACGTACGGTTTCATCTTTCAACAACTCCGTTTTGTTCTGGGGTACGTGCAATGGATGTTTGATGCTCAATTCCCACTTTCTCATAATATTCCCGAAGAGTTTGATTCACAAATTCAGTCCCTTTGTCTGTTCGAATTTGTATGACGGTGTTCCGGAGCTGAGTTTGAATTTTCGTGAGAAAGGTGATGATCATCTGTGGAGCTTGATCTTTACTTCCAAAAAAATAAACCCAATTCCATCTTGAGTAGTCATCAACAATTACCAATATGTAGCGTTTGCCATTAATCGTCTGCACGCGCATCGGGCCACACAAATCCATGTGAAGAAGATGAAGCACATGCTGAGAGCTGTGTTCCACCTTTGAAGGAAAATGAGCACGAGTGCTTTTTCCTTGTTCACAGGCTGAGCAGAGGTGATCTTTAGAATACCGGAATCTCGGGAGACCTTCAACAAGTTTATGTCGAGCAAGAGTGGTGATGGTTTGAAAGTTTAAATGTGAGAGATGACGATGCCATAGCCAAGATTTTGTTGATGTTGCCTTTGAAAGTAGACAGATGGGTGATGAAGCAACCATGTCTTGCATTGAGATTGTGTACAGACTAGAATTGCGAGAGCTAGACATAAGATCGTTTCCTTGTAGATCATGAATGAAACACGTTTTCTCCCTAAAAGCAACTTCCAAATCTCCATCACAGAATTGACCGACTGAAAAGAGATTGTGACAGAGGCCTTCCACATAATAAACCCTGCTAATTTCGATATTACCATTGATATAATCTCCGTAGCCCATGATAGCTGCGAAGTGGTCATTCCCGAATCTGACAGTGCCAATGAACTTTGCAACAAAGTTTGATAACAGTTTGAGATTGCCTGTCATGTGTCGGGAACATCCGCTATCAACAATCCAAAGGATGATCTGTATCACATGCATTACACACAAACGACACAGATGGAATAGAAGTAGATGTGGAACCCGAAGAGTTAGAGGGTTCCGAAGCAGTTATGTTAGAAATACACACATCAATGATTTTAGGTATCCATTTAAATCCTAGTGTATTGTGTATCCATTTTTGCCATCTCCAACTAGTCTTAGCTTTAGTCTTAGTGAATGCACTCGGTGGTACTACATTCCTTGGATTTGAGACTGGAGCTACAGGGACATCAATGCGTTTCTTAGAATCTAAAGCGGGCGGTTTACCAAGCACAGACTTAGAAGCATTTGTGGGCCTAGAGGTATTCCGTGTCTTAGGATTCCGTAAACGAGACAAGATAGCTCTAGCAACACATTTATCATGACAATCAGAAAGCATACTTTTACGACAAATAACACAAGAAGCATCAGACTGAATATCAAAAGTACTTAAAGGTTTAGCATTCGTTACAACACTTTTTCCATTACATTTGTCAGACGCAATATCTAAAGTGGGTGCAACTTGAGTCTTATTCAAAGTCCTATGGTGTTCTTCTACTTCAACATTCTTTATTGTTCTTTTCTTAGGTCGCAACTTCCTATTCTTCCTTGTATTGCCTCTAGGCTGTGAGGTGCAGACGTTTGGAAAAGAGGCAACTATTCCTGTTTCAGTAGAGGGAAGCACATTAGTATCTTGTGGTTTATCAGTAGGCATTCTGGGTTGGCGTTTGCTAAGTGTTACAGGTGCAATTTTCTTAATGATGCTAGGCTGAACTTGTTCATACTTTCCTAACATTTCCCTTAACTTAATGATAGTGTGCACCAAATCTTGATTTTCAGAACGAAGATTTCCAGAAAAGTTCATGACTTCTTTAGTGTGTGCAAGATAATGATCAAGTTCGTTTGATGCTTCATCACGAGTCTGTTTGAGTAAATCAAATATGACACCATATTCCTTTTTAACTTTTGCAAGTTCTTGTTCATATTTTGAGATTTGACATTTCAAAGACGCGTTTAGATCATCCAGTTGCTCAACTTTTGGATTAAACGTTTTGGAATGCAACTGGTTGATTTTGTTTTGCAAAGCAAGTTCACGATTGTGACAATCTTTTTGACACCATTGAAGACGACGTTTTGAATTTCAAAGCTCGTTTAACAATCGTTCATTTTCAACTTTTAAAGACTCGATCTGATGCACATTATCAGTATTCTCAACAATTTCAACAGTATCAGCAGAGATATAATCAGATGCATTAGCAATAGAATGAAACAACACAACATTATGGATATCAACACAGATAACATCTTTCAAGAGTCGATCAACATCTTTTCTCAATAATTTCATTTTACGTTTAGTATTTGAAATCGATGTTTCGTTTTCTAAAACTGTTTTCATTAGACCAAGTTCCTTGTGAAAATCCCTTTCCCAATATTGTGCACAAGTTTTCAAATTTTTGACATGGGGTAAAATTCTTTTCTGAAGAATATCTCTTTGTTCTCTCGCCAGAGGCGATTGAAAATGTTCAACTTTTATTTCAGAATGAAATTCAATCTCACGTTCCAAAATTTTGAGGTCAGATAAGAAAGTGTCAAAGTATTTTATAACGTGACAACTTTTGGCTTTTGTTTTAACTTCACTAAGTGAAGGTAAAGGACCATTAATTTGTGCACCATTATGTTGGGGACTGACTTCAGAAACTGGTGTGATAACCAAAGGTTTGTTAGAAGTATCTTGTTGTGTGACAAAAGTTACGGCTTTGGAATAGTTAAATGGTTTGTTATAAACGACATTTTCCATTTTTGACCGACTCTCGTCATCAGCATCTAATTCCTCCATGCGATTATATTCAACAGTCATAATTGAATCATCAATTCTATGTTCTGCACTGTAAACTTCAGGATTTGGTTTGAATGCTCTGTTTGAAAACTTAGGTTTGTAATCAGCAAGAATCGGTCCATATCCATTTGGATTTGGTTTAAAAGTAAACTTTTGAATAGTTGTGATCGACTCACCATGTTTATAAACAACATTTCGAAACTCTTTGATTTTGTGTTGTAAGTCGACAATTTCTTCAAGATAGTTATCTATTCGTTTCGTGGAATGCTTTTTGTACTCAGAGAACTGTTTTTGACAAGTTAACAACTCAGCCTTGGCTTTTTTAGTTTCCAAAGTAAAAGCGTTAATTTGTTGTTTATGTTCATGTTTTAGTTGTTCTATTTGAGACACCAAAGCATTCTTGGATGCGGCTAGATCACGTATGTGTCGTTCTAATAATTTTTCGTTTTGATGAGATTTAGAAAAAGCGACTTCAAAACCTTTTTCACGTTTTTCTTGAGTTTTAAAAACGTTGATTTGTCTGATTAAGCATTCATTATCCCTAATTAACAGTGCATTTTTATCTTTTAATTGCGTGCAAATTTCCAAACGAGATTCTTGGTCTTTAATTAAGGTCAGGAGCTCAGTTTCTCTATTAGACAAAAGCTCATCTTGTTCAACGTGAGTCTCAACATGATCATTATTTAGATCCTCAAATATAACCACGGAGTCAATTTGATTATCAGTATTAACCATAAGATTATCTTGATCGTCAAATATAACTACGGGATCTATTTGATAATCATCGAAATGAGATGTAGATGACTCATGTTGAACACTCGATCCTTGTCGATGGAGAAATTGGCGAAGATATCAGATCATGAATGAGTGTATTTTGTTTCGGTACCTGAGACAAGCCGTCAGTGTCATACACTGGGCCTGTGTCACTCATGTGTAGAGCTTGCATTTGTGCCATCAACATCACTGTTGCATTAGCCTGCAAGTCCTTCATATCATCATCAGAATCTGCATCTGCCATAAAGCTCTGTTCCTTGTTGGCAAGAGTGCCACCAGCTTCATCCTTGAGAGCCAAGAGCAAAGCCTCTTTGTGATAAGCACTGCCTCTTGTCCTCGGCTTAGGGCATGCATTAGCCAGATGACCCTTTTCATTACAGTTATAACAACGAAGACCATTAACCCCATTCTGAGCATTCCCCTGTTCAACCACTTGAGCCCTTTGTTGTTGTGGAGCACCCATGTTATTCCTTCCCATAGCATTAAACCCTTGACCACCTCCCATCTGACGACCATAACCACGATTCTGAACTTCAACGCATCCATTGTTCACAACAGCCTGATTCCTTATGTTTGATGAGGAACGAATGCGATTGTTGGATTTGTTTGTATACCGGCCGAATGCTTTAGCAATCATAACAAATCCTTGTTGCAATTCATCGAAGGCATTGGAGTCCTCATTAGCTTCACTGTAAAGTGCTTGAGCATTTTTGTTGTTGTATGGAACTAATTGAGTTTGTTGAGTTTGTTACTATGACGGATCATATGGTGTGATGGTTGCAGTTGGTTGAGGAGCGGGTTGAGGAGGAACATTAGTTTGAGCCCACAAAGCAAGTTGTTGATTGTTCGGAAGTGGTTGTGGAGCCGGGAGTCCACGGATAGCTCTTTCTTTGTCAACTTCTTTTTGATGAGGCTTCAAATAGTCGTACAAAAATCCGTATGTAGCATGATGAAGATTCTTAACTTGACGGAGAAAAATGACATACTTCTCCCATTCCGGACCAAGACTACTTAGGAACTTAGTGTTGACAGCAATTCGTGGCATGATGATATTTTGTTTGTCCAAATCATTGATGATGTCTGAAAAGCGATGATGATATGACTCTAATGTCTCTCCTGGTTCAATCATGAAGTGTTCATAAGCCAAGTAGATTTTGGATTCCATGTCTTCTTGATTGAGTGTTGTGCCTTCCATAAGAAGATGAATATGTTCCCACATTACTTTAGCAATCTTTTGAGCATCAACACTTCGAAGGATCGGATTGGGTAATCCCAAAAGGATGTATTGCATTGCTAGTTCATCGGCTTCAAAATGTAGAAGTTCATCACCTGTGAGGTCTGAGATAGTTGCAATGTTGGTGACAGCATCTCTTGGTGGATTGGCATTAGGATCTACGGGTGTGACAACAAGAGGCATCGAAATGGACCTTCCATAATGACCTTCTTTAAGAACTTTCCATGTGGCTTCTTTAGATCACAAAACCTAAAGAACCTTATCACCCATTGATCATAATTTCCGGGAGTGAGCATTGGAGGTCTATCAAGTAAGCCAGCTTCATGAATTGATTGTTGGCTACTTAAGGCTTCACACATCTTGCCAAACCATGTTGGTTCCTTCATGGTACTCCTGGATGGATGTTGATTGTAGAAGTTTGTGTAAGGTTGTACTTGAAGACTAGGTGGTGGTTGAACCATTTGTGGAGTATGTTGTTGATTAAATTATTGTTGATAAATTTGTTATTGTTGATTGAATTGTTAATGTTGTGGACTTAGTTGTTGTTGTTGTTGTTGTAGTTGATTATACATGTAACGAAAGTAGTTAGAGTATGGTGGTTGTGACATGTTGAAAACTTGTGTTGTTAAATGGATCTTTGTAGTCGAGTGAAACGTTGTTGATGATGTATCCTTAGGCGTAGAAAGCACGTTAAGGCAAAGCAACACTTAGGCGTAAAAACACCACACTTACGCGTAAAAGTGATATTTACGCGTAGGATTAGCTTACGCGTAAGAATTGAGAAACACTAAAGTTATGCGTAAGCTTAAAGTTAGGCGTAGAAAACTTAGGCGTAAGATTAGCTTATGCGTAAGACAGAGCTTAGGCGTAAGATAAATCTTATGCGTAATGAGTTCTACGCATAAGTTTGAGCTTATGCGTAAGATTAGGGTTTTGCCCAAAAGATCTTTTACACTATCACAGTACAAAGGATATCCAAAGTCGAAGTGTTTTCAGGCTTATCCAAGCAAGAAAACACTGAGTAAACCACGAAAACTGAAGATCGATCCAAGAATGACTTACGCGTAACTCGAGGGTTTTGTTACGAGTAAAACTTCACCAAAACTGAGATTTTGCCGAAAGTTATTCTAAACCAGATTTTTGTGATTAAACAGCTTCAATATCACCAAAATAACACAAAAGTGTGAAACTTGATGATCCAAACCTTCTAAACACGTTATGCGTAGAACGAAACCCACGTATGAAACCAAGCTTAAAATCTATGAAATACACGTAAAGTTCAAAACTTTTTGCCAAAAACAGATATTTTAACACTTAAAAACGTTGAAAGTACAAGAATCTTGGATTGAAAAGTGTGAAAAATAAGTTTTTAAGCGTGACAAAGTTTTAGACCGTATGTTACGCGTAAGATCAAAAACCAACTTCAAAAACAAAACCTTTTCACCCAACTATTTGGCGAATGATACCACTGTTAGGTCACCATATTAGTAACACAAGCATCAATATGTAAGAAAGGAAGATGATATGATCGGTTGAACTAAACAAGACACTTATTCGTAGGAAATAAAAAAGGTTAAGCGTATGAAGTGAAATGAATTGAACAACCAACCTTCAATAGAAGGTTCACAAGAGTATTTATAGGAGGGAACTAGGGCAACACTCCAAGTTCCCATCCTTTTACTTATTGGGCTTGGCCTAGGCTTATGGGCTTTCTACATAAGCCTAGCCTTGATTAATAACATAAAAGCCATATTAAGCTAACTATTACATATGAATCACTAACACTTGAAATATGGTTTAGGAGTGATTCCAACATATGAAAAACTTGTTGTCTCCTTCCAATGTTGATATGAGGTCAATGTTATAGACCAAAAGATAAGAAAACCAGCAGACCCTTATTTATTTTAAACTAACTCTTAGACTACTAGAACTTAAGGCAAACCACTTAGACTTCTGGAACTGATTACGTAATAAATTTATGCTGCATCAGTCGCCCCCGTTGAAAAATAACTTGCCCTCGAGTTATAGTTGCTCGTAAGATGTAACACCCCAACCCGACAAGGGTAAAGATATCACAAATACGGTTTCATATCAGAACCTTAAGTACTATACAAAAGCGGAAGCCTTTACAAAACTTACAAAAGAAAAAAAAAATAAATAACTTAATAATCAAAATAAATCTAAGATCCCTATTTCAAATCTTGCTTTCAGCTCTACTCTCAACCCAGATCAGCTATCCCATAAGCTCATCTTGAATGCTTAAAACCTGCCGCAGGAAAAGAAAATGAGGTTGAGCTTACAAAGCCCAAAGGAATGATATAATGAAACGGAAACTAAACAAAATAAAATAAAGAAACGAATAATAAAGTCACCACGGAATGAGATCAATGAATCATTGAGGATTCTGCGGAAACGCAATCATACAGAAATCCGGAAGAACAAATAACGATCAAGAACAAACACATAGCATATTGATGGCACATACTCCAAACACATCAAAATAACCAGACATTCAATACCTCCAGATAGTAGAGTTCATATAAGCCAAACGGAATATCTAAAGGCTAACGGAAACACTTTCTAGAAAATAATCATGGCATTCATAGAAATTAATTAATCCACATTTAACACGCTTAATTCAATATTGTAGCAATGAAATAGCGACAAATCATGGCATCACACATACAGATAGAAAACACAGTAGACATACTATAACTAAATAGACAAAGATATAGCATAGCCATTATCAATTATCGAGCAGTATATCATGAGCTAAACTATTTCTCGTGTCAAACCCTAACATTAGCAAAGTTTAACATGGCAGTCACATATGCGCATGATAACTAACCGATAGGCAAGTTTTATAAAATTAACTGAACCATCACACATACTAAACTTCCAAAACACACAATTGTACACTAGCACATTCATCTCGCAGATCAACGCATTCACGTAACGATAAACTAACATAATATCAGATATACGAATCATGATTAAACATATTAATCCTATCCTAGCATGGCAACTAGTAATCACTTGAACATATACGTCATGAGCACATTCACTAACATGTCATATCAGAATACATAATATAACACTCGAAAATACCGAACCATAACAGAATACCTAACACAGACATAACAAATAAGGATTTAGTTAACTACCATGAGCCCGAACATATCATATCGAAACATCATACTTATACGTAAATAATCTCGAGAAAATAATTTGGAGTAGCTAGCTCCCGAATTTTGTGAAGACGCGTATTACACGACATCATTCACCGACAAATCATATCGGATAACAGATCAGATCTAGGATGCATCCATACGCCCCAATGCAGATAGTGGTCATATAACATAACTTGAGCTCATAATGATAACAGATAAGGGACGTGGCGTAACATCACTCTCTGCCCTAGAGTCATGTCGAGGTGCATCATCGACACGGACATGGAACCCCCATGACTAGTGAAATATTTGGCTCGGGTGTCAAACTAACTTAAGTCAAACAGATCTTCGATATAACACGATCATAATCAAACACAAGGTCACAGATAACATATCAGATAGTTCATATCATACGGTTCATATTCAGATATTCGAAGTCGAAGTTCATATCACAATCACAAATCATACATTCATAATTAGAAGTTCATAATTAAACTTAGTAAGGTTCAACAAATATGCATATCAGAGTCTTCATAACACAAGTTCAAATCAGATATTGCATGGTTTAATAATACAGAAGTCCAGATAAGCAACAGATCAAAGAATCAAAGAAAAGGTTCATAGCAATGGCATTGGGAACACTAATAAGCATAAGAGAAATGACAAAGAAAGGAAAACATGAGGAACCTTTACTGAAAAGGTCAGAATATATGTACCTTAAAGCAAATGAGAGAAAAGCAAACGAATGAGTGAATCACGAAGATGTAACGTCGCGTCTCCTTCAACGAATCTACACGGATTATGATTTATTTAATACTTATTAGCATCATTAAATTATAACAGATTTATCGCGTTCACAATCTTAAAGTCGTAAGTATAATCTTATTCTTAGTGACGGACGGAATTCCAACATTTTAGAATCTTAACCATTAATTATCCAAACTTATGGGTTGCAATTGACAAATGGTAAACTTAAGGGTTTAATATGACAAATATCTTAATTGAGGACTTATATGATCATCATTCAAAGTATAGGGTTTATAAGTGTCAAGAACGGATTTTAAGACTTTCTTTCACAACAGTTTACACCTACTTCTATATCTTACGTGATTGACCAAGACTCTCATGTAACATTGTTTGAAATACAACTTAATGAGACCATGCATACTCTAATTTAATCCATGACACTTGACTTCTTGCATAAAATCATAACTCACACATGTTTACATCACACTTAGTACGAGCTCGTTATACGATTAATCAACAGTTATTAATGACCTCAAAACTTACTATTTTCACATGAAATAACGAATTAGCACACCTAGCTTCTTAACCCTATTCGACAACACAAACACTTAACCATTACTCCACACGACAATGCTAACCTACTTTCCAACCATACGTACTCGATCACCCATGGCGGTTTTAAAAGATTTTCGATAGGAAAAACTCATGCATGCAAACCGACACATAACAAAATCACCACAGCATGTTAACGCGATGCATATCTTGTCGACCCGTAGCTTATTGACGCGACCAAACCTCATGCACATGTTTACTTACGTTTCAAACCTAACGACACATTCAAGCCCCACAACCCATGCGTCGACCTTATATAATTATAGCTTCATATCTATGATTTTATGTGGCGACAAGCATACTACCTATTATACGGTTTGATACATGATTGCTACATATATATATATGAGTTTCAGAATTCGTTTGGTTTGTTAACATGTCGCACGGCTTAACATCTATTCGTATGGTATATTAATCATGTCTCACGGTTCAATATTTATACTATTAGCATGCAAAGTATTTGAGACTAATGAAATCGTTTACCTTACTATGCTCGGAGCAGAATCACACCGATCACCAAAGAAAAAGGACGGCAGCCGATCGGAAACAAGGAAAGAGGAAACAAAGATCAAAACCGAGTGACAAGTCCTTTCTTGAGTCCTAGATGGTCACGACACGCTGTACCGGTTGGAGAGAAAAGAAAAGAGCAGGAAAACTTTTACCGTGACTTGAGAAACTAGGGTTTGCATGAGAGTTGATTGAAGAGTATTTATATGTGTCGATATGTAAGTTTTGTGGTAATCGGTTTCAAAAAACGCGAACCCATATTGGGCTTGTGATAAAATCGGTTCACAAGGAAAGAAAAGATCATGGGCTTAAGGTGATCGACTCAAAACAAACGACCCAAGGGCTGAAAACAAATGGGCTTGACCGAAACTTTGCACACATGGTTTAGTATTTTCTTGGTATAAGTCGACTCATTAAGTTTCATACTCGTGGATTTATTTTGTCGCGGCAAATGTCTATTATCTATTTGGCACGTTAAGTCTTACAATTATTTATAAGTTAGATTGAATTTCGTTTAATGAATAATGATTTATTTTACGTATTTTAACATTTTGATTTCAAGGGTAAAATAGTCTTATTATGCGTTTATCTTTTTAGGGTTTTACATAAGATCTCCTTTAAATGGAACAAGATGCTTAACATTAAATACGTCTAATGTATTGAGATGACTTGGCAGCTGCAACTTGTAGGCATTATCATTAATTTTCTTCATAATCCGACAAGGACCAACCTTTCGATCATGCAACTTGAAATTTACACCAGCTGGAATTATGTCCTTGGTCAATACAGCCCACACAAAATCACCTTCCTGAAAAACAACCTTTCGACGATGTATATCAGCAACAGCTTTATACTTCGCATTATTGGCTTCAATCTGCGTTTTAACTTGCTCGTGGGTGTTCCTGATATGTCGAGCAAACTCGTCAGCCTTCACGCTAGTGTTCTTTGAGCAAGGAATTGGGGCCAAATCAGTGATGCTATTTGGACTAAGTCCGTAAACAACTTCAAATGGAGTTCACTGAGTTGTTCTATTCTTTGGGTTGTTGTATGCAAATTCAGAAAATGGAAGGACTAGATCCCATTGCCTTGGTTTGTCTCCTACCAAACATCTTAATAGGTTTCCCAAGCTCATGTTTACAACTTCTGTTTGTCCATCTGTCTCGGGATGATATGAGGTGCTGAAACACAACTTAGTACCCATTTTTTTCCATAAGACTCTCCAAAAGTGCCCCATTAACTTGGGGTCACGATCTGAAGTTATAGTGAGAGGTATACCATGCAAACGAAAAACTTCTCTGAAGTACAAATCCGCAACATTTGAAGCATCCATGGTCTTCCGACACGCTATAAAATGAGCCATCTTTGAGAATCTATCTACTATCACCATAAAAGAATCTTTTCGCCTTTGAGTGCACGAAAGGCCAAGAACGAAATCCATACTCACATCATTCCAAGGACAAGATGGTACTGGTAGAGGAGTGTAAAGTCCTGCATTAGTGGAAACTCCTTTTGACCGCTGGCATACTTGACACCTCTCCACATGTCTAGTAATGTCACGTCTCAGTTTTGGCCAAAAATACTTACTTTCCACCAACACGATACTTTTGTCACGACCAAAATGGCCTAAAGAGTGTAGTTCAGCAACAACCTTTTCCCTCAAGGAACAATCTGGAATGCACAACTGCAACCCTTTGAATAAAAAGCCATCTTGAACTTGATAATCATAGCGTTGTCCACTCAAAACTTCCTGCATAACATGTCCAAAATAAGTATCCTCTGAATACATCTCCTTGAAGGTGTCAAATCCTTGCACCTCTGTTCTCATTACTGATAAGTAAGAAGCTCTTCGACTCAATGCATCAGCGACTTTATTCTAAATTCCAGCCTTGTGTTTCAATGTGAAATTGAAGTTTGGTAGAAAACTAACCCATTTTGCATGTCTTGGGCTTAACTTGTGCTGATTATTGATGTACATGAGTGCTTCATGGTCTGAATTTAGTATAAACTCATTGTGCATCAAGTAATGTTGCCAATGTCGCAAAGCTCGAACTATAGCATAAAACTCAACATCGTATGTTATATAGTTCATCCTCGACCCGTTCAGTTTCTCACTAAAAAAAGCAACTGGATGCCTTTCTTGACTTAGGACAGCACCTATTCCAACCTTAGATGCGTCACAGTCCACTTCAAAAACCTTTCCAAAATTTGGTAACACAAGAACTCGAGCTTCGGACATTTTCTTCTTGATAAGTTCAAACTTTCACTAGCTTCTGGAGTCCAGTAAAACTTCATACCAGCCTTCATGCATTCAGTAATTGGAGCCATTAAACTACTAAAGTTCCGAATGAATCGTCGATAAAATGAGGCTAGTCCATGAAAACTTCGAACATCATGAATTGAACGAGGGGTAGGCCATTCAACAATAGCCTGAACCTTGGATCGATCAACCATTACTCCTTCTGCTGAAATAATAAACCCCAGAAACAACACAGATGGAGTTGCAAAACTGCATTTCTTAAGATTCACATATAGTTTCTCTTTTCTCAAAGTTTCAAGTACATCTTTCAAGTGTTCACAATGCTCTTCTAAGGAGTGTGAGTATACCAGGATATCATCGAAGTATACGACGACACACTTTTGAAGAAATGGCTTTAGAACGTGATCCATGACTTACATTAACGTACTTAGTGCATTTGACAACCCAAATGGCATTACAAGCCATTCATGCAGACCCTCACGAGTCTTAAATGTTGTTTTCCATTCATCCCAAGTCTTACACGAATTTGGTGGTACCCCCTCCGTAATTCGATCTTTGAGTATACCTTTGAACCAACAAGTTGATCCAACATATCATCTAAGCGAGGAATTGGATAACGATACTTAACTGTGATTTTATTTATTGCCCGACTATCAACACACATACGCCACGTACCATCTTTCTTGGGAGTCAAAAGTGCAGGTACGGCACAAGGGCTCATACTTATTCTAATTAGCCCCTTTGCCATAGCTTCCTCTACTTGGTGTTTGTAATTCCTCATGCTCTTTTGGGCTCATACGATAAGCTGCTTTATTAGGCAAACTTGAGCCTGGAATGAGATCTATGTGATGCTGAATGTCCCTCATAGGTGGCAGCCCCGAAGGAAGTTCTTTTGGCATCACATCAGAGTACTTTTCAATAAGTGATTTCATAAAATGCGGGGCTGAAATAAGTGGTTCTTCGTCATGAACAACCAGTGCATACATGATCCCCGACTCATCTACCTCATCCATGAAATTAGAGATCGAGAGAAGATTCTCATTGCCTTTTTTAGTTGGTTTGGCAAGACCCACTACTTTTAATGGAACCAACGTCACTTTAACATTATATTTATCTTTATTGAAGCTGTATGTATTCGATCTTCCATCGTGAGTTGTGCAACGATCAAATTGCCAAGGCCTTCCAAGAAGAATGTGACAAGAGTTTATCGAAACCACATCGCACCAAACATTATCAAAGTACTTTTGTCCTATTGAAAAAGAAACAAAGCACCGAGTATCGACGTTCACCTCATTTCCTTTCTTGAACCAACTCATCTTGTACGGTTTTGGATGTTTCTCTTGCTTTAAATCCAGCTTCTCTACAGCGTCTCAAGAAATAACATTCTCACAACTTCCACCATCAATAATGAGGTTGCAAACCTTATCTTTGATAGTACATGTCGTGTGGAAGATGTTGTTTCGAAGCCAATCACCAGAATCCTCTTTTGGTAGTAGAAGGGTCTTTCTAATAACCAGCATTTGACCAATATCACCATAAACAAGACTGTCTTCTTTGTGTTCTTCATCCTCATCGTAACTTGGCTCGGTGGTATACTCTACCTCATCTTCATAATCATGGCTTTCAAGATTCCCATGTTCCATCATTAGTTTTTTACCTCTCTCTTTTCTGCAATCTGAAGATCTGTGGCCTGGTTCTCCACACTTGAAGCATTTAAAAGTTTTTTTCGATGAACTAGTAGTGCTTCCAACTCCACTTCCACGCACTACAGTTGGTTTCTTTGAAATACCAACATCAGATTCTTGACTTTTAACGCTATCTTCAGCTTGCTTCGGTCCAACAAATTTTTTTTGTGATCCCCTAGTACGATTTCCAGATCTTGTTTGTTGTTTCTCTACTGCTAAAGCCCTTTGATATACTTCAGAAACTGACCAGAAGGTGCACATCCTGAATGCTTTGGTGCAAACCACCCAAATACCTTGAAACAAGTTGTTCTTTACTATCTGATAAATCATTACGTGACACCAACTCACAAAATTCTTCGGTTTACTCCTCTACAGACCTGATTCCTTGCCTTAGATTTTGCAATCGCTGGAACATTGTTTGTGTATAATTGAACGGAAGGAAATTCTCTTGGAGTTTCTTTTTCATCTTATCCCAACTTACTATTTTCTGTTTTCCTCTTCTTTCTCGCATCAACTGAAATTGCTCCTACCAAGCAGAGGCTCGACCCTTTAACTTGATGGCTACCCATTTTACCTTCGTGTTTTCAGGTGCATCCTTAAATTCAAACACCCGCTCAACGGTGTTTAACCAGTCAATAAACTCCTCGGCCTTCAAAGTTCCAGAAAAGTCTGGAATTTCGACTTTGATGATAGCCTCCCACCTACGATCATTAAGCATAGGTGGTTCACGTTGACGAACATGCCTATGAAATAGGTTTTGGAAGGCATCGTCTAACTCAAACTCTTCTTCCTCCTGAGAAGGTTCGAGTTGGGCCAATCGCTGGGTCAGGATCTCGACTTGCCTCCTTAGTTCATTCACCTCTTCTCTTGGATCGACATGTACATTGGTATGTGCTCTTGATGGTTGCCTATGTTTAGGAGGCATGATTAAGCAAAAGCACAAACCACATCTTGCTCTATTACCAACTGGTGCAGTAAATCTGCAACTACAGAGGGAGTAATGACTGGAGTTGAAGGAGATTGCTTATTATATTAATAATCAAGCTTAAAAGCTTATTACAAAGATATGAAAAACTTGTTGTCTCCTTCCAATGCTGATATGAGGTCAATTTATAGACCAAAAGATAAGAAAACCAGCAGACCCTTTGTTGGGATATGAAAGTGCTGAAGGATGTTAAAGTACTGAAGATTGACAAAGTACTGATTAAAGTCAAAGTACTGCTAAGTAAAAAGTTAAAGTACTGCTGTCGAAGTCAAAGTACTGCAAGGCTAAAGAACTGCTATATTCGTTTATGGAAAGCTTTGTTTATTCTAGAATATTCTTTATTTAGATTACTTGTCGTACAAGGATACAAATTGTAAACCGACTAGGGTTATCCTTAAGCCTATAAAAGGACCCCTAGATTGGCATTAAAGTTACGAGTTTTCATATATGTTTTTAGAATCCTAAAGTACGATTATTATTAGAGTTTTAGAGTTGTTAAAGAATCTGCATAACAAGCATATTTAGAGTTATTAATAAAAGTTAAAGTTATATTCTTCTTAGATTTGTTAAGTAAATTCCGCGTACTTAATAGAGATCACTCAGTGTTTCATTGTTAATAACTTAGGATTTATCCGAGGTTATTAAACCCTTAACAAGCTATTTAAGTTAGTTTGGTTAGAGTACATCGATCCAACAAGTGGTATCAGAGCTTGTGTGGAAACTCTGACTAAGAAGAAACCCTAAAACCTAAAGATGTCAACTGAAGCTGTTCCACCACCATCAATCACCTCACTCAGGATACCAATCATTAAGAAGGGAGAGTACGACCTATGGAGCATGAAGATGAGGCAGTACATTGCAATTACAGACCATGCACTGTGGAATGTAATTGTCAATGGTAATGAAGTCGTTCCAGAACCTATTGATATTCCTGGACAACCCAAAGCACCTAAGGTTGTCTTACCAGCAGCTACAATAAGGAATCAAGAGAAGGCACTCAACATTCTCTTGTCTGCCATTCCTGATGGACACCTACTCAAGTTCCATGATGCTAAGGATGCAAAGCAACTATGGGTTGCTCTCAAGACAAGGTTTGGAGGTAATGATGCTTCTAAGAAGATGCACAGAAATCTGTTGAAGCAGCAATTTGAAACATTCACTGTTGGAGAAAGAGAAGGCCTTGATGCTGCTTATGACCGATTCCAAAACCTTCTCAAGTATCTGGAGTTATACAAAGCAGAGTTTTCAGTTGAAGATGCTAATCTAAAGTTCTTGAGGAGTTTGCCATCAACATGGCATGTGATTGCTACAATGATCAGAGGACAACCTGGTTTGGATGTTATGGACTTTGATGATCTCTACAATCATCTGAAGGTGTATGAGCATGAGATGAATGGCCAAACAAGTTCAAAGTCTCACAGTAAAGCCTTTTTGTCATCTGAAAAGAAAGGCAGTACTTCCAATAAAAGTATTGCTTCTCCTACTCAAAGTACTGGTGCTCAAAGTACTGTTGTCTACTCCACCCCCACCATTGCTCAGCAAGCCCCACCAACTAATACCATCCACTCAGATGAAGTCGTATGCTCTTTCTTTGCACAACAAGCTTCCTTACCTGTCACTTATGAAGAAGATCTCTCACAGATTGAAGAGGATGCTCTTGAAGAAATTAATATCAGGTGGCAAGTTGCTATGATCACTGCAAGGATCAAGAAGTATATGAAAAAGACAGGAAAAAGCATTGACTTCAAACCAAAACAGGGAATTACTTTTGACAAATCCAAAATTGAATGCTTCAATTGTCAAAAGACTGGACACTTTGCAAGGGAATACAGGTTTGCTAAATATCAAGCAAACAAGATGACTGAGAAACCAAAGCTAGAGCTTAAAGAAATTCCTATTACTGAAACAAAAGCTTTGGTTGCTCAAGAGAATTTATCAAAGGTTGACTGGAGTGCTGAGTTTGATGATGAACCAGTAACTTATTGTATGGTAGCTGTGGAGGAATCAGTGGAAGAGTTTGACTGGAGCACAGCTTTTGATGAGGAACCTGGACATGCTGCTATGGAGTCTAAAGATGGTTATGGAAGCTTTGACTGGAGCATGGAGCGTGAAGATAATCCTGTTCTACTTGCTATGGTAGCCACTTCACCAAGCTCACCCCCTATCTCTGAGGTATGTTCTAAGTGTCATGACTTTTATCAAAAAGTACTTAATAGTTATGTGATTGAAAGAGATAACTGTATAAGGGCTAGGTCTGAGGTAGCAAGTTATCAAATTACTTTAGAGTCTATGGAAGCCAAAATAATAACACATGAAATAATGAAATGGCTTGGGCAGAAAAGTATGAACAACAGGATTATCAGTTAAAACTAAGTGAATGGAAGTTAAATTGTAAGATTTCTGAAATTGAGAAACTGACTAAGGAGAGAGATGAATTGTTAGCAAAGTTCGATGCCTGGAAAGAATCTGGTCTTTTTCAGGTTAGTTATGTTGAAAAATAGAGAAGAGCTTACATTAAAACTGGCTTAGGTTTTGGTATGGACTTTAATAGTACAGAAAACCCACCTAGTGATCAGAATGAATGTGATTTTGAGGATATAACCACTAGTGATGATGAGCTCATTAATTATGTAGACACATCTAGTAATGAGGACTCAATTAGTGAAACACCTCCTGAATATAAGAAAGACAAAGGTTATCATGCTGTCCCTCATCCCACTGGTAGTCATCAACCTCTTAGGCCTGATGTTTCTCGTTTTGGTGTAGACAGCTTAGAGTTTAGAAAGAAGCTTATTGGTCAATCTAGGTCTGAAACCCCAAAAGAAACAGTTGAGACACCTAAGGTAGATAATGCTAAAAGCCAAGCAGTACCTTCACCTCAAAGTACTGCTTCACCTCAAAGTACTGCTACACCTTCAGCAGTACCTTTAAGAAAACCTTTTCACAATAATGCTAAACCTTTTTGGGATAATTTTGGTCAAAACAGTTTTCATCATTCACCTAGAAGATAGGATAGGTTTGGTCATACACATAGCAGAAGAAATTTTGGGATTACAGACCAAAAACTATGTTTCGTTTGTTTTAGTCCTGATCATTTGATTAAGGAATGTGACTTACATTCAGAGTACCTAAGTAAGTTCCCAAAGAACAGAACTGTCAACCAAAAACCAAAGGAGTCTAGACCAGCTTGGAATCATTCACATAGGGTTAACCATAGGAACTTCTCACCAGACTATAGGTACCCTCACCAGAGAAGACCTTTTTCAAAACCTCCAGTACCTTCAAACACTTTCCAAGGTACTGTTAAGCAAAATACAGTACTTTCTCAAAGTACTGCTCAGTATTCACCTAACACCTCTTGGAATAGGAGCCCTAGGCGATCTAATTACTATCAATCTAGAAGACGTTTCAACTCCAAGAAAGTAGCTAGATCAAGGGACTCTACACCAGAAGTTGAAACTAAACGGGTTAAGAAGGAAAGTATTGATGATGAACAAACAGTACTTTCAACAAGTACTGGTGAAACAAAGATTTTTGATAAAGATGATTTTGTGGAAAAAGAAAAAGAGATTTTTGTTGAAAAAGAAAGTTTTGCTGAAAATCCACCACAAGTTTTAAATCAAAAGATAATACTGGATCAGGCTTTAAAAAACAGTGGAGACTACATACTTAAAGAATGTAAGTATGTCACTCCACAAGGGGAGCACAAGTCCGTAATGGTTTGGGTTCCTCAAAGAAACTAACGTATTCATCTTATTAGACAGGGCAACCCAGAAGAGGAGCTTAAAGATTATTTTATTGTTGATAGTGGTTGTTCCGTGACCATGACAGGAGACAAGGAGTTTCTGTCAGGTGTTTTGGAGTATATTAGTTAGTAAGCTACATTTGAGGGGAGGACTATTTAGTGTAAGTATAGTCCTATGCATTGCTTGAGGGGAGGATATTCATGTTTATTTGATGTATTTGCTATTGTAAAGAGGAGAATGGGAAAGTACTGCTTTTTGGTTTTATGAAAGTACTGCTTGGAAAGTACTACACACGTGGAAAGAACTGTTTGTCTTATCAAAGTACTGTTCCAACGGTAATATTGAGGGGTAAACTACACTAACGGTAACTTAGTTATTAAGGGCTGTGATTTTTTAAATCTCACCTACAAATAACTACTCTCCGCATTTCCCTCTCATATTGATACCTTATAATCTTTTCCATATTTCTCTCTCTTTCACCCATATTATTCATCATATCACTTTCTGTGTACACATATCATCAATGGCAAATCGTAATACAGTTTCAAAACACAACATGGTGGCGAATTTAGAAAAGACTGAAGCTAATGTGATCTTTCATGATATCATTGATTTTCTCACTGGGTTGCCGATTAGTTATGCGCTTTTAGTGGAACCAGATATAATTGAGCCCTGGATTCAACAATTTTGGGCAACTGCTAGGGTTCATATGGAGAATGATGATTCGTATGTTCAAGCTAAAGTTTCTGGGAGAACTTTTAAGGTTACTGAAGCCTCAATTCGTGAAGACTTATTGTTTGATGATGAAGAAGGGGTTGTTCGTTTTGATAAGCAACTGATTTGGGATACATTCAGGGACATTGGCTATGAAGGATCCTTAACTGAACAAACATTCAAGAAACCTTTATTTTGTCCCCATTGGAAGTATTTAGTTCATGTTTTGCTTCATTGTATTAGTGCTAAGAGTACATCATGGGAGCAATTTGGGTCTAACATAGCATCTGCTATAGTGGGGTTGGCTACAAATCGAATTTTCAACTTTTCAAGGCTAATCCTAGATGGAATGCTCTCACACATCTCACATGGATCAAGATGGTTGATGTATCCACGGTTTATTCAAGTGTTCTTGAATAAGCAACTTGCTGATGTACCAAAGCCTACTGATCTACTACCTGTTGTGGTGCAACCAGCCAAGATTTTCACTTTTATGGCTAGGAAAAGTGATCTATTCACTGGAAGGCACACTCCACTAACCACTTCTATGATGGAGGTTGTTCAAGCAATCAGAGATGAGGCTGCAGAGAGTGATGACAGAGAAGGTACTACTTCTACACAAGGTGCTTCTTCTCAAGGTACTGCATCACAAGGTACTGCTTCGCAAAGTACTGAAGTTCAAGAAGATATTGAAGTTTCACCTCCACCATCTCCACAAGTCTCTGTTCATGATTCTCAACAAGAAGAACACTTACCATCTAGAGGAGATGAAGAAGCTATGGCGCCTGAGGATACAATTCTAAACAACTATGCTTTATCAAGAGAATTGACAAGATTGAAGAAATCTTTTGAAGAACAGGCTACCCAGATTAAGAGGTTGAAGCTTAAGTTTAGAAGACTCAAGAATTTTGTCTGGCCATTGGTTCAACATCATCGTTTATGGGTCAAGTCTCAACGAAGGCAAGGCGGGCCAGTTAGGCAATTTAAGAAGGCAACCAAAGGTAAAAAAGGTTCAACAATCATCTTCATTCCAATTGGGGAGGAAATTGGAAGATAAGAATTTGAATGAAGAAGCTGAACCTCAAGGTACTGATGTTCAACCTCAAGGTACTGAAGAGCAAGTTAATTTTGAAAGAACTGAGGAAGAAAGCATTAAAGTTAAAAGTACTGATGATCAAGGTACTTCTGATCAAGGTACTGCTTTTCAAGGAACCTACAGGCAAGAGTTAATTACACCAAGACTGTTAGATTTTGAAGAGGAAGCTGGTCCTTCAACAGTCATACCAGAAAAGGAAGCTGATACACCTAAACCTATACACACTGCAAGTGATGATGAAACCATTGCTGAGATCTTACATGATTTATCAAAGCCAATGGATGTTAGCATTCCTGGTGTTGCTGAAGAACAACAACAAGCTTCTCAACCTGTTATAGATCCAAAAGATAAAGGAAAAGGTAAGTTGGTAGAAACAAAGAAGAAAAAGAAACCTACTTTAGCACAGATAAGGGCTGCTCAAGATGCTATGAATGAGGAAGCAGCTAGAAAGTTACAAGCTGAATTGAATGTTGAAGTTGCTAATGAAGAGGCTAAGAATGAAGAAGCAGCTAAGAAATTGCAAGAAGAATTGAATGTTGAAGCTGCTGTACCATTACAGTCACCTATTCCTATTTCTGCTCTACCAAGAAGACCAAATCTTGCTAAGAAAAGAAATGCAATGATGGCATATTTAAAAGGTCAAGGATATGTTGAATTGAATAAGTTAAATTATGTTGAGATGAAAGGTTTGTATGAAGTTGTTAGAGAAGCTTATCAGAAACAAGTTGATAGTATCAAAGATTATAAAGATGATGATGCTCAGAAAGAAGATGATAAGAAAGGAAGTTTAAAAAGAAAAAGAACAACTGAAGTTGAAGACACACAACCATCAAAGAAGATTGAATTAAGGTCTGATACTAATGATGAACTAAAAAATTACTTAAGAGTAGTAGAATTTGAATATTCTAAAGATGATGCTGAAATAAAGAAGAACAAATCTCCAATAACTACTTTTGAAGTTGTAGAATCAAAGGATGGAAGTTATCTGATGTTTCACAGAGAAGATGAAAGCTTCAGGGTGTTCAATATGCTATGGGATCTATTGCACATAATAGATAGAGTGGATTTATTTCATTTATATCATGTGGTGCGAGAATATTTTGAACACAATCCATCAGAAGGAGTTGGTTTAGTCTTGCTTGGAGATCTCACAACTATTTGGGAAACTGAAGAACAAAGCACTGCTGAGATTTGGAAAAACCAAGAAGATTGGGAGATTATTAGCTGGAGATTCTTTGAAGAATCTGGAGTACATGTTCTAGAGTTAGAAGATGGGACTATGATTCATATGTTAGCTGACAGAAGATATCCGCTTACATCAGATCTCATGAGGAGAATGCTAGAGCATGGAATGGAAGTTGAAGAAGATAATGAAATCGCTATTATGGTCATCAAATTGTTTATCAGATGGACGACTATGGCTGATGATGATGCATGAATAACTGGTATGAATCTTTATTGAATAAATTATTTTTGATATATCAGTACTTTATTCAAAGTACTGCTGATCAAACAGTACTTTCATCAAAGTACTGCTTGCAGCATTAAACCAGTTAATGATTTTGAAAAGAAAACTTTTGTTAAGTGACAAATATTTTGAAACAAAGGTTAAAAGAAATAAATGGTTTTTGAGATGGTAACAACAATAGGTTATCAATCCACCATGGTTACAAAAGGATTGGCTAATCCATGAGCAAACGGCTCTGGTAAAGATATCTCAAATCCGTTTTATAGTTGACAACTTGCTAATAAGTTGTATGGTAATTAACTCACCATATCAGTAAATGTGAAGAGTTGGCTATCCCACAAGAAAATGGCTTGTGGTAAAGGCTGTGGAAAAACCATTATTTGGTAATTAGTTCACCATAGATGAAAGAACTAACTAGTCCAAAAGGGTACAGCTTTTGGTAAAGACAAATCAAATCTGTTGACAGCTGATGATTTGCTAAAAATCATATGGTTATCAATGTACCATGGTCTTACACACCAAAACATTTGGCTACTCCAGAGTTAATGGCTTTGGTAAAGAGAAGTCAAAATCCATTAAATTTTCAATGATTCACCTCTCACATGAGTTTACACACCTGGAAGTGATGAGAATAGATTGCAACTTAAACTGAATTAATGTACAAATTGTCATATGTTGTTGTGTTGCTGAAAAGATGGAGCTTGCTGGATGATGTTGTAAAAGAATTATTTCTAAAGAATACTTTGATAATATTGATATAAGCACAGAGTCTACAAAGATACAATCCAAAGACAAAGACACAATCTTTCCTTGAAGATGGAGCTGTTAAAGATAAGTTTACAAAGGAACTTGAAGTCAAGCAAGTAGAATTCAAGTTAGGGGAGGATTGTTGGGATATGAAAGTGCTGAAGGATGTTAAAGTACTGAAGATTGACAAAGTACTGATTAAAGTCAAAGTACTGCTAAGTAAAAAGTCAAAGTACTGTTGTCGAAGTCAAAGTACTGCAAGGCTAAATAACTGCTATATTCGTTTATGGAAAGCTTTGTTTATTCTAGAATATTCTTTGTTTAGATTATTTGTCGTCAAGGTTGTAAAAATCGCTAGGCGCTAGTGAGGCGGTTGGGTAGGGCCTAGCGATTAATCGGTTAGGCGGGGATTAATCGGATTAGAATTTTTATGCACAAAATTGCAATTTTAGATACTGTATCATATTATATGTATAAGATAAACATAGTGCATCAAAGTTCAAATATTTCAAGTGTTCAAATATAAACATAGTACATAATTATTCAAAGTTCAAAGTCAAACGTAGATATTACTCGGTTTGTTGACCATTTTTAAGCGAGCTTTGACCGATTTTGTTCGATTAATCGGTTTGTTGACCGATTTTTAAGTGGTTTTGTCTGATTTTAAGCGATTTGTTGACCGATTTTTAAGCGATTTTGTCCGATTAGACTGATTTTGTTTGATTTTTTCTCGATTAATCGGTTTGTTAACCAATTTTTAAGCGATCTTTGACCAAACCGATTAAATAGGCCGATTATGATAAATCAAGGCGTTTACTGAGCGATCAGCGATTATGCGGGGATTAATCGGCCGCCTGGACCGATTTTTACAACAGAGTTTGTCGTACAAGGATACAAATTGTAAACCGACTAGGGTTATTCTTAAGCCTATAAAAGGACCCCTAGATTGGCATTAGAGTTACGAGTTTTCATATATGTTTTTAGAATCCTAAAGTACGATTATTATTAGAGTTTTAGAGTTGTTAAAGAATCTGCATAACAAGCAGATTTAGAGTTATTAATAAAAGTTAAAGTTATATTCTTCTTAGATTTGTTAAGTAAATTCCGCGTACTTAATAGAGATTACTCAGTGTTTCATTGTTAATAACTTAGGATTTATCCGAGGTTATTAAACCCTTAACAAGCTATTTAAGTTAGTTTGGTTAGAGTACATCGATCCAACACCCTTCTTTATTTTAAACTAACTCTTATGCTACTAGAACTTAAGGCAAACCACTGAGACTTCTGGAACTGATTAAGTAATAAATTTATGCTGCATCAAATACCCAAGTTGAAAATTTCAGGAAAACATGTTTCGGACATTGGCTCGACGTTGTCCTTAAAAAGAATAGCCAACTTTTGATTCATACGACACTTGCTTGTGAGGTCAAAAGTGTAGCAAACGAGCTCTCATTCAATATATTAGGTAAACGGATTCGCTTTAGAAGCCAAGAGTTTTGTTTAGTTACAGCTTTACGTTTTGGTCGCAATATGTATATGAATGAGTGGGTTAAGAATATGACGGAAAATCCATTTAGGAAAAGGATGTTCCCTGATATTCAAGAAAAATTTTCGGTTAAAGTAAAGGATGTTATCGATATCTTTAATAAGATGAAAGATCATTCACTTGTTTTGAAAGACGATGATGCAGTTAAGATATGTCTTTTGGTGTTGTTAGATTACGGATTCTTGGGCCACCAATTGTCACACAATGTTACTAATCGTACGTTGAAGTTGGTTGAGCGTTTAGCATATTGTTGGAATATTTTTCCATAAGGGTCGTATATTTGAGATCATACTTATCCGCAGCTTAGGGATGTTGTATCTAATTGCAGACTGCTTCATGTTGAGAAACGCAAGAAATGGGAAGAGATCCGATACCCATTGATTGGATTTGTTTGGGCTTTTATGGTATTTTTTACATATGGTGATTTTTTTTACATGTTTTATGTTGGGTTTTAAGTTGTTTTTCTATTTTATAGATATGGATATTGGAGGCCATCCCGGCTACACATGTTTATGCCTGCAAAAAACCAACAGAATTTAGAGCTGATATGGCATTAATGTTTTATGCAACTAGGTGTGAGAGCCTGTGTAGACTCATTCCTTGATGTTTAAACCATTTTGGATGTTTTAGTTTTTTTGATGTTTTAATACTTTAGTGGAAATTATTTAGTAGAAGTATTTTACTAGAAATGAAATTCCGTCTCTTTTGTGATGAAATTATGACTATATCGAGTCAAATGATATTGGACAACAACAACTATGAACCGAATAATATTACATGGATAATTAAAAACCATGACATGTATGTTTATTAAGATGCTTACAGAAGGGAAAACCCTCTTCAAGAGCTTTTCTACCTAAAGCAACTTTTATATGTTTTTTATTATCAAAAGTATCATGTAAACAAACAAGACTAGATGTTCCATAATACATACATTTTTTCAAGTTAATATCTGGGACTAATGTTTTGAGTAGGGGAGGTATATTCTAAAATTTACCCTTCTTACATTTCTTGTTCTCATCATCAGATTTTCTACTTTCCTCATTAGATTCACTACCCTCCTCATCAGATTTTCTACTCTCATCATCAAATTCTCTACTCTCATCATCAGATTTAGTACTCTCATCCTCGCCAGACAATCTTTTTACTTTCCCAAAAACACTACCCATTACCTTTTATCCGAAAGGCCGTAATTTATCATCATCTAGCAAATCCCTTTCGTTAGTCTTTTTGTTTTTAGGTGAACCAACAACCTTTTTTTTTTTTTTTTTTCGATTAACTGAATCACTTTGAGGATCCTGCATAGGATACACAGGAAATCCAAGCACATACATAGGATTCCCAGGAAATCCATGCATTTGTTGAAAACTAGGAAAATTTTGATAAAAACCACTACCAGGCATTTGTGTTTGGTGAATTTGTGTGGCATGATATTCGGTCTGATGTACAATTACAGACGAGGTAGCATGAATAAAATTGCTTTGTTGATCACTTCCCCGTAGTTGATAATTGCCTACCATTTACACTAGACTTAACAATACACAACGTAACAATTTTACTAGTTTTAACAACAAATTCCATAAATTCATTGACTTCCAAATCATCACATATCTCTACAATATCATTATCCGAATTGTAAGTTACCATAAAACCACTATTAGCATCGATTTCTAGCCTCTCGGATACCGCTTCTAGTAAACATGAATATGATGACAACAATATGTACGTTTTACACAATTTAATGACGTATACTCCAACACACCATCCACTCTTTCCCATGTACCACCTTTACATACACGTATTTTGACGGATTTCATGGCAAAATTGAGTTTTTTGTCGAAAATTTTGAGTTTTTTTAGTGAATGGAGCTAAAATGAGCAATAAATAACAATCAAACACGTTTTATCCAAAAACTGCAAGAAAATCTTGCAAATTAATGAAAATCTAGCAAGTTTTATCCAAAAGTTTGCGATTTTTTTAAGAAATATAAAAAAATTTGCGAAATTTTTAAGAAATATCAAAAAAATTTGATAACACTTGCGAAATTTTTAAGAAATATCGAAAATTTTTGATATTTTTTTCTATTTCACAACGGTCTCAAAAATTGCGGATTTTATGGGTATTTTCGGTTTTTGACTAAAAAGTTGGATATTTTGTGAAATAGGTTTGAAAATTTGGGTATTTTTGTCATTATCTTTTTTTTTTTAAAGTAAAATAAACCAAAAATAAATAAGCCTAAAACAAACACACCTTGAAGAAATACCCTCTAACGCCATCATTGCAAAAGCTGAGTTGAACAAAAATGGCGGAAGAGAGTGTAGAGACGAACCCCACAAAAGCAGCACGACGGTTGAAAGGTCATAAAATCATGGCAACCTGCTGCATCGCCTCCACTCACCGCCCTGGCCTCATCGTTTCTTCCGACGAAGTACCCTTTCTAATTTTCACTTTTTTTTTTTTTTTTTTTTTTTTTAAATTTCAGTTACTAGTTATAACCCTTTAATCTTCTACTATTGATATTTATTGGAATTGAGTAAAAATTGATTCTTTTTTATAATTTTCTTGAAATAAAGTTGCATACTTTATTAGATTAAAATTTAAGGTTAGTAATAATTTCTGTGGATTTTTGATGAATGTGTTTAAGTGTATATTAAAAGATGTTGCAGATTGAATGATGGTGGTGTTATGCATGTATTAAGAACCTCGTTAGTTTCGCGTATTGGTGTTGACCTTATAGGCATGTTAAAGTGTAATGGGGTGTTTGTTTTAAGCTCATTTGTGGGCTTATAAGCTTTGATTTTGGCTTAAATTTTATAAGCTCTAATTTTTGGCTTATTTTGAGACTTGTGGGCTTATATAAGCTTATTATATCACAATAATCTTATACAAGCCAGTAAGTCTTACAAAAAGCCAGGAAATTGGGGCCTATGAAATATAAGCCGAAATCAAATAACCTCATAAGCCCACAAATAAGCTTAAATAAACGCCCCCTAAAATGGGTGTTTGTTTAAGCTTATGGGATTATGAGCTTATCTGTTTTCGGCTTATTTTGAAACTTGTGAACTTATATAAGTTTGTTATGACATAATAAACTTATATAAGCCCGTAAGTCTCTAAATAAGCTAAAAAAAATGGGGCTTATGAAACATAAGCCGAAAACAGATAAGCTCGTAAGCCCATAAATAACCTTAAACTTAAGTAGTTTTAAGGGTGTTTCGGATTGTTTAGACAATCTGCTTATTTCATTTTGTAAGGCTGAAATAAGCAGTTTGGAAGTTGGTTTTCCGAAAAGCATAAGCAGTTTGGAATAAGCAATCCCATGTTTGCATTTTTATGGTATAACTAATTTGGTTGGATTACCCTTATGAATTAAAATATGGTATCGATTGTTGATTTATGTTATGTCGTGTATACAGGATGGGCGTGTTTGCTGGTTTGATATGCGATCGAAAGACGTATTGTACACCATGGATGTTGCTCAAAATCCTATTTCCTCGTTATGCTTCAAACAAGGTCTATTATTTATCCATCTTTCATAATTGAATCCGCTGTGCTTTCTTTGATTCTTGCTTGCTTAGTCGCATAACAAGAATTTTCTATGAGCTAATTATACGCATGAGCATATTTATAACCGATCTGCTGGTCAAATCTATTGAGTCTTTAGCAAGTGTTTGATTGTTGCTGATTGTAGTTTCTCATGATTCAGGGAATGAGGATATTTTATATGTGTCATCAGAAAATGAAGTGAAGGTTTTTGATGTACATATGGTAATACCTTTATTGTATACTTTTTACATTTCCTTCTCATAATGTTAAGTCATTTAACGCTCACAAATTAGTCAAACTTGAGCTCTTTTTCTGTGGAATGAACATAGGAAAAGCTTTCCACATATATGTAATGTTACATTGTCACTAAACATACAGGCATCTGTTGAATTTAATATATAAAAATAAAGCTTATGTGTTCCGTGCTTATTCTTAAAGGTCATAATGTTGACGTTCATCTTACAGCTTGCCTCATGGAAGCCATTGGAGAGTTACAATTACAATAAAGAGGAGATAAACCAGGTTGTATCATTTATCCAGTAATTCCTTCTTGAAATTTTATTTTACATCGTAACTGAACCTACACTTCTGTATACGTAGATCACATGCAACTCAAAGTCATCTTTTATTGCGGCTGCTGATGACGGTGGCGATATAAAGGTGTGTTTATTTGGTTGATCAATCACTTTTTGCTGGCAACAATATGATAGTTGTTGATGGTAATCTCATTCTCAATGTATTCCAGATTATTGACATACGCCAAAAGTGCCTTTACAAGACATTAAGAGCTGCCCATGAAAGTGTATCCTAACATGTACCACCTGATGTGGTTTCTTACTCTATTTCATGATCAATCAACAGATTGTCTTGGCAAAAAAACCACTTGATCAGCACACGTATTTTGCTATTTCTTTAACTTACTTTCAGATATGTAGCAGTGTGCAGTTTCTTCCTTGGAGACCTTGGGAAGGTGCTCTATACTTATATATCTATTTTAAATAGTATGCATACAAGTAATTCAATTGTATAACATGACATATAGAGACTGTTATTTTGCAGTCATTACTGGTGGTCTTGATTCAAAGCTTATAATGTGGGACTTCTCGAAAGGAAAACCGTTTAAAGTCATGGATTTGGGTATGAATGAATCTTGCTAATTTTATCAGTAATATGTTTTTGAATTTTGGAAATATGATGCTTCCTTTATTTTAGGCAAGTCTGATCCAGAGAACAGTAGTGGTGCGCCTCAGTGTTTCAATCCTGCTTTTGTTCATGCAATTGCGGTTCCTGAAGTTGATATGTTAGATAAAGTGGACAAGATATGCGTTGTGGCCAGAGGTGATGGTGTTGTTGATGTAATCAATATAGAATCAGAATTCGAAGTTGCTAAATCCCGTGCTTCTTCTAAACCAAAAAAAGGAGGTCAACCAAAGTCAACAAAACCCGAAAACCAAGATCAAGATAGAAGAACTCGGTTGCGTTTGGATTATACTTCTGGAGGTCATACTGCTGCTGTATCTTGTGTGTAAGTTGTTGACTTTTTACTGCAAATTACATTTCTTATCTCCAAATTGTGAAATGATTATTGCAACTTCCGAACACATCCAAACAATCTTGATATTGAATTTGCTAATGATCTGTATCAGTTTTTGAGCTCGATGATAGTGACTTTGACCAAGAAAGTCTAATTGCAGCTCCTTTGAGTTTTATGTGTTGATATATAAAGTCTGAATCGGTTTATAATTGTGATATATAGGGCATTTTCTAAGTTTGGGGAGAAAGGGAAATACATAATATCGGGGGGCAACGATAAAGCTGTCAAGGCTTGGAACTGGTCAAGATACTTTGAAGCCGATCAAACTTGTGACACCAATGAATTACTACATTTAAACATGAATTTGAGCAGAAAGGTAAGTTTTTCCTTCATGTTCCCTATACACGGTCGATCATCTAGTAAATATTGCACATATTTCTTTTTGGAAACCTACAACCTTCAGTTTATAACGAGCCACGGTTCCACCATCTACACAATTTCTCTTTTTGGCAGATGATTGCTATTTGCTAAAATTACTTATGTTCCACATAGTTTTGTAATGGTTCTCATTGAGCAACCACATACATTAAAATCAAGTGATGGAGTTTGTATTATATGTTTTAACTCATATTTATGGCTTATGATTAGGTCAATTGGCTCTGCACCACTCCAACCGATTCGGAAAATCTTGTTGTATGTGATACGTCTAAGGTCGTGAAGGTTTATACGGTCGCATAATCAACTTTAAGCTTCTCTCCGGAAGCTGGCAGCCAGAACCATTGTTTGTTTGGTTCATGTGCAGAGTGCAACTTTTAGACTAGAGAAGCTTTAGATGAGTTTATGTTACAAAGTTAAATTTTTGGTAGTAGCACTTGGATTATAGTTCCTTTTAGCATTTTAGTGTAATAACTTATCAATGTTGGTGATGTGTGTGTGCACTTTTGCTCCTATCGTAATGCGCCAATGACCTGGATGGATTAGGCCCGACTGGGTCTAGTTCGGTGGTTTAACTCTAGTCTTTTGTTCTCAGAGGCTTATGTCAGGGTAGGACTTATAATCAGTAGCTAGTTTAGTTATATGAAAAAAAGACTGCTTCATTCAACTGTTAACAAATTATATCCATACCAAAAGATATACGCTTTCATTTTTGGCAAACCGATGTAGGGTTGAGCAAGATCACCCGAAAACCGACTTGAACCGACAAACCGACCGAAACCGCGACAAACCGACCGAAACCGTGCCGAACCGAACCGACCTTATTTGGTTTTACTTGGTTCGGTTCGGGTCAAAACACATTTCTTCGGTTCAAAATAGCTAAACTGACCCGAACCAACCTTTTTCGGTTCGGTTTTGGTTTCGATAGCTTTTACTCGATTCGGTTCTCGGTTCACATTTTACTCTTAAATCGGTTTTCAGGTCGGGACAGGTTTGGTCGGTTCGGGTAGGGTTTAACCCGTTGCTCAACTCTTACCGATGTGCATATGTTTATTCATTTATTATTTTTATTTTTTATTATTGGAGAAATAGATGAATATGACTTGCAATCTTTACAACAACCCAATACCAAAGGGTGTTTTGATGCGTGTGGTTTAAGTATTGATGTGTTATGTGATAGTAACAAAATGTGCTATTAAAGAAATTGACTAAATTGTGCCATTTAAGAAATTGACTAAAAATGACTATATTGTGAAAGGTGAGATCATGAAAATATGAATGAATGCGAACTATTTACATCTTTCACATATTTGAAAAATATTTTTATAAATGATTGATGTTTATAGTTTTTAGATAACCATTGATTTTTTACCAATGGCCGATTAATTGACGGGTTTGAACTCGCCGTTACACAAAATCTTATTTTTTCAGGAGGTTCATGATTATCGCACCTATTAAAAAGTGAATCCGAGACTGTACATCGTTTTTGTGATATGAGTCACAAGCCTTTTCCCGCCAGGTCTTTTACCACTAGAGGTGTGTTTGGCGCGGAGCATTTAGGAGCATTTATAAGTGGTGAACGGTGCGTTGTGATCTTTAATGTTTGTTTGGCAAGAAGCAAGTAGCTTTATCTATTTTTTCGAAATGCTCATTTTTCAACGCTCCATGAAGTAGCATTAAGGAGCGTTGAGCATTTAAGAGTTGTTTTACATATTATTATTACACCTACAACTACGATATCAAACGTTTTTTTATAAAAAAAGACTGGTACTAGTCACTATTACTTATTCCAGTGATCACTGCTACTTCTATTTTTGCTAAACACACCTAGGTCATCACGAATGGTTTAATGCTATAAAATTAAAAGAAGTATATAAAGACATTTGAACATTTTGATAAAATGATTTAGGAGGTTATTCGACATGTTCTTTGACATGTTTTACATTTACCCAATAAAGTTTTAACAAAAACTAGACATAACTCAAGAAAAACAAAGTCCTTCTATTAAATGTGAGTTGTATATTTTTCTCAAAGCTTGTACATCTTTCAGGTCATGTGTCAACTGCAACAGCATTACTTCAAACTCCCGCAAAATTTTTAAAAATGTTGACACCAAGAATTTTTCTTTGCTTTGATATCAAAAGACACCAACATCCCAACTTCCACACCAGCAACCCTTCACTTTCAATATTACTAATATGCTACCATACCAACAACCATACACCATCTATCTATCTAAGCTTTCTATAAAGAAACCGAAAAACAAGTTAAGGAATATCATTATCAGGTTTGATCAAGATGATGCAACCGGAAATGCCGATATGCAACACTTGTGGTGAACAAGTTGGGTTTGGTTCGGACGGGAGTAGTGTGTTTGTGAGTTGTCATGAGTGTAATTTCCCGATATGTAAAGCTTGTTTGGATTACGAGATTAAAGAAGGACATACTCATTGCATACAATGTGGTTCTCCCTATGATCATGGTATTATTTTCTTGATACTTTTATTTTTTATGGTGTTTCAAGCCTTGATCGCGCAAATACTGTATTGACTCATATTTGCTGATTACGCAGTGACCATGACAATCGCTGATGTGGCCGAAAAGGAGCCTGTCGTCACCCACACTTCTATGGGTAGTCACCTAAGTAACCCTCAGGTATAATTCATTTGAACTAGTTTGAGCACAATTTATATGTACGTAAACGTTTAAGTGCTTATTTATTTTAACTTCTTTTGTGAAGGATTCTGGACTCCATGCTAGAAATATAAGCACTGTATCGACAGTGGATAGTGGTGAGTACATTGAATTTTAAGTCATACGAAAATTTTGGCACTATGGTCAACTAATTTGCTTTCGGTGTTTCCTTTCTCTTGTATGAAGAAATGATGGATGAAAGTGGGAACCCGATCTGGAAGAACCGTATTGAGGGTTGGAAGGATAAGAAAAACAAGAAAAAGAAGCCGGTCACTAAGGTTCCTAAAGAAGTTCAAGTTCCTACGGACCAACAAATGGACGAAAACCAACAGTAAGTATACGACATATATAAGTACATTTAAAATGTTCTTTGAAAGATGTAACTATTTACGAGAAGCCATTGTATTTTTGCAGGCCAGGAGAGCCAAATGCAATGCAACCTCTTTCACAAATAATCCCGATTCCAAAGAGCCAAATCACACCCTATAGAATTGTGATCATCGTCCGGTTGATCATTTTGGGACTCTTTTTCCATTACAGAATCACAAATCCGGTTGAAAGTTCTTACGGATTATGGCTCACTTCTGTTATTTGTGAGATTTGGTTTGCTATCTCTTGGGTGTTGGATCAGTTTCCTAAATGGTATCCTATCAATCGGGTTACATTTACGGATGAGCTATCCAGAAGGTAATATATTGCTATTATTACGTACGTTCAATAATAACCAATCAATAGTAGAGTAATGATCTTGTTCGTTTATTTATCAGGTATGAACGAGAGGGCGAACCTTCAGAGCTTGCAGGTGTTGATTTCTTTGTGAGTACAGTGGATCCTTTAAAGGAACCTCCTCTAATTACTGCCAATACCGTGCTTTCAATCCTGGCTGTTGATTACCCCGTTGATAAGGTCTCGTGCTATGTCTCTGATGATGGTGCTGCAATGCTTACTTTCGAATCATTAGTTGAAACATCAGAATTTGCTAGAAAGTGGGTCCCGTTTTGCAAAAAGTTCTCGATAGAACCACGTGCACCAGAATTCTACTTCTCACAGAAGATTGATTACTTGAAAGATAAGATTCAACCATCGTTTGTTAAGGAACGTCGAGCAATGAAAGTAAGATTTGCATTTTATGGTATAATCATACTCGTATTAAAACTTAGTGTATAAGTCTAATAGTTGTTTTTATATCGCTTGTAGAGAGAATATGAGGAATATAAAGTTAGGGTAAATGCATTAGTAGCAAAAGCTCAGAAAACACCAGAAGACGGATGGACCATGCAAGATGGAACACCATGGCCAGGAAATAACCCGCGAGACCATCCTGGCATGATTCAGGTAAATTGTCTATTTACCCTTTCCGATGTTATAATCTCTTTAACTTTTAATACACTTTTTGCTTAAACCAACCGATTTTGTACGTACACAGGTTTTCTTAGGGCACAATGGGGCCCTTGACGTTGATGGAAATGAGCTTCCTCGATTAGTTTATGTTTCTAGAGAGAAGAGACCGGGATATCAACACCATAAAAAAGCCGGTGCTGAAAACGCTTTGGTAAATATAAATTGACAATAGCGTCCTTCCTCTACTAGAAATGGATGGTCTTTTACAAGGACTTGACCACTGAATTCTTATTTTTTTTGGATGTTTTTTAGGTAAGGGTGTCTGCCGTTCTTACAAATGCACCTTACATACTTAATCTGGATTGTGATCACTATCTGAACAATAGTAAGGCTGTTAGAGAGGCTATGTGTTTCATGATGGACCCACAAGTTGGTCGGGATGTGTGTTATGTCCAGTTCCCTCAAAGGTTTGATGGCATTGACCGTAGTGACAGATATGCCAACAGAAACACAGTTTTCTTTGATGTAAGGCTAATATCCCACCAGACATTACAGTAGAATTACAATAGCATTTCAGATTATTAAAGTGTCGGTTTTTGTTAATTTCAGGTTAACATGAAAGGACTAGACGGTATTCAAGGACCGGTTTATGTAGGAACAGGTTGTGTATTCTACAGGCAAGCTTTGTATGGTTATGGACCTCCATCTTTACCAACATTAAAGCCTGCTTCGTCATCGTCTTCTTGTTGTTGTGGGCCCAAGAAACCTAAGAAAGATCTTGAAGAGTTTAAACGTGATGCTAGAAGGGATGATTTAAATGCTGCCATTTTTAACCTTAAGGAGATTGAAAGTGAGTGACACTTGGTTTTAGCTAACATTTTGAAAAGAAAAAAAAAATGCAGTTTTAAATTGTTAATTTCTATGATATTTGTGCAGGTTATGATGAACATGATCGGTCATTGCTCATATCTCAAATGAGCTTTGAGAAAACTTTTGGCTTGTCTTCTGTGTTTATCGAGTCTACATTGATGGAAAATGGAGGACTAGCCGAGTCAGCCAACCCAGCAACGATGATCAATGAAGCAATTCATGTCATTAGTTGCGGGTATGAAGAGAAAACCGCATGGGGTAAAGAGGTATATCTATGATCATTTTAATTTTCACTGTATAATCAAGTCGACGAAAATTTGACCCATTATGAATGGGTCAATATGGGATCTGGTTTTTCTCTAACTAGTCATATGGGTCCAAAAATGCCCAAGTATATTTTTAGTTCATACAACCATTAAATTAAGGTATACTGTATACCTCTATGCAAAAGTTTATTATCATACTATAACTTACTGAGGTCAAAAGTCAAAACCGATCTTTTTGACTTGCTATATCAGTTATTGATCAAAGTGCAATATCAACAGATTGGGTGGATATATGGATCAGTTACAGAGGATATCTTAACGGGGTTCAAGATGCATTGCAGAGGATGGAGGTCAATATACTGCATGCCAACAAGACCTGCATTCAAAGGGTCTGCTCCTATCAACTTGTCAGATCGGTTGCACCAAGTTTTGCGATGGGCTCTTGGATCTGTTGAGATCTTTTTGAGTAGACATTGCCCGTTGTGGTATGGATGGGGTGGTGGTCGCCTCAAATTGCTTCAAAGATTTGCATATATTAACACCATTGTCTACCCATTCACATCTCTACCTCTTGTTGCATACTGCACACTGCCTGCTATTTGCCTTCTAACCGGAAAATTCATCATCCCCACGGTAATTATTTTAATAAATGTGAAATTACCTACCTATTACTAGCTATATGAACTAATTTTGATTCTGTTGCTGATACATGTGTTGTTCGATCCAGCTTTCCAACTTGGCAGCAGTTTGGTTTCTTGGTCTCTTCCTGTCAATCATTACAACAAGTGTTCTTGAAATCCGATGGAGTGGTGTCAGCATTGAAGAGCTCTGGCGTAACGAGCAATTTTGGGTCATTGGTGGTGTCTCGGCCCATCTTTTTGCCGTTTTTCAAGGATTTCTCAAAATGCTGGCCGGTGTGGATACAAACTTTACTGTCACATCCAAACAAGCTGATGATCTTGAGTTTGGGGAGCTTTATATGATCAAATGGACAACGGTCTTGATCCCTCCCACTACACTTCTTGTTCTCAATTTGGTTGGTGTTGTGGCAGGATTCTCTGATGCACTAAACAAAGGGTATGAGGCATGGGGACCACTTTTCGGAAAAGTATTCTTTGCTTTTTGGGTGGTTCTTCATTTGTACCCATTCCTTAAAGGTCTCATGGGTCGTCAAAACAGGACTCCTACCATTGTTATTTTGTGGTCAGTGCTGTTGGCGTCTGTTTTCTCACTTGTGTGGGTGAAGATTGATCCATTCGTTAGCAAAAATGATTCGAATCTTAACCAAGGCTGCATCGCCATCGATTGTTGAGTCAAGCCATAATTTTTGAAATGTAGATCTTTACCTTTTTGGCATATGCTTGTTTGGCGAATGTATTCTGCAATTTGTATTGATGGAAAATTTGAATGTAAAACATGAATTTATCACATGATTATTATAGATGGATGAAACTTTACAAGGTTTCTATTTAGACTTTTAATTTTTACCTTTACTAATCACTTTATCACATTACAGAAACAGCCTTCTCATAAAGTTGAAATAAAGAAAATTTGCAAATCAGAATTTTACTCATTAGTCTAAAAGTAATGAATTAATGATGGTAAAAATAGTATAAAAAAACAGTTCTTTAATACTTTTTAAATCTTACTGAATGTTCTAATGGTAGTGGATATCAGAAGGGATAGATTAGTAATCATACTCCATCTCCTTTACTTAAACTTTACTCTTATGCAAACCATAAAAACATTCATCTTCAAACTCACTTCATTCAAAAAACACAAAACCAACAATGAGACCTTCAACCACCACCACCAACTTCTTCCTCCTCCTCCTCCTATACACCACCACCACGACCACAGCCACTGTCCCTGCCCGATCCCCGTCGTCTTCCACCCTTGATCCAAACCAACTAAGAGCCCTTCAATACCTCCACATTCGACCCACATGCACACCATCCACATGTGACACCTCTACCCCATTCCACCACCTCCTGTCCCTCCGCCTCACAAACTGCTCCCCTGACCATCACCTCACCACCACAATCCTCTCCTCCTTATCCACCATCACCTCCATCACCTTCTACAACTGTCACACTCCCACTGTCCACTTTCCAACCACCATCACTACAAACCTCCACTCTTTCACATCAATCAACTCCCTACAACGACTCACCGGGGTCTTTTTAAGCCGATTTCATAACCTCACACACCTATACATCTCTGGTGACCCCATCAAAGCTTCTGGCATACACATTATTACGTCCAATATGAAATCTTTACGTACCATAACACTGTCCAACACACATTTAACCGGTTTTTTACCTAAAGATTGGAGCACAAAACTGACCCATGTCGATTTCTCACTGAATAAGCTTAAAGGAACAATACCCATATCACTGAATGTACTTAAAAACCTTAAAGTACTAAACTTTTCATCTAATAACCTCATTGGAGTCATACCCGATTCATTTGGTGGCCTGGTTTCTTTAGAAAAGCTATCTTTATCGTCAAACTCATTATCGGGTCCAATACCAGGATCCATGTCCAATATTCTTGGATTAGTACATTTAGACCTTGGTTCAAATCAACTAAATGGTGTCATCCCTGAGTTTATCTCAGAAATGAGAGAACTAAAGTACTTAAATCTCGAAAACAATAGATTTCATGGTATTTTACCTTTTAACGAGTCATTTATCAAAAAATTAGATGTGTTTAAGATAAATGGAAACGAGGACTTATGTTACAATCATTTAAATTTTCCTAAGGATGTGAGGCTTGGGATTGCTTCTTGTGATAAACATGGAATGCCGGTTTTGCCCCCACCTCCGAAGACTAATGAGACGTCGTCGTGGGTGGATGTTGGCGCGGGTGGTGGTGATGATGAAGGTGATCATGATGATGTTGTAGTAAAGAAGAATCAAGTGCATGTAAATAGGGGACCAAGTAAGGTGGTACTTGGTGTGTCTATTGGTCTTTCTGCTATGGTTTTTCTTATTATTTTTTTCATTTTGCTATTTAAATGTTAGACCTTGAGAGGAAAATGTGTTCATTCTAAGAATGAAATATTGTATCTTTAATCATTATATATACATTTTAATACTGTGACAATTTATCTTTTTTGCATAAATGTAATGCTAGACTCCAAGATATTGCAATCTGGTGGTGACATGAATGATGGTTTTCAACTTTCATGTCATCATGTATGTGGGGTTTGCACAGTTGTACATAAATGATATACAAAACATAAGGGGTGGAATTTACAGTTAGACCTCCTTTTTGAATAAAAAAAAAACCCCCTTTTTTTCTCTCTCCCTTTTTCTTCCCCAATAAAATTTCCCGCCAAATTCCGCCATTAAAAAACCTTCAAAATCCTCAAATTCTTCCGTTTTAATCACAATTTTACAAAACTAAATCGTTCAATCGATTAAGAATTTCATTCCGCATCTTCCTGTAGGTTTAATTTTTTTATTTGATGAATATTACAAAATCCCTCAAAAAATGACCTAATTTTCAATTTTAATCAAAATTCAATAATAATCAAAACTATTAGTGTTAGTAGTGTAGATTACTTGATTTTTACATTTTGATCAAGGAAGTAGGAAATATGACGAATACAAAGAAACAAAGATCAAAAAAGAGGCAATTGAAGGTTCCACAAAGGTATAATGATCACATAATGAGCAATCTAAGTCAGAGAAGAAATGTGAATAGTGAGTTAGATTCTGAAGATGATGTGAATCATACTGGGGAAAGTTTGAATAGTGAAGATACTCAAAAGGGGAGTAAAGGAGTTGATGATAATGTGGGAGTGTTTGTTAACAAGGAAAAGGAATATGAGAGTTATGCTAAAGAGAATGATAGTTTACAATCAGGGGGAAGTGAAGAGGTAAATGTAGTTGATATGGTAGAATCTATGAGGGTGGAATCTGAAGTGAATACTGTCAGTAATAAGAATAATGATGTTGGTAAGCCTGAGGTGACTCAACAGACTTATGCTAATATTGGTAAAAAAAAGATGGAATTAGGATAGATAATCATCTGATCTATATTGCTCCTAATGTGAATGAGGAAGGAATTGAAACTGTACTATTTGATGAGGTAATAGTGGAAAAAGGTTGTGAGAAGTGGAAAACAACACTCTGTGGTTATTTTGTGGGACCAAATATGAGTTTTAATGAACTAAGGTATCATCTAAGAAGAATGTGGGGAAGATATGGACTTAGAGATATGTTTGTGAATAACAGTGGAATTAATCTGTTTAAGTTCAAAGATAAAGAGGGAATGCAATTTGTTCTAGATAAAGGACCTTGGATGGTGAATAATAGGCCTTTGTTTGTGATGAAATGGGATCCAGAGGTTGGAATGAAAAAAGTTGAACCTAATAAATTGCATGTTTGGGTTAAAATGATGAGCATCCCAATGGAAGAATGGAGCATGGAAGGTATTAGTGCATTGGCTAGCTGTCTAGGTAAACCTTTGATGATGGATGAAATGACTGCTAGGATGTGTCAACAAGGAGTTGGAAGGACTGATTATGCTAGGGTGTTAGTTGAATTTGAGGCAAATAAAGTGATGAAAAATGAGATTAAAATTGAGTACACTGATAAGGAGAAGAAGGTTAAAGGCTATAAAATGGTTAAAGTGATGTATGATTGGAAGCCTGAATTATGCTCTCATTGCAATGTGTTTGGCCATTCATATGAGAAGTGTAGCATAAGACCAAGGTCTGAGGAAGAGAATAAGATCCAAAGGGAAGCTGAGGAACAAGAGGAAAAGAATAAGGAGGCAAAAGCTAGAATTGAGTATGAGGAAAGGCAAAATAAAAATAAAAATGGGCAACAACAAAGGTGGAATCCACAAAATAAAGGCTTCAGGAGTAGGCAAACTTACAGAGTAAAGAATGTTGAGACTGGTAATATGAGGAATGATAATGGTAAAGCAAAAGCTCAGAACAAAGAAACAGGGAATAATGTGAGGAATGACAAGGGTAAAGGAATAGAACAGGACACTGGAAACAACAGATACAATGTTCTCAATTCAGTAATGGAAGGTGATGATACTGAATTAAGAATAATGAAAGATAGAATGATAGTAGATGTGTTTCTAAACAAAAAGATACAACCAGAAGACACCATAAAAAGCAATTGGTCTAAGGATATGATTAAGTATTTTAATGATCAATGGGAGATTGATAGACTTAAAGAAAAGGAGGAAGGAGGTATGAATAAGGAGGATGTGTTGGAGAATAGGAGTGGAATTGCCCAAACAATGGCTTCTGATAATGTCATTGGTTTGAGTAGTTATGTGTTGAATTGATCATGTTTTGATTGGAATAAGGGATAGTTTAGATCTTTTAGTTGTTTTCATGGATCTAAAAATAGCATCATGGAACATTAGAAGTATGAATAAGCTGAAAAAACAAAAAGAAGTTAGGAGTTTTATCATGGAGAATAGAATTCAAATGTGTGCTATCTTAGAAACACATGTAAAACCTCACAAGCTTCCTAAGGTGTGTGAAAAAGCTTTTGGAAGTTGGAGTTGGGTGTCTAATGTAGCACATAGTGTGAATGGATGTAGAATTCTTGTTAGCTGGAATAAGGATGTGGCTGATGTCATGGTTATAGATAGTTCAAGGCAGACTATGTTATGCTTGATTGAGACTATTCCACATAAAGTTAAAGTATATTGCAACTTTGTGTATGCTGCAAACACTGGTAGAGAAAGGAAAGAGATATGGAATGAGCTAAAAAGGGCTAAGTATATCACAAATGGATGGCCATGGTTAGTAATGGGTGATTTTAATGTTACTTTAAAGATAGAGGAACATTCAAATGGGGGTTCAGTAATTACTTCTGACATGCAAGATCTCATTAACTGTGTTAATGAAATTGAGTTGATTGATTTAAGCAGTTCTGGCCTTTTCTATTCCTGGATCAAATCCCCTTTAAACCCTCAAAATAGTGTTCTAAAGAAGCTTGATAGAGCCATGGTTAGTGAGGATTTCATGGTGTCCTTCCCTAATGCTGGTGCAGAATTTCATCCATATTTGGTCTCTGATCATAGCCCAGTGGTAGTGAGTTTTCCTCAGAGTTATGTGAAGAAATTCAAACCATTTAGATATGCAAACTATATTGGGGAAAAGGAAGATTTCTTGCCAACTGTTGCTAGTGAATGGTCCAATGATGTGAAGGGATGCAGAATGTACTGTTTGGTCATGAAAATGAAGAAATTAAAGAGTAAGATGAACAAATTGAACTGGAAGAATGGAAATTTATTTGAGAAAGTCATTGAGTGCAAGGGGAAATTAAAGACTGCTCAAAGGAATCTTGACTTGAACCCTCACTGCGAGTACCTTAAAAATTGTGAAGTTAATGCTTTGCAGGAATATAATGAGGCAGTAAATGATGAGGAAAGTTTTCTATTTCAAAAAGCTAAAGTTGATTGGATCAGCAGAGGTGATAGAAACAATAAGTACTTCCACAAACTGCTTAAAAGTAGAAGACAAGTAAGTAGAATTATGAGCATATGTGATGAGAAGGGTATTAAATATGAAGGAAAGCTTATGGAGGAGCAATTTGTGAATCATTTTAAGGAGTTTTTCAAGGCAAAGCAGAATGTTATCCATAATTGGGATCCCAATGGAATGTTTAGCATAAAGCTTAATTCTGAGGAAGCTGAAGATATGATCAGGGATATTATAGATAATGAAGTCAAAATGGCCATGTTTGATATTGATGATAATAGGGCTCCTGGTCCTGATGGGTACACTTCATCTTTTTACAAAAAAGCCTGGTCTATTGTTGGAAAGGATGTGTGTCTGGCTGTCAAAGAATTCTTCAAAAATGGGAAGCTTTTGGGTGAGATTAATGCTACTTTGTTAACAATGGTCCCAAAGGTCAGTAATCCTAACAAAGTCTCTGATTTTAGACCAATTGCATGTTGCAATGTGGTATATAAATGCATAAGCAAGATTATTACTGGAAGGATAAAGAATGGGCTTCAAAAGCTGGTGAACTTAAACCAAAGTGCATTCATTCAAGGAAGAGTAATTCAAGACAATATTCTAATCACCCAAGAACTCTTGAAAGGATATGATAGAAAGAGTGGTCCAAGAAGATGTTTCCTAAAAATAGATATTGCCAAAGCTTATGACACTGTGGACTAGGATTTTTTAGAACAGATTCTGATGCAGTTTGGGTTTCACAAGAAAATGATCCAATGGAGTATGGTGTGTGTTAAAACTGCAAAATTTACTGTCTGTGTTAATTGAGAAAGGAAAGGATATTTTGCAAGTGGCAGGGGTTTAAGACAGGGTGACCCTCTATCTCCTTACTTATTTACATTGGTAATGGAGATATTTACTCTTTTAATGGCAAAGAATGCTCAACAAAATGCCAATTTCAAATATCATAAGGGCTGCAAGGAGCTTAAAATGACTCATTTATGTTTTGCTGATGACTTACTTGTGGTATGTCATGGTGATGTGGAATCAGTCAAAACAGTAAAAGATACACAATTAGAATTCAGTAGCATTTCTGGTTTGGTTCCCAACATGGCTAAGAGCACAGTTTTTTTTGGTAATGTCAAGGCAAAGGTGATGAGTGATATTCTCAAAATTCTTCCTTTCAAAGTAGGAAAGCTGCCTATGAAGTATTTGGGAGTGCCTTTGATTACTAAAAAGATCGGGTATAAAGAATGCAAGCAGTTGGTGGACAAAGTTAAAAGCAGAATTGAAGATTGGAAGAACAAGTACTTGTCCTATGCTGGAAGATTGCAACTCATTGCATCTGTGTTATCCTCTCTTAATATGTACTGGGCTGCAGTTTTTCAGATTCCAAAAACTGTTATTAAAGATATAGACAAAGTGTTGAAGGGTTTTCTATGGTGCAAAGGAGAATTGAAGAGGGGGAAAGCTAAAGTGGCATGGAAGGTTGTGTGTAGTCCTAAAAGTCAAGGTGGGCTAGGGCTAAGACACTTGAGCACTTTGAATGATGCATTGCTGATAAAAAAAACCTATGGAATATTGCAGCTGGTAAAGAAACTTTATGGGTTAAATGGGTTAATATAGTGAAATTAAAAGGTAAAAGCATTTGGCAAGCTCAAAAGGAGTATAGTGACAGTTGGATGTGGAAGACTTTACTTGATCTAAGAAGTAAAGTGAGGAATAATATTTGTAAAATTTTGGGTAATGGGGAAAAGACAAACATTTGGCATGATTTGTGGAGCTGCAAAGGAGTTTTAAGTGAAGCTATTAACTCCAATTGCATTCATAATGCTAGACTTCATGATGATATGACAGTTAGAGACATGATTGAAGATAAAAAGTGGAAATGGCCTACTGAATGGTTGTTTAAATACCCTATGTTGAAAGACATTGAGGCTCCTATCCTTAACCCACGGAAAGAAGATGTTACTATGTGGAAATCAAGTAATGGAAGTAGGGTGGAATTCTCATCTAAAGAAGTATTGGTTTCTATAAGTCAACAGAATGAAGTGGTTAAATGGGATAAAGTTGTATGGTTCTCACAGTGTAATCCAAGGATGGCATTTATCTTATGGATGGCTGTTAAAGGAAGATTACAAACTCAAGATAGAGTCATGAGATGGAATAATGATACAAGGATGAAATGCCCTTTATGTGGTTTAGTCAATGATTCACATAAGCATTTATTTTTTGAATGTGTGTTTTCAAAAGAAATATGGGTGAAGTTGAAAGAGAAAATGGATACCAGATGGATGTCAAATTCATGGGATGATGTGGTTGAACAGTATGTTAAAGACCCATGTAATAACTCTATCGATAGCATTCTGAGGAGAATTGGGTTATCTACAGTAGTTTATCACATTTGGAAAGAAAGAAATGCAAAACTGTTTTCAGGAGAAGAGACTGACAAGCTGAGTTTATTGAAAGTCATTATTGAGAATATTAAACTTCAATTAACATGTTTGAAGGTCAGGAAATCATCTCAAGTCCTTAAAGTTGCTAAAAGATGGGATGTGATGATGAATGAATTAAAGAATAAATGAAGTTCAAATGGAACAGTGCTGATAACAAGTTCCTAAAAGGATGTTTGGGTCAAGAAGATGCAAATTATCTCCTTGAGTAGTGTATCTGAGGGCCTTGTACCTTGTGGTTGTTGAAAAGGTGGATGGATAACCAACTCATTCACATTAGGGGTGCCTGGAGAGGCAACTAATCATGAGTGTGTTGCTCTGTCTATTTCAGCTTAGTAGACAATTACATAAAGTAGGTTTCCAGAACTGTGGTGGAATGCCAACCTAGTGATGCCTTTTCTCTGTTTGTTCATGGTGATGGAGTTATGGAAAACAGGAAAGGGAAATGTAGCTAAGGTGGGATGTATCCTTGGGCAACTCAGTGCATTTGAGTGATGCCTGAATAAGGAAATGTAGCTCTTTGCACTTGAGACCCAATGGAACAGGAGTTTTGATCTCTTTTCTGATGATGCCCTGAATAAGAGCCTCTAGTCTCATTTGTAAGGGCTGCAGATGAGACTAGGAAGGGTGTTTGTTCAGTGGAAATGTAGTCAAAAGAGAGATATTTCTCCATGGTTGCCTGGATGATGGTATGCAGTTACTATGTCTAGAAGAATGGTGAGTTTTAGAATCAGTTTTAAGTCCTGAATGTATGGATATGTTTGTTGTAGTAATGTTGTATCAGCCATATGAGAGTGTTCATAGAAGGCTTCTTTGAATAACCATGTAATCTACTGATTCTAAAGTTAATAAAATTCACCATTTCAGGAGAAAAAAAACATAAGGGGTGGATAAATGGTATACTAAAAAGATTAAAAAAAGAAGGAAATGTTAATTTGAAGGCTATGAATGTGCGTATCAACTTTTTGGTGACTCGAACTTGTGACCAAGAGGTTGACAGAAACATCCATAGCCACCATACTAACCTTTCACCTTATGTTTTGTATAGTATTATTTATTGTATTTATTATGTATGTGAGCTCACTTGACAAACAATTTAGACAAAAACTATTAACTGATGTATATACAAAACATCTTAAACTTGATATGCTAGAAATATAAAAGTACACTTAGGAGGTTTGACATCTTTTATTAATTTGTTATTATATATGTGAAACAAAGGTAGAAAAGTTTTATTTGTGAAAACCACAAAAATAATAGACTACTTAGCCATATGACAAATAGTTTTTATTTTGACAAGATTACATCATTTAGTAATTCTATAGCTTTTTTTCTTTTTAAAAAATTGGGCATCATTTAGTATCATAAACTTGAGATTTAATATTTAGTAACATAAACTTGAGATTTAGTTAATACTCCATTTTCATTACAAGATTATCTCTAATGGTATCATTACAGAATAATATCCTTCAGAAAATATATAAATTTGCTTTAGTTGTTAGAAGAAAGACATAGGTTCTAAAATCACTAAAAAGCAAAATATTAACTTCCAACAACCGAAAAACATAATGAAAGTGTTAGTGCAAGTGATTTGTGCTTAGACACAAACTAGGGGTGAGCAAGGTTCGGTTTAGGTTAGCCTTTAGCTAAATTAAAATCGAACTGAAATATTCTGTTTTTATAGAACTCAAAACCAAAACCGTGTTATTACGGTTCGGTTTATTACCGGTTTTGGTTCGGTTTTTCGATTTTTTCTGTTTTAACCGTTTTTATTTAAGTGTGACCAATTTATAGCGATAAAATTGTTTTACGTAGAAAATTGGTTACTATTTTTTACTTTTTGTCAATAAGCCTAATAATGTATATTTCATATACAATTATAGCGATAACAGATTTAATACGTTTTTATCGGTTTTCATCGGTTTTGGATTTTCATCTGTTGTTTTACGTTTTGTTCGTTTTACGTTTTAATTGTCCGTTTTGTACTATTTCAACATGTTGAAAATTTTTCCAAAAGAAAAAAAAAAATTTGGTATTTTTTCGCAATTTTGAAAATAAATAGGAAAAAAATTTCCAAAAAATTTGAAAAAAAATTAAAAATTTTGAATAAAAAAATTCAAAAAAATATTTTCAATAAAAAAAATATTTTTCAAATATTTTTTTTAAAAAAAAATATTTTTCAAATATATTATTTTTTAAAAAATCCTTAAAAAAATATATTTGAAAATTTTGAAAATAAGAAATTTCAAAAAAAAAAAAATTAATATTTTAAAAAATATATATATATTCGAAAAATATTTTTTTTTTTTAAATATTTGAAAAATATTTTTTTTATTCAAAAAATTTTTTTCGAATATATATTTTTTTTTTAAATCTTAAAAAAAAAATTTGAAATTTTTTATTTTCAAAATTTTCAAATATTTTTTTTAAAGATTTTTTTAAAAAATAATATATTTGAAAAATATATTTTTTTTTAAATATTTGAAAAATATTTTTTTTATTCAAATTTTTTTTGAAATTTTGTATTCAAATTTTTAATTTTTTTTCAAATTTTCGAAATTTTTTCCGATTTATTTTCAAGAAAATTCCAATATTTTTTGAAAATTTTTCCAAATTTTTTCTTTTGGAAAAATTTTTAACATGTTGAAATAGGTAAGAAAAACGGACAAAATTAAAACGAAAACGAACAAAACGTGAGATAAACAACGGATAAAACGGTCAAAAATGTAAGAAAAATGGCCAAAAACGGATGAAAACCGATAAAACGTAACCGACAAAAACGGATGAAAACAGACTAAATCTGAAAGTTAATGACCATAAGGACCATTACTGAAACTTTTTAAACCGAAAATAAAGTGGATGACCTGAAAGTCAACGCAAGTCACGGGACCATTCTGTCATTTTGGTTTGTTATTGCGTACATTGTTCTAAATTTGAAAATATAAATTTTCAAAATTCGGCGTCGGTAGTTCTGAAAAATCGCGTTGCGTGGTACACATATATAGATAACACACACATAGGGCTGAGCACCAAAGGTTCCAAACCGAACCGGACCGATAAAACCGACCGAACCGGCAAAAACATAACAGGACCGACAACCCGTCAGTTCGGTTTCAGGTTTTACATGTTTTCGGTTTCGGGTAGGTTCGGTTCGGTCCGGTTCGGACAAAAACCGACAAAAACATGTCAAAATACACCTAGACCGACAAAACCGAAACGAACCGACGAAAAACCGAACCGAACCGACAACATTCGGTTCGGTTTCGGTTCGCGTTTTTCACGGTTTTCGGTCCTCTGTTTTCTAGGTTCGGTTCGGTTCAGTTTATGACCGACGCTCAGTCCTACACACACATGCAAGTGAACATACACATAGTATGATCATTATTGCATATGTATTGATATATTGTCAAATAAACACTTGTACGATAAACACACGTGTAATTGTTAATATAAATACTTCCAATTTACTTACGAAATGAATATGAATTTATAAACTTAATTTATTTAGTTATTTATTTACCATTATTGTTACATAATAAAACGGTATTTGTCTCCCTTTTACAGTTCGGTTTTTGGACAACAAAACCAAACCGCAAATTTTAGATTTTAAAAAAGTAAAAACCAAAACCACCAGTTTTTAGTTTAGGTTGATTTTTTTGTTTTTTTTTAATTTTTCTTGCTCACCCCTAGGCACAACAAAAAGATTAACTGGTTATTGTAAATACCATGACCCAAATTATTGTGATGAATAATCTTGTGTACCCAGTTAGATGTCTAAAAAAGAGATCAAGACACACCAACATAAACTCATGTTAACACAGACAGTATGACACCCACAAAATCAAAACAGCACGTCTTAAAGATACTAATAAAATCTGAGCAAACAAAGGTAGTTCCATAAACTCCTGCCTAAGAACAACTTACTAGTCGGATTCAAAGAGATCGAAAAACAAAAATGGATGTAATAAAATATCAGATAAGACAAGTGACAGGTAACCACCCAAAGAAGGTTACTGAAAAGATGTCTAAGCTCCAATTTGTTGGGATTTGTTGAGAATAACTCCTTCATACTTAACCTGGAACCACTTCATGGCATCCTCCTTTGTAACTCTGTGCTGGATACCAACACGGGCCTTGCACCTACGGCGACGACCAACACGGTAACCTGGGCGTTCTAGAACAACAAAGAAGTCCATACCATAGATACCAGTAGATGGATCGTACCTACAATTAGAAAAAGATTAGTAGTTTTATAATCCAAAACTATAGGCGTTAATTCAACTGATATCAACATATGGATTCGGACATACACACTTTCGGCAGCTTTCATCAAGAACAAGATATCACTTATGCCAGAATTTGCATAGTGGTCTAGTAAAGTTAAAACGGTTTAGCTTACAATAACATTTTAGCTAACATTCTAGTCTCAAATTTTAGTTTTGAATGTTTCTAAAGTATGTTTAACTTGTGTTCACTACTTGTTGAAACATAAGCAATCATCGTCCTAAGCATCATAACAAAAGTGGCTATAAAATACAGACTATACCAACATACAACAAAAACTAACAGCAACTTACTTGATACCAAGATCGATGTGCTCCTGGATTCCAAAACCAAAGCAGCCGGTGTCACTGAAGTTACGCCTCAAAAGCTCGTACTCCTTAACCTTCAAGCCACTTTCCAAAAGCTGCATTGCCTTGTCTCCCCTAACAGTGACATAGCATGCAATCTTTTCATTACGCCTGATACCAAAAGACCTCACAGTGTACCTAGCTGCAACATCAACATCAATATCAAAATCATAAACACTCAAGGTACTTTAAGAGTGTGTATCAACAAATCAAATGCCAAAAAATTATATCAGTTGTTCTGTACACAGCACTGAAAATAAACTCAACAACTTGAAAAAATAATAATAAGAATTAGCCAAGACAATTACTTACATCGGCACATCACAGTAAAGACACATTTTAACAGAATAAAGGTTCAGTAATACTTTTCAATTAAACAACAACAGTTTAATGATGTTTAATGTGCTTCGATTCCCTATTAAAACTACTTGCAACTTTTGATATAATCACATATGCAATTTAGAATAACCAGCTATCAAAAACAAACCTTTTAGACAAACAAATCCCAATCACCCTCAAAAATTATAATCTGGCTTATTAAAGCACAAAAAAATATGCTTAGTTCAGTTAAGCGTTAACAAACACTAAATTTTCTAAACGACTAAAACTTGGTTCATTCTTAAACATAAGTGATGGAGCATTTGAAAATACCGTATCATATAACATTTTCATTACAACTAACACCAAACAGCCACAAACAAATCGACAACAAAATCACACAAACAATAAAGCAATGCAATTTATACAACTATAACAGACAATCTATCTACTACAGCTAAACAGAACACCATTAAACCATTTAAAAGGAACATAATGATACAAACGCCAAAAGCACATAATATATACTTCAAAGAGTGATTTTAAGCTTGTTTATGCATCAAATTCGCTTATTGAACTTCTAAAAAATCTAATAAGCCCAATTTTTGGACTTACAAATTATAACTTAACCTTATAAACTTAACAAGTCAAAATAACAACTTGATAAGCTCAAAAGACCCAAAAAAATGGGCTTATTCCCTTTTTATAACTCCAATAAGCTCAAAAACACTCCCAACAACTTTATGCACTTTACACATAAAACTAGAGATAATCTGCTAACAAAACAACAATAATAAAAAGATCTAACATACCCTTGGAGAACACTGGAGCTTGTCCACTGAGTTGCTCCAAAACCTGTTTCCAAACAAACAGTAAATCAGCAGACCAAACACACACCAAAACATAGATTCATGACATAAAATAACAAGAAAGAACCTTAGCAGCACGAGTAAGACGATCACCACTCTCACCAACAGAGATATTGAGAACAAGTTTCTGCACCTTTATCTCCCTCATTGGGTTCGCTTGTTTCCTTTCTGATGCCTAATATCAACAACATAAAACAAACATTAAAACTGAACCAAAACATCATATGACAATTTAAGGTTTTTTTTTTTTACCATTTGTTTGTTGCGGCTGAGAAATGGCTGCTTAGGGTTGATGAAAGAAAGAGGAGATAATGAAATGTGACAAGGGTTTTATTGTTAAGTTGGTAATGATGGGCTTTTAGGGTTTGGTGATGGGTTTTTGATATGGGCTTTTTGTTGGAAAGAAGTTTAAAAAAAATAAAAAAAGGGGAGTTTCCGTTGCCGGGACTTGAACCCGGGTCTCTCGGGTGAGAGCCGAGTATCCTAACCAACTAGACTACAACGGATTGGTGTTAGAGACTTGTTTGTTCCATATTTTATTCTAAACCCTTCTTATGACAACATATAAAAATAGTTGAAATACGTTCACCACAAGTCATCCCTCGTATTTACCACGGGTTCGGTCCTCCAAGGCGCTCTCCTCAATAAGCTCATGGCTAGATTGATAGACTTTGCTTATGTTTCTGTTTTTTTTACCTTTTTTAAACAGAAAAATACTTTAGACTCTCTTTTTTATTTAAATACTTTCTGTTTTTTTGTTTAAAAATAGACAGAAAAACAATTTTACATAAGCAAATTGATACATTTTTTTTTTTTTTTTTTTAGAAGTTGTATTTAATCTTTAGCTTTAAATTTTAACATACAAGTCACAAGATAACAGTTTAAAATACATTCTCACTTAATGAAATTTTAATAAGTTTTTGACATGTTGTTATTGAAAATTTTGCTAATTAAATTTTTATACTCCGTAGTATTTTATAGTTTTCGTTAGATTAATTGTACATGTAGTTCTTACGTTTAACTAAGTTAACAAATATGTAACAAATAACAAAATTTTGCATTTTACCTATCATTTAATTAAATGAGCAGCATTTGTCAAATATTAAAAACTGCTTATCAACAAATCTAAACACTCTATTTAGAAGCATTTAGTTTTTTTAGTCAGCATAAGAACACTTTTTTATGCAGAAAAAAACAACAATTTTAGGCACCCACTAATTGTGATTGAGACTTGTGTAATTATTTTTTTTGTAAACTTAAAATTAAATATGTCACTCATCTTTGCCTGAGGGACAAGATGTATAAGGGAAGAGTAACGTGTGAGGAGTGTTTTCTTTTTGTGTTTGTTTAGTCATGCCGACAAGTAAACGAAAAAGAAGGAATTTGGTGTTGGTTTTTGTGTGTGTTGTGAGGCGTATTTGCGTTTAAATATGATATGTTTGTGTGGGGTGAGTTTGGTGTTAACTATTACTTAGTTTTAGTGGTTGGTTTAGTGGCGAAAGTGGATAATTATGTGTCACCCCGCCCATACTTAAGTGGTGGTTCCCTTTATTACTCCACTCTAATAAACATATTTTCTCTATTTACGCTTTCAATCTATAAACTTTAACAATCATACTTATGATGTCTTAAATAATATACTCTGTGATAAATGCCATTGATAACGTTTATTATCATCTAACATATATGTACTCAATTATCAGTATCATCATCATATTACATCGTCCACCACTTCTTTTATAAAGGTATCGTATTTGAGACTCGCGCATAATAAGGCCCCATTGTATAATGAGGACCCTTTTTCTTTGACCAATGGGTCCTCAAACCAACTTGTACTTCTCATCACTTCAGCAACGGGCACAAAAAATGAAATAGCAAGTCCCTATATCTTTGTGGTTAGTGTAGAACAGCCATCACACCAGATTGTAGTAAAATTTATGGTGCGTTTAGTTGAAAGAAAACACCCTTATATTTTTTCCAAAATGTTTTGTACAAAGCAAGAAAAATAGAGATTACGTTCAAATCAAAAATTTTCTAACACATTTCATACTAAACACAAAACATGCATTCCCCAACTTACAAGAGAAACTACAACACATTTTTGTGTTTTCCTTGTTTCCTTTGTAACTCACTTTCTCTTCAAAATAGAAAACAGTGTCACATGAATGCGTTTCTTACGTTTTGTGAAAAATTTATATGGTGTTTGTTTAAGCTTTATATGTCGGCTTATTAGCTTATTTGATTTCGGCTTATATTTCATAAGCCCTAATTTTCGGTTTATTTTAAGACTTTTGGGCTTATATAAGTTTACCATATTATAATAAACTTATATAAGCCCACAAGTTAAAAAATAAGCCGGAAAATTAAGGCTTATAAAATATAAGCCGAAACACAAATAAGCTCATAAGTCACATATAAGCTTAAACAAACACACCCTTAATCCCCTCCTTTTTTTTACAAGATTAAAAATAAAAAATTAAGGAATTTTTCTCCAACTAAACGCACTTCTTTCATTTTCTCCCTTATCACTTCTTTCTAGTTACCAACGACTAGTTTCTCAAGTGGGGGTTGATAGTCTTTTAGCTGATATAATCGTCCGCCTTCCTACACGCATGCGCCCGCGATAATGCTTCCTTGGTTCGGTATGAAGCCAAGCCGACACGGAAGGAAATACCCCGTATTTCATAGCACCACGTGTCGACAAGGATGGTTGAACTTTATGTGCACATGTAGATAGATGTATTATTAGTTTGGATCTTACCTTAGCAAATAGTAATAGCATATCAACCCACGATTCGATATGACAAAGCAATTAGTCTAATATCATATCTAAATCGGTTTTAACTTGGAACTAATCGGGATATAAACTACCATCAATCCTACCTATGTATAGTACAACTATTCCAACAAGTACACTCACACGTTGAAGCCTATCAAGTCTCAAGGCCATACATATAATGGTCCATCACTATATTAGACCTGATTTCATCTTAAAAGCAACCAACAAGCAAAACTTTAAAAGAAAAAAAGAGCCATCCAATTCCGAATCATGATATAGTCTTTAGACCTCTTGGTTCGTGCTTGCGTTTGACATTGGAGGTTCGTGTTCCGTTTTCAATACTATTGGAAGGCTAAGCTTCAGCTATCAAACACATGGGTCTTAAAGTCAATATATAAAGTCTGAGCTAGAAGTGTGCCTACCTTAATCTCAAAGGACTAAAGTTGTGCTGAATTGAAGACATGAAGGACTATACTGTAACATTGTGAGAAGGAGTTATATAAGTCCTCATTATCTCCTATCTCCTCATAATTCATATTTGTTTCTGTTTGTTTTCTCTCTCTCTATTGTTGCTTACCTAGATTGAGAGAAACCCTAGTTTGTGTAATTGTTTTCTCATTTAACTTTTGTATTGTAAAGATAACTTGCTATTATTAACATTGAATTAATAAAAGATTGAGCCAAGAGGAGGTTGGCTGGGTTCAATCTAATATGTTTTGTGTTAAATAAGCTTTGGTTCATTGTTTTCTACATGGTATCAGATCCAGGTTGCTCTATACCAAAGCGAATTAAAAGATTTTAAAGTTTTTTTAAAAATTAGGGTTTCTCAAAATTGATCTTGTTGTTCTGAGGGTAATTACAGTGTTCTTGGTATTAGATCTTGTAGATCTGAGTGTTAATTGAATTTTCCTAAAAATTAGGGTTTTCAATTTTTGGGTTTTTTTTATCCTGGTGGTTCTTAAGTCAATTACTCCTTGATCTTGTGTTCTTGGGGTATAATTGACTCTCGAAGTGTGTTAATTTGATTTTTAGTCAAATTGTTAAAATTAGGGTTTACTGTATCAAACCCTAATTCAGGTTGATTTATGTTCTTTAGTTGTTTAATCTGGCTATATTGATTCTAATTTCATGGATCTTGAAATTAAAATAAAAAACCCTAAAAATAATTTTTAGGGGGTTTAAAGAGTCAGATTGGTTTGTTTAAATTGGTTGTTTACTAATTGCAATTTTATTGTTTCAGGTATCTTTTCGTTGTGTTGTTGGTTTGTTGTAGATCTTCTTGATCCTTGGTGTTATTTGGAAGCTTGCGTGCACTTTAATACCTATCATGCCCTCTCTAGGTTGTTTTTACTAGGATTGATTAGGATGGTTTGGAGGTTGAGTAGATCAAGTGATTATTGATTGTTGGTGATTGGTTAAGATTAATTGGTGGTTTAATTGTGTTTGAGGAGGTATAAAGAGTTTATTTTATTGTTGTCTATATTTGCTTGTTGTTTGTTTATCTTGCTCTGTGTTTATTGTTGTTCTATCATTATGGTTGATGGTCCAGAAGATAAGGGTAAGGGTCCTGAGGGTGGTGGTAGTGAACTAAAATTGGACATATATGACCCTTTGTATTTGCACCCTCAAGACATTGGTGCTCAGTTGATTACCTTCAAACTTGAAGGTACTGAGAACTATAAGGTCTGGTCTGGTCTGCTGTTGTTGGCATTACACACTAGAAATAAGCTTGGATTTGTTAATGGTAAATGTGTTAGAGATCCCACTGATGCTCTATACTAGGCAAAATGGGATATATGTAACTCTGTTGTGTTATCTTGGATTCTAGGTTGTATTTCTTAAGACCTTTATAAAGGTTTTCAAATGATTTCTAAAAATGCTAAGTCTGTTTGGGATGAATTAGATGAAACATATAATAAAGAAGATGGTTATGTGATTTATAATTTGCATCATAAAATTCATACTCTAACTCAATATGGTATGAGTTTATCTAAATACTATCATGAGTTTAATGCATTATGGAGGCAGTTTGACTCTCTTGTTGATCTGCCCATATGTGTTTGTGACACTGCTCCTAAATTGAAAAAGCATTCAGATCTTCTTAGGCTAATGCAATTTCTTATGGGGCTTGATGATGGTTTCGGTTATGTGAAATGTCTTGTTCTCACTACTGACCCTTTACCAGATGTTAAGTCTGCCTTTGCTACTCTATCTAGAGATGAATCTCACAGAAGTAGTCATGTGACTAATAAATCTGTTAAGAATGGAACAACTGTTTTTGCAGCTAGATCTAATACTGGTAATTCTCAAAACAATAACTGGAACTCTAATAAAAACAATAATAACAATAATAGAAGGTTTGGTAGGGTGTCTAATCTTGTTTGTAAGCATTGTAATATGAATGGTCATACTATTGATAGGTGTTTTGAATTGGTGAGGTATCCACCTAGTTTCGTTAAGAAAGGAAATGTGAGTCAAAACAATGTTCATAATGTGACTGACAATAAAAGTGATACTAGTAAGAGTACCATTCATACTCTTACTAGTGATCAGTATCAGAGATTAATGTCTTTACTTAGTGGTACAGGTGATGCTAGCAAGGCTCATGCTAGTGTTGCAAGTACTGTCATTGCTTCAAATTATGTCATTAGTTTCTTTACTTGTAGGTTTTTTAATTTCAATTGTAATATAAGTACTTATAGCACTTATATAGGTTAGATTATTGACTCAGAAGCTAGTCAACATATCACTTTTTGTGCAACTCTTCTTTTTGATGTTATGGATGTTTCACATTTAAATCTTACTGTTGCACATCCCAATGGGACTGTTGCACAAGTTTTAAAAAATTTGGAAGTTTTAAATTTGGAAATAACCTGATTCTTAAAGATGTGTTGGTAGTTCCTGGGTATCATGTGAGCATGCTGTCTATTCATAAATTGTCTAAGGATAATAATGTGATTGTCAGTTTTAATGATAAGATTTGTAAAATTCGGGATTTAACTCAAAGGTTCCTGATGGGGTGGCCACCAGCTTTCCCAAAATAAGGGGGCTGGTAGTGAGAGAGGAGGCCTTTATTTTCTTGATGAAGATAAGAGGGTTAATAACAGTAACATTAAGAGTTGTGTTATGTCAAATTAGATTTGGCATAACAGACTTGGACACCCCTCTGACCATGTTCTAACAGTGTTAAAACATAAACTAAAAGATCTTATGAGTACTATTTCTGAACCTTGTGAAATATGTCATAAAACTAAACAAACAAGCGAGCCATTCCCATTAAGTGACCATAAAACTAAAAATATTGGTGATCTTGTTCATTTAGATGTGTAGGGACCTTATAAGGTGACTAGTAGAGATGGATTTAAGTACTTTCTTACGGTGGTTGATGATTACACCAGGGCTGTTTGGGTGTTTTTAAGGAAAAACAAAAGTGAGGTTTTTGATCATATTACTAGTTTCTATAACCTGATTAAAAATCAGTTTGAAAAAACTGTTAAAGTTTTTAGAAGTGATAATGGGACAAAGTTTGTAAATAAGAAGTTTGAAACTTTTCTTTTGAACAATGGTATATTTCATCAAACCACTTGTCCTTATACACCCCAACAAAATGGTGTAGCAGAAAGAAAGCATAGACATTTGTTAAATACTGCTAGAGCCCTCATGTTTCAGGGGGGTTGCCTTTGAACATGTGTACTGAGTCTATTCTAACTGCTACTTACCTTATTAACAGGTTGCCTACTGTTGTGTTGTCTGGTAAAAGTCCTTTTGAGATGGTGTATAATAATGAACATAATCTTTTGACTCTAAGATGTTTTGGTTGCTTATGTTTTTAGAAAACACTTGACCTTTATAAAGGTCTTGAGAAATACAACCTAGAATCCAAGATAACACAACAGAGTTACATCTATCCCATTGTGCCTGATATAGAGCATCAGTGGGATCTCTAACACATTTACCATTAACAAATCCAAGCTTATTTCTAGCGTGTAATGCCAACTGCATAGCAACAAACGAGACCTTATAGTTTTCAGTACCTTCAAGTTTGAAGGTAATCAACTGAGCACCAATGTCTTGAGGGTGCAAATACAAAGGGTCATATATGTCCATTTTTAGTTCACTATTACCACCCTCTGGACCCTTACCCTTATCTTCTGGACTATCAACCATAATGACAGAACAACAATAAACACAAAGCAAGATAAACAAAAATCAAGCAGATATAGGCAGGAATAAAACAAACTCCTTATACCTCCTCAAACACAATTAAACCACCAATTAATCTCAACCAGGTTGCCTGCTACTACTTACCTTATTAACAGGTTGCCTACTGCTATGTTGTATGGTAAAAGTCCCTTTGAGATGGTGTATAATACTGAACATAATCTTTTGACTCTAAGATGTGTTGGCTGCTTATGTTTTTCAACTGTTCTAAATGAATCAGATAAGTTTGGATCTAGGTCTGACAAATGTGCGTTTGTTGAATATGCTTTTGACAAAAAAAGATATAAATTGTTTAATCTTGATCAAAAGAAGTTTATTTTTTCTAAGGGTGTTAAGTTTTATGAAACTGTATTTCCTTTTAAGAATAGTTCTTTCATTAAAGATTTTGTGTTTGAAGAAAATGGTGTAAATGATTTGAATTTTTTTGATCAAGAAAATGAGAGCAGTCAAAATAATCTTAGATCTGATGATCCCAATAATGATAAAAGAAGTAGTATAGATAGTAACATCAAATCTATACCTGAAACTAGTGCTCCTAAACCTAGTGTCAGCACTATAGATGGAGTAGCTAGTGTTGCTGAGCATTTGTAGGCTAAAACAGCAGAAACTACTGATACAGCTGATGTAGATGTTGATTTGCCAACTGAAACAGCATATACTGCTGATACAGTTTATGCTGACAACACTGGTGGAACTTCTAGTAGGAAGGACACTGAGTATGCAACAGAAACTATTGTTTCTGAAGGTATACATGGTACTAGTGTTAATGATGATGATTATATATATGAGGGTGAGGATTTTGATATGTTTGGTAAAATGTTTGAGTCACTAGAACCAGCAGGGGCACAAACTGTTAGGAGGACTAGTAGGATGACTGCCTTACCATCTAAATACAAAGATTATGTGCTTAATAAGAATCATAAGTATGGAATAGATAATGTTAGTACAATTTGTGCGATGGGTTATGGAAAGTCTGGACGCAGCTTGTTGGACTGGGTCGGCAAGCCTTTGATGGATTGATCTTGTACTAATTCAAGTAATTTGGATGAGATCCCTGCACAAGAAAGGTAAACCGTTAGTCTTACCGTGGGACGGACCCCACGATTAGACTCCGGCGTGAGAGTAAGTATGCATTCTTGAGAGAGAAAGTAGTAGTATGTGTGTAATTATGAGAGAGAAAGTTGTTCTACCTTGTATGGGGATTAAAGCCCTTTTTATAGGCGAGGTTTTCCGCTGGGGCTCCCTGGATTATCGCATATAGTGGTTAGTTGCCGGAGCCTGACCCTTGACGGACAAGGGTTCCGTGTCATTCATGGATGCGGACGTGAGAGGCCTAACGGTTGAAGGTTCAGCTCGTTATGCATCTTTGCGCACATTCCAAGGCCTGAACCGTAGCCAACTTAGTCATTAGGCTTACCGTTGGCCCAGGGTCTGTGGTTATTGGACCTGAGCCCAGGATTTGCGGTCATTGGGCCTGAGCCTAGAGTGGGCGTATAGTATGTTTTGGGCTTAGCGGGCCTGTTATACAAACTATACGTCATCAAGTCCCCCAGTCTAGTATATTCATTGCGTGCGGATATTGTCGCATGCGGTAAATGTCACTAGACTTAGGTTGAGTAAAGAATTTGTCGTGCGCTTTTTCTTTTCCTGAGATGCTTTTTTCTACCCTTAGGGGCTGCTATACCATCCAGTCCCCCCAGTCTAGTATGTGCATTGCGTGCGGATATTGTCGCTCGCGGTGGATTTACTTTAGACTATATCTTGTCAGTTGATTTTTCTTCCGCATTCTCGGAACGTGCCTTTGATGCTTTTTTCCTTTGGAATTGTTTTTTGCAACGCGGGCGTTTTACGGCTTTTTCTGTTCTGGTTGATTTGACCTCGTGGGCCCTTGGTCTTCCATCATCCTTATCCGTGTGGCTTTGATCTTGACCGTTAGATTTTTTTTTGGACACGTGTCCTCTCTTAGGGTTTTCTTAGTTAATCGTCATTCTGTTTGTATAAATACCCTATATGTTGATTCTAGGCATTTTTTTCTTTTTACTGCTCTTTTGTTGCGACGCTATTCTTTGATCTGGTTTTACTTTTGGTGTATCTGTTTTCCACGTTCCGCAGTCAGGTTAGGTTCTTGATCCCCTTTTTCTTTTTCCGTTATGGGTACTTTTGCTTCTACCATGTCTAAATTATCCCGGAAGGCGCTTGACCGTTTTTGTATTGATTATTCGACTCCGAGATGTGTTCATCCAAAATTGCCTGATCCTGACAAAAGTATTCGTGAAGCACCAAATGGGAAGATTGGTGTCTATACCCGTTTCTTTGAGTTTGCTAATTTCCGTCTTCCCTTGTCTTCTTTTCTTGTTTCGATTCTTGACTACTATCTTATTCATATCTCACAGCTTTCCGTTATTGGTGCTGCTAAGGTTTCTCAATTTGAAATTCTTTGTTTTGCCCTTGGTATTGAACCCTCAATTGGTTTGTTTAGGTGTTTTTACGTCTTGTCTCGTAGCCATGGCTGGCTTTCTTTTAGTAAACGTGCTGATAGCTTTGGTGTTTGCTATACCAAGCCCCTTGATTGTCTTAAAAGTTAGAAAGACCACTTTTTTTGGATTGACTCATTTGCTTGTCCTTCTATTCATCCTTTTTTCGTTAGCGGGCGTCTTCCTAGGGATGTCGTTCCTAGGGATACTGAATTTAATGCTGAACACGTTGCTTCTCTTGTTACCAATGCTTCTTCTTTTGTTAAGTTTCCGGAACCTTTCCTTTGTTTAGTTGGGTTGAGCCGTAATTAAACTTTGGGCAATGACTTTTATCCTATGTTTTATGATCAAGAGAATCGGGGTGGGTATACCATATCTATGTTTCTCTTTTTTTATTACTTTTCCTTGATTTTCTGCTGATCTATGCTTCTTTTCCATCTGTTTGCTGCAGCTATGGATTTGTTGTCGTTGGTTAAGAATAAAAACCCGATGGAGTTGCTTGTCGATACTCGTCCACGAGAGGATGATGAAGCTCCTTTACTAAAATCGACCGAAGGTCGTACTGTCTCTCTTGTTCTTCCTTCCTCTGGTGAAGTTGAGCGTGCGACTGCTTGTTCTGGAATTGGGATTTCTCAATCATCCGGTGGTGTTGTTCCGCGGCCTGATTATTTGGGTTCCGATATTGGTTTTGACAGTGGGATGGCTTCTGGTTCTGGTAGGAAAAGGAGGAAGGTTGGTATCAACCTCGTTCATCCCCTTAAAAAGGCAAGGAGCGACCTTAATGATTCTAGTAGAGCCTCTACTGGTGGTAAGTCTTCAGAGTCTATTAAGAAGTTGCTAGCTCAAAGTTCGCAATCTCTTGAATATTGTTTAAATGCTTTGCCCAATCATTCTTCTTCTTCCTCTCCTTTATTATCAATTACTCCCCTTTATGAAGCTGGAATGCCCACTGAATCTGGTTTTGGTTTGCTCTATCCTGATGGTTCTCCTTTCAGGTTTGTTTGTTTGTGCTTTTATTTTTCTTTACTCTTTTTTCGCTTCTTCCTTTTATTTGCTTGTTCTTTACTTGCTTATTCGTAGTTCTCCTACGCCTGTTATGACGGATGCCATCATTACTGCTGCTTATTCTATTGGGAAGGGAAAGGGCCCAGTTAATGTTCCTTCCTCTCTCCCAGGTGACCTTCCTCTGGTTGGTAGTGTTTACCCGATTCTTGATGACCTTTCAGGTCTTGATATCCTGGTTGAGGATATTCGGACCGTTGATGACCTGGACTCTAGTTCTTTATCTAGTGTTCATATTCCAAGGTGGAATGTTGCCAAGAATTCCCTTCTTGATGATGTTGATGAGTGTCGTTCTATGGTGGATGAGTTTGCTCCTCCTGCCTTCTTTTCCTCTATCTGCGATATGGGGTATGAGCGCCTCCTAGGTGAGTTCAATGTTGCCGTGGCGCGACAATTGAGCTTTAGTTCTGAAGTCCGTCAGCGTTTAGAGTATAATGCTATGGAGCAGAAACTCTTATTGTTTCTGTTGGCGAGTAAGGATAAGGAAATTTCAACTATGAAGTCTGAGGTTGCCGGTGCTATTTCTTCCCAGGCATCGTCTGTTACTGCGTTCATGGCGGCTTCTGCTGCTGAGCTTTCATCCCTAAAGGACCAAAGTTCTGTGCTTGAGGGAGAACGGAATTCCCTTCGAGCTGAGGTAGCCTCACTTCAATCATCCCTTGATGCCAAGGATTCTGAGTCGTCCGCTTTGAGGGCTTAGATTATTGTTCTTAAGTCTCAGAATTCTAGTCTTTCTGGGCAGGTAAGCATCCATGTCTCTCTCTTTTTTTCTTTTTTTTTAAACTTTGCTTTGTTTGTAGGTACGGGCTTTGGAATAGTCATGTTCTGAGCTCCGCATTTGAGCTCCATCCTTTGCTGCTTTAGAGGAGGAATTTTGTAAGATTCATGATGCTAAGGTGGCCGGGCTTATGCGGAAGGTTGATTCGGCCGTTGCTGACTTGTATGCCCTTGCTAGTCATCTTGATGAGGAGTTTTATCCTCGATTCCTTACACTACTATCTAGCCGTCGTTGGTTATTGACGAATGGTAAGAGTCTCACTGTGTTTAAGTGCTTAAACTCTCCAGAGTATACTGCGGCAATGGCAAAGGTTATTGAGCATGCCGTTGATAAGGGTATGCAGGAAGGCTTAGTTGCAGGTATTATCCATGGTAAGGAGAAAAGAGATCTTGAGGAGCTTGCTGCATATAATCCTTCCGCAGAAGATCACTATGTTTCCGCTGTGAGAGCCCTTAAAAATGTGGAGTTTTCCTTGCTTGCCGCGCTCAAGTCCAGCAGGAATGCTGGCATTGCTGAAGTTATGGACCTTCTCCGTGTTAATGAGCCTTCCGCTAATGCTCCCATGATTGCAGGGTTACAGCCGGATCTTGAGCAACTTATTATCCCTGTTTACGATAAAGGTAGTAATGTTATTGTTGACAACAGCGTTTTGTCTTGCTCTTCGGAGGTTGTTCAAAGGAGAGTTGATCAGGTTAGAAAACGCCTTGATGGTTATCGGTTGTCTCTTGCCGATGTTTACAATTCCTCCGTTGATCCTTTATCCGCTCGTAATGTAATGGGTGTGGAAGCATTTTCAGCTGGTGAGCCGGTCTCTGTTGGCACTGCTTCTTTGCCGGTTGCGCCCCTTCCTGCTAATACTTCTGATGTTTCCGCGATACCCCTTTATGTTGAAGATTATGATGTTGGTGGGTCCAGTACTCTTGCTGAAGCTGCAAATGACCCGTCTTCTGGAGTGAGTGAGGTCTCTACTGTTTTGTCCGAGTCTTGAACAAGTACTACCGCTTTAGTGCGGATTTAGTTAATGCTTTTCTTTTTGTATGATCATCTGAACAATGCTTGTGTTTGTTTTGTACTGCTTTCAATGATGCTTATCTTTTCGCCTGCTTTCTTTGTTCTGTATTTTATGCTGCAACTTTTCTCTATATTCAAGCTTTTGTTGCCTTTGGTGCATGTTATTTTCCACTTTCATTTGCTATTTTAAACGTTATACGAATATGCACGTTTTGTAATAGTCTTTTGTGCACATACTTTTTTTGTTTGTGCGGTGCTATTTTTAACGTTATACGGATATGCACGTTTGTAATAGTCTTTTGCGCACATACTCTTTTTGTTTGTGCGGTGCTATTTTTAACGTTATACGGATATGCACGTTTGTAATAGTCTTTTGCGCACATACTCTTTTTGTTTGTGCGGTGCTATTTTTAACGTTATACGGATATGCACGTTTGTAATAGTCTTTGTATAATTTTGGGTTATCCGCCCAATACTGGGTTTGCAATACCTCTTACGTACTTTGGTGATTAAGCTGCTCACCAGTTGTGTTATTCGTGATAACTTTATGCTATTCGGAAATAACATATTCTTGGGCCGTACCCAATTCGTGTGCTTGCGCGTCTTATGCACTTTATAAAAATAAAAACATTTTAAAGAATAAAATAATGAAGGTAGCCAGTCTTCATCATTCTTTTACTGATTGATCGTATTTTTTAAATATATTACAGAAATAGGTAAATCCAAATACATTTTATACTTCCCAGCTATCGGCTGTACTCTTTTATTTCTGTAGCTATGTGAGCCGTGCTTCTCCTCAGAGTTCTGCTGATGGCAGACGTTGTTTTCTTTGGTGGATTTCTTGTATTACGGAAGCTTGTTTTGATTATCATCCGCATGCTATTCTTCTGGCTTTGTTGATGTGGGTAACGTCTTTGCGAGTACCCGTACTTTCTTCCTGGGCTAGAATCCTCTCCTTGTATGCAACTGTCTCCTCTGAGACCTCGTGTCACTCTCTTCTGACGATGATCCCGGAGGAACTACCAGGCTATTACCTTTCGTTCTTCGGAAAGTTCCGTGTTTTTGAAAGTGTAGCCTGTGAAAGTAGCTTTTATATATATATCCCGGCCCCTGCAAGTTGGTCATCTTTACCTTGCGCTCGGTCTGTCCGACCAGATTCATTTTGGTCGGTAGACGTGTGTTTGCCTGGGAGCCGGGGTGCAACAACAATAGGATGTGTGCGTAGTCTGCATCCTTTGTTGCTTGATGGTGTAAGGGAAGCTTCCTAATAGCTAGGGGCTTCTTGATATAGCTCCTTGCCCCTAGCGTTCCTTCTTATCCTTCCCTGAGGACCCATCCCTTTTCACATTCCACCATTCCCGCCCCTACCATTTCAGTTCCCCCGTGCCTCCTTGACCCGGTCGTCTCCGCAGTTGACCCGTGAGCACTTGTTCGATCTTATTTCCCAACAGCTGCTGGGAGTCTAATCGACAGTAGTGCTCTGGTCATGAGTGCCACAACTCTAATTGGCATGGAACTTGGAAACTTCGTAGGAGGAGGTTTGAATGACGGGGCGTCATGGTATTTTGTGGTGGTGGATGATTAGCCGTTATTTTAGAACGACTAAGTGTTATTAGTAGTCATTTAAGAACATGTTTGTGTACTCTCCGTATTCTCCTTCGTTTTTCCTTTGTGATGGTGATAAAGGTTTAGGTTATTTATGTTTTCACTATCGCTATCTGGCCGACATATCGCCATGGGAACAAACTTCTTCAGACTTTTCTTTTTAGGAATGTTTGACCTTGAAGGGCTGCGATTATTTCTTTTGCTTTTCTTGTGTCTCCCCCCCCCCACTTTTTTTTACTTCATGTATTTATAGCGAAGATTTTACTGTTTTCCACACGCTGGCGTTTGTCTTTTTCTACCAGTTGGTAGGTTATTATATGCCTAGGTTCGTAGCATGGGTATATTTTTCTGCTTGATTTGATGTGATATTCCTTGGGAAGGAACGCGTGTCTGTACTTGCAGATTTCGTCCCTTACCAGTTATCTGGATAAGGTTTATCCTTTTATCTCCGCACTTGCCTTTTTTGTTATCATGCCCGCCACGACTTTCTACGTGCTTCTCTGGTGTGTTATCCCTTCCGGAGTTGATTTTTTTACAGGTTACGGGTTCCTGTGTTTTTCTATTCTCTGGGAGTTGTTTCCACGCTGTATTTTCCTTCGTCTTCTTGATATTTTTTCGTGCTTATTGTTACTCCTTGCTACATTTATTATTATTATTATTATTATTATTATTATTATTATTATTATTATTATTATTATTATTATTATTATTATTATTATTATTATTATTATTATTATTTTATATTTTTGCGTGCCGTGCTGTTCATCTCTGCTATTCGTCAGCTTCTACCATCGGCTCTTTCCCTTTTGCTTCTCTTTGTTTTTCAAATGCAAACATTCTTCCGTGGTATGTCTTGCTTTCCCATGGAATTCACAGAACTTTCCATCGGCTTTCTCTTTGACTACCGTATTTGGAGGCGGGCCTGGAGATCTAGCTCTTCTTGTCGCTTGTATTTCCTCGTGCGGCCTTATTAGTCTGCGGAAACCTTGTTGCTTTTCCTCGGCTCTTGATTTATTTTTATGCTCTTTCCTGAAATACCGTCGATACTTGACTGTTGCTTGTTCCTTTGGTCTTTGTATCCACGGCTTTTTCCTATGACGTCTTCCCACAGCTGCTTCCCCTATAAGAAAGGAAGTAGTCACGTTCATTACCTCGGCCATTGATTTTGGGATTGTGTCATGTAGCCGCTTAATCAGTTCTGGGTCAGTAATCGCGTGTATGAATCCAGAGATTTTCATAATTTCCGGGGCTCCTTTTACGTTCCTTGTTTCTTCATTGAATCGTTGTACGAAATCTTCTGTTAGTTCCCCATCCCTTTTGCTTGATGTGGTGAATCTCCACAGGGTCTTTGATGCATTTCTTTTGTTGCAGGAAGTTAGTCAAGAAAGCCTCTTTTAGCTTGTCGTAGCCATCTATTGATTCGGGCGGAAGGTCATCAAACCAGACCCTAGCGGATCCGGTGAGTATGGAGTTGAACATGTGACACCATGTTGGCATGGCCCATCGTTCCACCTTTGCTGCTGCTTGGAAGATTTTTAGGTGATCCTCAGGGTCTCCGCTTCCATCTTATGTTTTCACGTTGGTTGGCATCCGCGTTTTCACAGGCATTTCGAAGTAGCGGATACGCGGAGTGAACGGATCAGTTTCCTGGCAGACCCAAGGGTTGGCCAGGTCGCGGTCATAATCATTTGGCTTCCGCCTTTTGATTTTGGATCCTCGGCCTTTACTTCCGCGAGATTCATCGTCTAAATGGTTATTCGCCTTCCGCGACCGAGTTTTTTCGGTTTCCTGACTTCTCACTTCTGATCCTGTCGGCCATGGTTGAGAACCCTTACGGTTGCTCCTCTATTTCTTTCCGGTATCGTCGAGTACTTGTTGCCTGCGGACTTTGGGACAAATGGAAACATTTCCTTTCCTATCTCCGAGTCGGTGGAACACACTTTGGCACAATCTTTTGAATACCGTCTTCCTCACGTCCTCCTTTCTTTTGGGTGACCTGGATCGGGTATGACCTTGGCTGTCGTCATTTTGCGTGTTCCTACGCTTTGCTTTCTCAAGCTGTTTCCGCAGGTCTTCACTTGACGTTTTCGCTCTGTGGTGATGCTGATTTTCATGATAATCCTCCCGGATTTTTGCTATCCCGGCTCTTTCTTCACGCCCTTGAGCTTTCTCCGTCACAATAGGCCAGATCTTGTCGAAATGCTTATCACAATACCTCCGGAGGGCTGCGTCGGACACAGGTCCCTCCGGGTCCGTCGTGGCCGTTTGATCTCTTCTTTCTACCGTACTCCGCAACGTGGATATGAAAGCGGGAGTTGGTCCGAATCTGGTGCTCATGGTGAGTATTTTACGAACGCAGTTGTGTACCGGGTCCCACGGATTGCGCCAACTTGTTAGTACAATTTGTGCGATGGGTTATGGAAAGTCTGGACGCAGCTTGTTGGACTGGGCCGGCAAGCCTTTGATGGATTGATCTTGTACTAATTCAAGTAATTTGGATGAGATCTCTGCACAAGAAAGGTAAACCGTTAGTCTTACCGTGGGGACGGACCCTACGATTAGACTCCGGCGTGAGAGTAAGTATGCATTCCTGAGAGGGAAAGTAGTAGTATGTGTGTAAATATGAGAGAGAAAGTTATTCTACCTTGTATGGGGATGACCCTTGACGGACAAGGGTTCCGTGTCATTCATAGATGCGGACGTGAGAGGCCTAACGGTTGAAGGTTCAGCTCGTTATGCATCTTTGCACACATTCCAAGGCCTGGACCGTAGCCAACTTAGTCATTGGGCTTACCATTGGTCCATGGTCTGTGGTTATTGGACCTGAGCCCAGGATTTGCGGTCATTGGGCCTGAGCCTAGAGTGAGCGCAGAGTATGTTTTGGGCTTAGCGGGCCTGTTATACATACTATACGTCATCAGATAAAGTTGTTAAATATTCCAACTTAAGTTTTGATAACTTTGTATTCACTTCTAGTCTTAATAAGATTCATGAGCCTACTACCTATGAAGAGGCTGTTAAAGACAGCAGATGGGTAGAAGCAATGAATCACGAGATTGAGGCTTTAAATAGAAATGGTGCATGGATAATTGTTGAGTTACCTGCTGGTAGAAAAGCAATTGGCTATAAATGGGTATTCAAAGTTAAGTATAAGGCTAATGGTGAGGTAGAAATATTTAAGGCAAGGTTAGTTGCCAAAGGTTTTAATCAAAGGGAAGGTATTAATTATGAGGAGACTTTTTCACCAGTTGTAAAAATTGTCACTATAAGACGTGTTTTGAGCATAGCTGTTAATAACAAGTGGCCTTTATTCCAACTTGACATTAATAATGCATTCTTATATGGTAAGTTGGAAGATGATGTGTATATGGAATTACCAGAAGGTTTTTCTAATAAGAATGATAAAAGAGTTTGCAAAGTAGTTAAGTCTTTATATGGTTTAAAGCAAGCTCCAAGAAAGTGGAATGAGAAATTAACTTATGTGCTTAAAGAAAATGGATTTGTGCAAGGTCCAAATGATTTTTCTTTGTTTATCAAAAATGATAATGGTGTTGTATTAGTTTTGCTAGTATATGTTGATGATATCATTATCACAGGAAATAATGTTGATGAAATTAACAAGTTTAAGAAATATTTGAGTTCAAAGTTTAAGAAATATTTAAGTATTTTATGGGTATTGAAGTCTTGGATATTGTGAATGGAATTTTTCTTACACAAAGAAAGTATTGCACAGAGCTCTTAACTCAGTTTGGTATGCTTGGTTGCAAACCATGTAGTACTCCTATAGAGACAAATCCAGATAACAAAAAACTTGTTTCTAAATTTGGTGATGATGTTCCATTAACTGGTATAACACATTATCAAATGTTGGTTGGTAAACTGATTTATTTGACCTTAACTAGGCCAGATATTTCATATGTTGTGCATTGCTTAAGTCAAGTTATGCATAAACCTATGCAGTCTCACTTAAGACTTGCTTTTAGAGTTTTGAGATATCTTAAAAAGGAACATGGTCTTGGTGTTACTTTTAAAGAAAGTGATGATATTAGTTTAAAAGTCTGTGTTGACTCAGATTGAGCCAAATGTAAAATAACTAGAAGATCTGTTACTGGTTATACTGTGTTTTTGGGAAGCAGTTTGGTTTCCTGGAAAAGTAAAAAGCAAGTTGTTGTTGCTAGGTCCTCTACTGAGGCTGAGTTGAGGGTTATGTGCAATGTGTGTTGTGAAGTTATATAGATTACCAAACTGTTAGCAGATTTGCAGGCGAAAGTTGTTTTGCCTATTGGAATGTATTGTGATAACAGTTCTGCTATGCAGATAGCTGTTAACCCAATACTTCATGAAAGAAGTAAACACTTTGAAATTGATCTTTATTTTTTGAGAGAAAAAGTGGCTGATGGGTTTATTAAAACTGTAAAGGTTAAATCTGAGGACAATGTAGCAGATTTGTTCCTTAAAGGGCTTAGTGTAATTGATCATAACAGGTTTTGCAAGCATCTTGGTTTGTTTAATGTGTTTCAGGACAAGCCTAGTGAGGAAGATAAAGTTGATGGGGGAGCTTCAAGAAGCTAAAGCTTATGGGGGAGTATTGGAAGGCTAAGCTTCAGCTATCAAACACATGGGTCTTAAAGTCAATATTATAGAGTCTGAGCTAGAAATGTGCCCGCCTTAATCTCAAAGGACTAAAGTTGTGCTGAATTGAAGACATGAAGGACTATACTATAACATTGTGAGAATGAGCTATATAAGTCCTCATTATCTCCTATCTCATAATTCATATGTTTCTGTGTTTTTTTTCTCTCTCTCTCTATTGTTGCGTACGTGGATCGAGAGAAACCATAGTTTGTGTAATTGTTTTCTCATTTAACTTCTGTATTGTAAAAATAACTTGCTATTCTTAGCATTGAATTAATAAAAGATTGAGCCAAAGAGAGGTTGGCTGGGTCCAGTCTAATCTGTTTTGTGTTAAATAAGCTTTGGTTCATTGTTTTCTACAAATACTCAGGTTTTTGTCGAGATTATCTAACATGTATAACTCCATTGACTAAATATCTACCAAGTCTAAAGTTTGCAAGTCTTCTAATATTTCATACTCATGTGCAATGTACTTGGAACATCATACGGTACCAAATATTTAAGCGAAGCCACTGTTTACTAATGACTGCTACAAAACTTATGGCTTCATCTAGACATCTCTATACATGACCAAGATACAAAACTTATAGCTTCACACATACACCACTGTTACTTCACTAATACATGATAAAGATCTGTTACCGAGGTCCAGAGAGCTCCATTGCTTCAAGAATGAACGAGTTCCCATCACGTGCATCACTGCAATTTCTAGAAAAACTGAAACTTCTTCCATCACATTGTTGGGTAGCTCCGGTTTGAGTCTCCTCCAAATTGCACGGTTGACCCGTGATACCTTCTAAAACTCTCAAGACTTCTGACATCTTTGGTCTAGAGGTTGGGTGAGCTTGAGTGCAAAGAAGAGCGAGTTCCACAGCCTTTTCCAGCTCTTCTTCTTCATAACAGCCTTTTAGATCTCTATCTATCATCACTTGCAACCGTTTTTCTTCATATAAAGTTTTAACCTGTGTACGTAACATGAACCGAGTCAACGCATTGACTTTAACCAATTACACAAAAAATTTATAGTTTGATCATTCCCTCATGTATGTAAACATGCATGCTTACCAAATCAATGATCATTCCCTTTTGAACTTGACCATTGCCAGCATCTAACGCCTTCTGTCCTGTTATCAGTTCCAAAAGAAGTATGCCAAATCCGAAAACATCCGTTTTCTCAGAAGATTGTCCGGTTGAGAGATACTCAGGGGCGATGTGGCCCACAGTACCTCTAACTGCGGTGGTGACATGCGAATCATGGGGGTCTAATAGCTTAGCAAGACCAAAATCACCCACTACTGCTTCAAAATTCTCATCTAGCAAAATATTAGCAGCTTTAACGTCTCTATGGATTATCTTTGGGTTACATTGCTCATGCAAATATACAAGTCCCCTTGCAGCTCCAAGTGCAATATGCATTCGTCTACTCCAATCCAAAAGAGGTGTTTCCCGACCACAGTCTGTTCATAAAAATCCAAGTAGAAGTATAAAAAAGACTAGCTATATAACTTTGTGATTTATCCTGTTTTCTCTGGAAGTTGACTTTTGAGAGTCAAAAAGACAACTTCTCAGCATTGAATTACATCTAACATATTCTTACTTTTGACATAGGTATCAAGGACGTGGAACTAAAAATTATACAGTATCGATTTTGGATCTCAATTTCATTATTAGGTTTGACATCTAAAAATAGCAAGTCTAACACTTGCTGACAAACCAAAGGATTAGCTTAGTTACCTCTCAAGCGATCCGCAACACTTCCATTAGGCATATAAGGGTAAACAAGTAATCTTTCTTCAGTAGTCAAACAAAACCCGTAAAGACGTAAAAGATTCCGATGCAATGCCAGGCTTATCATCTCGAGTTCAGTCTGAAATTGCACTTCCCCAGAAAAATTTGGGTCTTTTAGTCTTTTAACCGCCACCAAAGTCTTATTTAAAAGACACCCTTTATATACCACTCCAAAACCACCCTGGCCTAGAATATTCTTGGAACTAAAATTCCCGGTTGCAACTTGCAATTCACGAAATGTAAACCTCTTTAAATGACCAACATTAAACACATAATCTTGCTGCACTGCAAATGTTATAAATCATTATATTTTCACAAAGATTTCACCTTGGAGTATAGTAATTATGGATTAAAAAGGATGATTGTTCATAAAGTATATACCATATGATGTACATATAAGGCGAGATCGATACCAATGGATTCCACAAACAAGAAGCATAATAGTAATCACAAGCGCGCAACTAACTCCAACCATTACAGACACGATCCAACGGTGACGATTGTCAATTTCCTTTTTTGGGTTACTTTCTATGCATAAAGATTAAACAAAGTTATTCATATATCTTAGACGATGATCCTGTAATACAACAATGTTTACCATTTGCCACATTGGGGACGTTGACACAACTTGAAGAGGAAGAAGAAGTACAAAGATAGTTGTTCCCGGTAATCCTGCATTGCCAGTAATACATGTGAAATGTTCATGCCACCAAAGTTAATAATTTAGATGGAGAATGTACGTTTTTATCTTTATTAAAGATACTAAGTACCTGTAGTCTTTAGCTCGTATTTTTGGAGAGGAGCCACTAAGATTATTGAATGACACATCCCTGCAATTCAAAAAGAAAAGACCGCGTTGAGAATACTTTTCAACTTTAACATTACTACTAGTATAACAAGTTTACTGGAACCAAACTATGACATACAAGAATGAAAGACCTGTGAGGTTTGCCACAGGTCCAGGAATATCCCCCGACAACTTATTTTTATTCAATCTCCTGAAGAAAATGAGTGAAAGTAAACTATTAGATACGCGATGTTAAAAACCTAAGAAAATAGTTAAAGGAAATTTAAGACAAGCTTACAGATAACTTAGACGAGTCAAGGAACCCAAAGAGCTTGGGATTTCGCCTACAAACTGATTACTTGACAAATCAAGAGTTTCTAGTCCAGTAAGTTTTCCAATTTCAGCTGGGATCGGACCGGATAATGCATTGTTCTGAAGTAACCTATAAGAAACTCAGCCAAAGTTACAAGAGAGATTACTAAAAGATGGTATTTTCATTTTCCTAATATTATAGTCCATTTTAATTGTCAAACTGCCAAGGTTTTTTTCAAGGGACAAAAAGGATTATCACCCTAGGCTACCATATCTCAATTTTATCCCTGTAATGATCGCTTCGGTTTCACAATGCAAGCCATCTTTTTATATGCAAATTTCACCACACTAGCCGTCAGTTAAAGTGTAGGTGATTGCATGGAATTATTTCTTTTCCCGATCAAAAAGATCATAAAGACATGTAACTCTACTATCAAACCTACCTTATCAAATGAACCAATCAGTATATTGTGTTAGACTATTATTATTAGTTAGACGTTATATTTTATGAGCTTAGAAACCACTAAACATGGGGTAAGCCCATAAATTTAACGTCTAACTAATAATAATAGTCTAACATATTGTAGGTAAAAACATTTGAAGAGACACTCTTGTCCTTCATTAATTGAGCAATGCATATTCCATTTCTTGAAGTTAAAAATATATGCTCTTATAGTCATATCATGAAACAAAAACCTGCAAAGTCCTTCTAATGTTCTTACCTACACTATACTCATTATTCATTTGGAAAGGCATGAACGGGCCCCATGATCAAGAAATAAAAGAATCCCGATGCAGTCATCTTCGTTCACTAAATGATGGCTACCATATGCAAATCAATGTTGCCACTTATAATACATTACTGAATGGGTACTTCAAGAATGTGTTTAGAGGAATCATTGGAATTGATATACTTAGGTCTAAAGTTTAAAATAAGATAAACAGACTCTTAAGTTTTAATCCTTGAGAGTAATAAAGAAACTATCAAATACGATTATCATTTGCATAACTCTTAAATTAATGTCTATAAACATGATCAAATACATGAAACCTAATAAATGAAGACATCCCGATATAGAAGGCATAAAAGAGTTTGATGAACTCACAATGTGCGAAGACGCCCTAAGTTCCCAATGCTTGGGGATAATGTTCCAGCTAATCCGGTACTAGCCATTTCACTAAGATGCATTACAAGAAACATAAAAAAAACGAGAAGTTAGATTGCACAATAATACAAATACAATTGCCTCCATCCCAAATTTGGAGTCAACTTTTGAATTTTTATGGCTGAAATGATTGCATCTAACTGTAAAATCAATATGATTCAGTTTCAATATTTGTGATGATACTCTAATGTCACTCACACACACTATAAATGTAGATTTTTGTTTTCACAGTGTTACGGAAGTCAAATGCTGGATTTTGAAAATTGAGCAATTAAATCTTTAAACTAGCATATTGACTTTCCTTTGCAAACTAACCATCATTCTTGCAGATATGCCAATAACATTACTTCACAAAAATAAGCGATTTAGCACGCAAAAAAAGGAAATGTGACTAAACAAAAGCTTTGCACTTGACATTTCTATCCTGTTTGCAAACTATAAGGATGGTTTTCTTGCAATGAAAAGCCGAAATACAATGGTTCCACAAGTAAATCACACTTGTGAAAATATCTAAATTCAACATAATTATTACTAGTGTCTAAAGTTGACTTCAAATTTGTAACAAAGGGAGGCGTTAAACCGAAAATATAGTATCAATTACATAATAATAAATCGGAAAAATCAAAAATACTAACAGAGAGATTACAAAACCCTCAGAAGAACAAGCAACCATTTGCCAAGTACAAGGATCAACAGAATTAATATCCCATCCATCAAGCACATGATACTCATCTATCATTTTACCCTTCATAGACATCAATGCAGCCACTGTCACATAAAATTTTCATTTTTTAGATTAGTACACCAAAATAACCAAAAACCAAATCAAAATAATGTGTAATCTTTTATTACCTTCAAAGTTAACACCTTTGGGAGATAAAAGACTATCAGAAGCACCCACCATTGTAGTCAAAACCTTAAATAAAATCACCCACAAAATTACAAACTTCATACTTTAATCCCTGATTAATTCCAATAAAACCCAAAAATATTTTTCCAAAATAAAAATACCCACAAAAGATTCTTGCAAAAAAACCTTCTAAAAATGGAAACTTTAGTCAAATTTTTTGGTTTTTTCACTTCTAAAGACAAAAAGTTGTATTTTTTGTTCAATTCTAACAAAACCAACAAATATTTTTCCAAAATAAAAATACCCACAAAAGTTTCTTGCAAAAAAACCTTCTAAATATGGAAACTTTAGTCAAATTTTTTGGTTTTTTTACTTCTTAAGACAGAAAATTTTGTTTTTTTGTTTAGCTCCAACAAAACCCACAAATATTTTCCCAAAATAATAACACCCACAAAAGTTTCTTGCAAAAAAAACTTCTAAAAATGGAAACTTTAGTCAAATGTTTTGGTTTTTTCACTTCTAAAGACAAAATGTTGTGTTTTTTTGTTTAACTCCAACAAAACCCACAAATATTTTCCCAAAAGAAAAACACCCACAAAGCTATCTTGCAAGAAAAAACTATGAAAATTTGTTGGTTTGTACACTTTAAAAGACAAAATGTTGTGTTTTTTGTTTAATGTTGATGGAATCAAAGTACCTCGAGTAACTAAAATGATAATGTAGCTTGTTGGTAGCTTGTTTTTTTAATGTTGAAATGAATAAAGAAATGAGGTTTTGAGCATTGGGAGTGATGTTTGGAAATTAGGGGAATCAAATTTATAAGTTTTGAAAAATGGTGATTATTTTTGGAAACTGAAGGAGATGGTTCCCTTGTCTTGAGTCATGAGTCAACTCACAAAATTCATTACCAGTCCTGTATTCTTGCTGATACTCATTTCTTTTTCTCTCTATTACAATTTGTTTATAGATTGAAAAAGTTGTGGTGCGAACTGCGAAGTACATTAACTATCAAAACGCGCCCAACTTGTCCTTTATAACACTCCTGTAACATAAACACACTCTTAAATAACACACCATAAAAAACCCCACTCACTCAAAAAAACCCAAAAAAAACGCCTTCCCATGGCTATGCACCTGCATGGTCCAAACACGGCCAATGCAACCAGTGCAGTAAACCCTAGACGAACCGGACCGAATGGATGTCTATCACACCATCACCAACAACATACTCAATCTTGGCGGACCGGGAAAATGAAGTCGGGACCAGCGGACCGGACCGAATGTAGACAGATTCTACCCTTATTCCAAGATAAACCCGAAAGTAGAAAGACCGCTTTCAAAAAGACCTTTGACAAGTGCAGTATGCGGGTCAGAATGCTACATATATATATGTGCGTGTGCAAGTGTGTATAGGGTCACTGCACCATGCCCTTTAATATGGTTCATGTCAACTTCACAATAACGTTTGTGCTTAGAGAATAGACGTCCAAAGCTGCCCCAAAGTTAAAGTGGTTGCGTGAGAGTTTTGAACGTGAGACCTCAACCGGAGAGTTAGGCCCTCACCACTAGGTTACAACTTTCAGGCTATTTAATAAGAATGTAATACTATGTGATTTATATAATATGCTTAATTTGATCACTGATATTAATTGTGGCTTAGTGGATGGTGAACACGTTGAATACCAAATTGTGCCAATCGCCCATATATGATGTCTGGTGGATTATGGTTTTCGTTTACGTGTAATCCACAAAAAAGTAGTATGTCATGACTCAGAAATGAGTGAACCTTAAAAACTATCTAGAGACGGGATTCTCTATAACAAGTTGCCACAATGACTTAGTTTTTTATAGGGTTAATTGCATGAAAATGTATCATACGTACCGAGCTTTCAAATTTTGATTATTTTGTGACTTTTAAATTTCGAGACCGATGTGGTCGTTTAATCCGAAAAAAAAAAACTTCAAGCCCTACTTTATATGCGGACGAAAGTATATTCTAATCCAAAAGCAAGTGAAAAATTGAAAAATTTGAAAGTTTTGAAAACATGGTCAATCGGACCGACCCCCGACCACGAAATCTACCAAAGTAACCGAAATCGTTGAAACCGATCTGATTGACCTGTTGACCGATACCGGGTTGACCCGGTTTAATTTGATCCGGTCGGTTTCGACCTATTTTTTTCGAACGGTTCGGGTCCGATCGGTTTTGTCGGTGACAATTTTTTTGAAAGGAGAGAGTAATTGTAGTCCGGTTTATTTTCGGACACATGTAATTTGTCATTGTATAATGTTATTTTAAAAATGGCTCTGCACATTTAAGGGACTATATATGAATCGTCGTTTAAAAGTTTATATATTAAGCCCTTTGTCAGTGTATCAATAATCATTAAGTTTATTAAAATCACAAAAAATAAATAATTGTGACTTGGTGGATGGTGAACACACATGAATACCAAATTTGCAAAGTTACAATTTTGCCAAATGATAAGCGCCAGATAGTTATCACTTGATGTCGGGCTATACCTCTAAACTACAATATAATATTGAATTATTGCTTGTTTTCGAAAATATTCCATGTAATCCACAAAAAGTAGTATGTCATGACTATCCAGAGATCGGCGCTGGTCTACTCTATTCTCATGTATTACAAAGCATAGTATGGTCCCCTAATGCCATGTGATTTACATGGCCTAGCAAGTGTGTGTGTCTTAAAGAAGGAAGTATAATCTAAATCTACATTATGGTCGAAAGCAACATCTAATGTCATGTATTTACAAGGCCTAGCAAGTGTGTTTGTGTCAAAGGCACCGGATATACAACTCTGCTAGATACACAATGTATTCCATCTTTCTATTAATGTATCCGAATCCAAAATATGACCTATCTAACACTATGCTATAGGAACTCTACATGTTCAGTTATGGATGCAAATGCATCACAACACATAGGCCACCTTAAACTCCATCAAGACTTACATGATGTGTACCTCAACTATATGACTAAGTAGACGAGTCAGACTACACTTTGTGCACAATTTCTAGCGAAATATCACTTGAGTCTGTTCCAGCACAACATATGGACCATCTTAAACTCCATCAAGACTTACATGATGTGTACCTCAACTATATGACTAAGTAGACGAGTCAGACTACACTTTGTGCACAATTTCTAGCGAAAGAACACTTGAGTTTGTTCCAGCACTAAGATACCAAGAAGTATTTACATGACAAAGTTAAACATAACATCTACCAGATAACAAAAGGCGAAAATACAAAACATAGTTGTATACCTAAGAAAACAAACGGGTGCAATACCGCCCAATAACAACAAAAGAAACAGCAAAAACTCCAAACCCTTCGGTTCTACCTTCTCTCAGTTTTCCATCCTAACCAAAACAAAGAAAAAGATATACAGAACCATTTTCGTTTCTTTGCTAGAGAGATAGACACATAAAAAGTAACAGACCATCTTAATTTGTACTTTGCCCTTTGTATACTATCTCTATATCACCCCAGGCTGCGTAAACTGTGGATGCATTTGCCTTTTCACATGGTCGGGAATTAACCTGTTGATAAGCTCGGGAGATGCTCCTGACAGCTGGAACCACATACAAATATTGTAAACCACCTTGCAAACATGAGTCATATAACCGGCGGGACTTAATTAACATGTGCTTACCTCTTGTCTGAAGTTGAAAAGAGGAGGCAACGGTCGACCATTTGGTAAGTGAGCATTTGGATGACGTATCTCATCGAAGAACGGATGTGCCATGGCTTCAAGCTGCAGGCAAAAAGCATAGTTCAAATATTTTGAGTAAACACGCATGCATAGTTCAAATATAACACGAGCAAATGGAAAGTTATATAATAGTGAAACTTACAGCACTGCAGCGAAGACTTGGAGAATACTGAAGGAGCCGAGAAGCAAGATCAATTGCTTCAGGAGGCATACGCTTGTGAAACACCTAAAGTACACAAATGGTTAGTTACCAAAAAGAACTAGCTCTAGAGAGTGTTTCAATGAAAATCGCAGCTCAAAAAGAAACCCAAAAAATTAGCTAATATTTTTTTATTCAAAGAGTCAATTACTATTATTATATTATTCTTTAAGTAATTGAGTATTAAAATAGTAATTACTATAGTACTTTCTAAATAATATGTTAGTGGGTCAACCTAACCCAAATCTGTTGTGACATGTTACCCGACCCTCCCATCTTGCCCCCTGTAATGACAGAAAATAAATGATACCTTGTGCCACGGGTGGGCCTTTATTTGAGGAAACCTAAAATCGTTGTAGTTTGGATTCATACAGCGAATTTCTTCACGAGTTGGTGTGCCCAAAACCTGAGACACCAATGATGAGTTATAAAACAATACAATTGTGGTCCAAAATTCAAGTTGAGTAATAAAACAGTACCTTGATGATCTCCACAAGCTGATCCACTGCGTTTTCTCCAGGAAATAGTGGCTACAAAATGCGAAAAACCAAAAATAAATAAGGTAAGATGTACACAGACGACTTTTGCAATGTTATGAAAATGGTTTTAAGTAGTAAACCTGTCCCAGAAGGAGTTCAGCCAGAATGCAACCAGCAGACCAAATATCAATTGAAGTTGTGTACTCTGTAGCACCAAAAATGAGTTCTGGTGCCCGATAGAAACGCGAACAGATGTACGATATGTTTGCTTCTCCCCTCACCTAAAGACATTCACAAATATATATGGTCATACATGATGCAAAATATGCAAGTGATGTACATCAATTGTACACAAGATGATAGAAAATCCTATAAAAGCCGGCATTCTAAAACCTACTATATAAGGACTACTGTGGTTACACATGATTTGGATTGGAACTATAAAATCTATGGCCTTCACGGTTAACTAACGGGATAATGCCGACACAGGCCACCCGACTACAAAAACTTCAAAGAAGACCACCAAACCAAGCAACTAAGTTCATTTCAAACAATCCGTTTATAATTGTATAAGATGACAAGCATACCCCTGAAATATATTAGTGTCGTATTCAAAACATAGAAATTGTGAAATTTTGTTACTCGACTGATAAACTTAAAAATTTATTGAATTCACAACTTGCAAGTTTAACAAATCAGACAGTTGAATTGTTGATCTTTAGGGTCATTTTTTTTTTATATATATAAAGTGATTTTAAGGGTACTAACATTCCCGGAATAATTTTCCCTAACTTGGTGTAAAAAAACGGATTGCATAACCAAATCTTTTGTAATAATCAACTGATTTAATACGCAATATCCCCTAAAGAATCTATTAGACAAGCGATTTGAAATAACTACAGGATATTTTATTAGGTACATAAAAATTTAGCAAGACGCAGAACCAATAAAACTTATGGTGTGTAAGGAAGTAACATACTAGCATTTTGGCACTTCCAAAATCACAAATCTTGACTTGATGAGTAAGAGGGTCAACCTGCAGAAAAAGGAAGACAAATAAGCTCCAAAGTATTCTTAAAAGAACGCTACAAACTACAAACGAAATACAAAGGGATGAAATCAAACCAAAACATTTTGAGGTTTCAAGTCCCTGTGGCATACTCCAGTAACTGTATGCATGTACGCCAGCCCCCGAAAGATCTGCAAATTTCACTCGTTATTTCCTATAAATCAGAAATAGAAACAAAACACGCCCTTGTAATGAATGAACAAAACTTACTTGATATGTGTAAAGTTTCACATAAAGGAGCGGCATACTCTGATGTTGATTGTTATAGTGCTTCAAAACTCGAAAAATTGTCTCTGGGACATACTCCATCACTATGTTAAGAAAAAGCTCGTCTCTGCTTGTAGTCGAAAAGAAACAATGCTTTAAAGAAACAACATTTGGATGATCCATCATGCGCATTAACTGCAACTCACGGTTCTTGTATCTTCTGTCTTGCAAAACTTTTTTAATAGCAAGAGTTTCCCCTGTTTCTATGCATTTTGCCTGAAATTATAAAAGATCAGAAGAGATAACACAAACTTAAAAGATTTAAGGACTCCATAACTAATTGCATACCTGGAAAACGGTTCCAAATGATCCAGTCCCAACTATACGCTCCGCCATGTAACTAACAGTCTGCATGAAGTCACAATATTAGTTTAGAATGTGTGGCAACTTTGATTATGCTTGAGATTTAGGGTCATACTAATAAGATCTGAATCAGAAAAAAAGTTATCGCAAGAGAAGTGTTTATTTCAGTACTGTAAAGTTATCTAATGATCCCTAATTAAGAACTGGCTTATGGTAATACATGATTCTGATCATTCAAGTCATGGTAATTTGGAAAAAAATACAGAAACAAAAACCATAGGCATGATGTATTAGACAGAAATTGTTTCCGTACATCACAAGAATGCTATCAAGACCTGTTAACCTTCCATTTAGACTTCAGAAATACCAAGAAAGAAATCTTTCTATTAATGTTGTTATTAGTAACTTATGGATATATACATGATCTACAGATCCTTGTATATAATACAAATCAACGTAAAGAAATCTTGGACATATTCTATAGAATTGTGATGACTAATCTAACAAGTACCTAATTGGCCAACAGGATTTTCTTTATGAATCGAATCAAATTGTAAGGTATTGTGATTTCAACAACATAAAACTTATTAAGAGATGTGTCATACCTGTTTTGGTTCACCATTCTTTCCACCGATAGTAGTTGATATAATGTGACCAGCTTGTGCTTCACTCCCGTCAGCAACAGGAGCAGTCATTTCCTGCAATAACTTTTTATATCATTTTATGAAGAATAACAATGCCCAAAAAAATGTGCATTTAATTAGTGTCGCTTCAACTTCTGTTTTTTTACTAAAACCATAGATGTCCTACTCTTACTAAAACAGTTCATCATTGATAATACAGAACAAATGCCCAAAAAGACTTCGTTTTATTAGTGTCGCTTCAGCTTCCTTTTCTTTTCCTTGTTCCTACTGAAACTATATTTATTGCATTCTTACTAAAACAGTATATCATTTATACAAAACAAATGCCCAAAATAAAAACGTTCATATTAATAACGTCGCTTTAACTTCCTTTTCTTTTACTAAAACCATATTTTCTGCACTCTTACTAAAGCAGTGTATAATTTATACCTGAAAAACGTTTGTTTTACTAACGTCGCTTAAACTTCCTTTACTTTTGGACTTATACTACTAAAGTTATACTTTATGTACTCTTGCTAAACAGCATATCATTTATACACAACAAATGCACAGAAAAACATTTGTTTTACTAATGTTGCTTCAGCTTACTTTTCTTATTAACTAAACATTTTTTCCGTACTCCTAATAAAACAATATACCATTTATGCAAAACAAATGCACAAAAAAACGTTTGTTTTACTAGCGTTGCTCCAGCTTACTTTTCTTTTTAACTAAACACTTTCTCCGTACTCCTAATAAAACAATATACCATTTATGCAAAACAAATGCACAAAAAGACGTTTGTTTAACTAACGCCGCTTCAACTTCCTTTTCTTTACTAAAACCATATTTTGCGTGCTCTTACTAAAACAGTATATCATTTATACACACCTAATGCCCAAAAAGACGTTAGTTTTACTAGAGCCGCTTCAACTTCTTTTTGTTTTCCAACTAAAACCACACTCTTCGTACTCTTGCTAAAACAAGCACATCCCCATAACACAAAACTCCAAAAAAACATTAATGAACATAGAATTTCAACTCTTCGTTAGCAAGTTTTGACCAACCTGAGATTCAAAATATTTACCGGCTGCTTAAAGGCACATTTTAACTATTTATTACAACCAATTTCGCTACTCGAATCTTATCCCTCTAAAAAACAGCTTAACTTCATTTCATGTACAACAAAAGCAAGTTTTCGCAACAAAACCTAACATAGTACCAGATCAAGTATATTCCACAAATCAATGAAACCCTAAAATCCAACACTGATCTAGCAAGAAACCCTAAAACTCCTAGACTAAAAAACATCCAAACTTGAAACCCTAACTACCCAACAACTTCATTTCATCAAAAAACACCAAAAAAAAAAGACCAAGATTACAGATCTTGACCTAACAACACAAAAAGTACAACCTTTATCAAACAAGACCAAAAAGTAAAGATGACCCACATAATAAAACACGAAAAGAAAGATGGGTTTTGAAGGAAATACCTTGTCACCGGACATTGAGTATTCCGGCAGGCGTGAGGGGCAAAATGGTAAATAAAAAAAATGTTTTTTTTTTTGGTGGAGTTAAAGAAATGAAATGAAATTAATAATATTTAAAAAAGAGACCCCATCAACGAAACAATTTCATGTGAATACAGCTCTTGTTTCTTTTGGTGTGTTATGAGGTGATGATAATACAAAGAAAGAGAAAGAGAAAGAGAATGTGATTGTGAATGTGAGCTTTAATTCTATTTCTTTTTTCTTATTTTCTTTTTATTTAATTTAATATATACTTATCCGTCTCAATATTTCATTTTTAATTGTTTGTTTCATGAGTGCATGCTCAATAAGCGTTATTAATGTCATCCTCACCAATACACTGGCTCAATAGCTCACGATAATTTAGTATATAACACATACTAACATGTTATTGGGAATCTGCACAAAATACTTCACTAAAAATTGTAATGGACCAAAAACACTAAACATCACAAATGGCTATCCCTTTGGCTCACGTCTGTGGATAATTTTAAAACAGGCTACCACCAAAGTAAGCGCGAAAAATCTGGATGTTTTCTTATTGTTAATATTGTCCATACCGTGTTTCATAATGGAGTAGTAACTATTTTGTTTATTATTATTATTATTTTTCCTTTTTTGAAAAATGGATAATTATAGGTTTTAAGATGGGATATAAAGTTATTAAGATATGAATTATTTATTTTGAGTATCTAATGAAAAATATCTATTTTTAAAGTTTAACTTTTCCGAACAAACTTTGTGTATAATTATTAATGCATAAAACTGCTTGGATTGTTGGCGGCGAATGCTAGAAATAAAATTTTTCGTTGAGTATTGTCCAAATCACAAAACAACTCTAATTGTTGTCCCAAACTGCAGATTAAGCATTTATACATGGAAGATCTCTTATTTTATTTAAAATTTGTTACATGAAAAAAAATAAAATCATTTAAGTCTTCTTCTTTTCCAAAACAAAAAAACAAAATAATTATGAAAGCGTGAAAATACATATTGCTAAATATTTTTTGCGCCTTTTCTTTTCCGGGGCAATCTTCGGTACACGGCTCAGAATAGTTAGCAAACTCCAGTTTTTCAAACTTGCGTCGTCAAAACTTATATTCGCGTTAGCGGGAAAATTATGGAAAGCGTTATACCTAGATTTTTAGCATAAGGAGTAATAGTCGCGTGTATGTTATGAAAGATGTTGTGACTTGTCCCGCACTTTTCATGCATATCAGAATTAAATCAGAAACCAAACAAAACTCCTCACCTCCTTATGGGTTTCACCAGTGTCGTCTGCACCACACCCACATTCTTTATTATTTTTATTTATTTAAAAAACCCAAATAGTTGTTTTTATAAAGATTAAAAGCATTTTAATAAGATTTAAGAAACATATTTAGTAATTTAAATAAAATTAGAAAATTTACAATTAAGATAGAAAAATGTCTTGGCCCAAATCGTTAAAAGCGAAAATCTTAACTAACCCTAGTTATTAGTTGTCTCACTTTTCTTCAGCGACAAAAAGCATTTAATTATTGCTTTGTTGTGTTTTTCTATCCCAAACAGAACACTTTGATATATTTCGAGCAACAACTTTCACAGATTCATTTTTCCCAAAACGAATACATCACAAAACATTTTCATATTTGTTCGTTCTTACTGAAGTTTGCATGAAACTTATATGACATGTGTTCTTGCTTAAACAATAATTAAAAGCGGAAAACACGCAGACACGGTGAATATTCTCAGGGAATAATAGGCGGTCGGCGAAACCGAGGCACCTTGGCTTGCGGTATGTGTTGTCCGTCCCGGTAGTGTTAAATCACATGGCATGATATCGGGTACCCGCTATCTTAATATGTTATATTATATTAGAATATTCAATTCATTGATGTTTAATCACATCTCGATTTTTTTTGATGTTGGATCTTTTAAGTACAAATTTATGTAATAGCAAAAATGAAAAAAGGTTAAAAAGGTTTTTTTTGAAAAACACGGAAAAAAAATTATGAAATGTATATCAAAGTGCCTATCTATAAAAAGATAATTAAATACTCGTTATAATGGTATAACTTTTTTTCGCTTAACGATTAACGGTTTAAAGGATATAATATATACTTTTTCTTTTTTTATTGTTTGTTTCATAATGGAGTAGTAACTATTTTGTTTATTATTATTATTATTTTCCTTACCAACAAATTTGAAAAATGGATAAATTAAATAATTATTCTAGATTACTATTCACTAGTTTTAAGATGGGCGATAAAGTTATTAAGATATGAATTATTTATTTTGAGTATCTAATGAAAAATATCTATTTTTAAATTCGTTTAACTTTTTTCTTGAACAAACGTTTTCATTCTGTTATAATTATTAATTAAATGCACGTTTTGTATTTTAAATGCTTTTGCATTTTTCGGTTTTTTTTTTTCATATCATCCGTTTTAGAGTTTTCTAACACAATGCATATTCCTCGTTTTCTTCCATTTATGTTTGATAACCTTAAACAAGTTGATTTTGCTTTAAACACATAGTTAAACTGTTTATTTTTGGCTGATTGAATTTGTCTATTAACTTGTGCATGAGAAATTAGGTTTTACAAGGGATTTGAAAACTATCTATGGTTGATCGATGAAGAAGTCGTTAAAAAAAGCACAACATCTCTTCATGAACTATGAAGAAACCATGTTATATAGCGGGTATATACGTGTGGTATATACGCTATATGGTATATATATATATATATATATATATATATATATATATATATCACATATATACTTAATAGAAGAAGTCGAAATGCTGTGATGTCAACATGTAAACATTCTTAAATAAAAGTTGAACATCATGAGAACTTGATACAGCAAAAATAGTCCAATAAAGAGTTTAAGTGTAGTTATTCAAAATCAAAGTAAAGTTAGTCTGAACATCACCGATAATTGCTATCTATAGCAATTTCGGATAAATCCGAACATATAAGGTTCAAGTGAATACGTTGCATGCGAGGAACGAATCACGTAACAAAGCAAACATTAAATGCAAGTTTCACAACTTGGCGAATTAAAAAAGGATGAAAGCAGTCCCCGAGGTTTAAAAAAGTGAAAAAAAGTGGAAAAAAAAAGCAAAAAAATCAGTAAAAGTAGCATTACTTGATATCTATAGCAATTTGGCAAAAATAATCCCTAAGGTTTAAAACAAAAGAAAACGAGTTGCAAAGTAAGTCATGTAGAATTAATTGCTATCTATAGCAACTTGTCAAAATTAGTCCCTAAGGTTTAAGTGTCGTCACAAAGTAAGTCCTTTGAAGTCAATCATAAGCATACGGGTTTCCACACTCGTTTTCACTAATTGTGAAAGTTATTTTTTTTTTCTAATCTCTTATAATTATGTTTGTCAAACAAAACTTATATTTTAAGTAAAAAATAAGTAAAATCTCTCAAAATAATCTTGTGTGTCAATATACCCTTTAGCGGCTATCATTAAAAAGCTAATTTTTGCCGTAAATGTACAATTGCAATACTTAGAAACATTGTTCTTTAATAAAAAATTGTCTATAAACGAAAAAAATACACAATTTATTTAATTAAATTCGTAAACTTTGAAAATTCTTTATCTTTCATTGTGTTAATAATAAAAACAATTATGTATACACTACAAGCTTTTACGCTCAATTATTGAGTTTTGAGTGAAGTGAAATGGAAAAGAATAGGGAAAAAAAAAGAAAAGGAATTGTTAATTGATATGTTTTTAGATAAAAGAAAGAGGAAAGGAAAAAGAAAGTAATCATGTTCTTGAGTGAGAGAAAAAAAAAATAATTTATTTAAATGACATATATACTCTTTAGTTGTTAATATAAAATCTTTTAAAAAGAGTATGTTAGTCTTTACATAACATAACTTTCTCTTTCCATTCCCTTTCCTTCCATTTCTGGCCGAAAGATTTTATAAACAAAAGTTCATCTCTTTTTCTTTTCTGTTTCCCTTTCCTTTCTTTAAAAAAACTAAAGAACACAAATTTTTTTCCATTTCTTTTTCTTTCCTATCAAATTATAACTCGGGAACTGAGTGTTAGAGTAGTTATTTTAAAACGCGCCAAATTAAAAAAATAAACTATATTTCACGGCAACACGAGTAATGTATTATATGTGCTTTCTAAAATATGTCTCAACATCGGACTTATACTAGACCACAAACTATCTTATATGTCTAAGAAGAACTTGAACGCACACATCTATTTGATTTAGGAGCTTATCACACAACAAAATGTACCTTTCTAAACATAAGCCTTTTGGTTCGGACTTATACTAATATGTCGTGATCTAAGAGTTAATAAACATCACTTTACATGTCAACATCGAGATAAACTTTAAAATCACGTAAAATATATCTGTAATCTTTATAGTTCATTTTTTACTATGATATATTTTTCAAAAATTTGTTAATATCAAGTAGAATGATTTTTTACTATTTTTATTCATTATGACATTCACATGATTTATGTCAAATGTGTTTATTATGTGAGGTGAATGAGTAATAAATGTGTGACTTTCACAAGTATATCCTGATTTAGATCGTTTCGCATTTACCCCTACATATGAGCTGTTGTTTATTTCTTAATAATCATATTTTCCTACCTTTTTAGGATTATTGTTTGTGAAATTCATGTGAATTACGTCATTTTTTGTGTGATAAAGACAAGATGATATATATTTATTCCAATACTACGACAATCTTGTTTTAATAATTCGTTCGAGATAATGATGTCATGTGAATTACATAGGTATGGGCATGTGTCTTTTACCCTACACAATAAAACCTTAAAAAATAAATAAATAAATAAATTAAAAAAAAAAGTATTACGATTATTATATGCATAAAAAATCAACGTTACCTTGTTATTTAATTTCGTCTTTCACGAGGTATAAAGTAGAGTAAACACATACAATTTAAACAAAAAACTCATGGTCTTTAATCTAGTGGTATGTGAGTTGCTCATTATGGGTTCAAGCCTCGCTGAAACTGAAACCATTTGTGACATATATTGTGAGATAAGTGGTAAAGGGCGTGAAAAAAAATTGTCGTTCGAAAAAACAATACACAATTTAGAAAAAATGTTTTGCTTATAGCTTTGATCAATTTTGACAAAAATATACTCTGATCCTTTAACAGTTAAATTCATGATTTTATCTAAATTTTGTAAATACAACAAACAACTATGATAAAAGGGTAACAATTTGTGAGATAGATGGTATACTTCTGGAAAGAAAATGTCGTTCTGAAGAGGAAAAAAAAGAAAGAAAAATTAACAGTTATTTTGTGTGAACAAGCGTATCAGAACAAGTCACAAAAAAATAAATGACATTTCTTTTAATCAGTCGGTGTCAAACTTTTTACCAACCACGATATGTGGTAAATTATGGAAATACCTTAACAACCTTTTGGCCATTTTGATGACAAGCTTTTGAAAGAGGTCTCAATGCAAACTTTTAACGAAAGACAAGTATTGTATTTGCTTAAGAATTAACTGCTTTGATAACAAGATACTTTACTTGTTTGTAGTAATAGTGTAATACACGTATTTTGAAAATTGTTATAAAAACAAGAGCAAATCACATAGAAATGTAGCTAACTTGACATATTTTCCTATTGTATGTAGCATTCTTTCCGTTACGTCGATAAACTTCATCGTTAGTTTTGTGTACCGTTACCAAAAAACGCATCGTTAGTCCTTTAAAACCGCGTCGTTAATAAATAACTTAAAATTTGGTTATCTTACGCTAAACTTGCATCGTTGGTCCTTTATAATAACGATCGTTAAAAAATAACTTAAAATTTGGTTTTCTTACGTTTCCGTCCGTTTTTTAACGTTTTCATTCGTTTTAACACGTTTTTGTCCGTTTTTCGCGTTTTCATGCGTTTTTGCGCTTTCATCCGCTTTTCAAGTTTCGTCTTTTTTACGCGTTTTCATCCGTTTTACATGTTTTCATCCGTTTTACCGTTTTCATCGATTTTCACGTTTTGTCCGTCTTTACACATTTTGGTCCGTTTTATGCGCTTTCATCGGTTTTTCACGTTTTCATCGTTTTTGCGTTTACATCCGTTTTTGCGCGTTTTTATTGTTTTGCGCACGTTTTCATCCGTTTTACACATTTTCGTCCATTTTGCACATTTTCATTCGTTTTACCGTATTCATCCGTTTTACTACGTTTTCTTCGTTTTTTTCACATTTTCATGCGTTTTTACGTTTTCATCGTTTTAACACATTTTAAATCGCGTTTATGCGCTTTCATCCCTTCTTTGCGTTTTGATCCGTTCTAACAGCGTTTTCGTCGTTTTCGCGTTTTATTTGTTTTTGCGATTTGTATGTTTTACATTTTTTTGTTTTAACACTTTTTGTCCGTTTTTCGTTTTCCTCCGTTTTACCGTGCTCCTTTTACGTCCGTTTTACACGAGTGTGCAAACCGCGAGCGAATCGATGAAAAACGGATGGCGATATGGATGGCGTGAAAGCAACGTGAAAAATGGATGAACACGTGAATAGCGGACGAATACGTGTTAAAATGGACAGCGTGTTACAATGTGTAAAAATCTGAAAACGCAAGCGAGGCGAAACACGCAAAAAGGATGCAAGCGTAAAATAGAAAGCGTGAAAAGCGCGAACAGCGTGCTACGCGGATGGCGTGCACTGAATGGCGCGTGAAAAAAAAGCCGTTAAAGGGGACGAAATGCGTAAAACGGATGAAACATGTAAAACAACGTGCAAAAATGGGCGAAAATGTGTAAAAATGGATGGCGTGTAAAACTTATGAAAGTAAACGAGCAGCGAGGGGAAAGAAAAGTGAAAAACGGAAGCGGTAAAGCGAATGAAAACATGTAAAAGCGGATAAAAGCGTGAAAAAAAGCGGACGGCGTGTTAAAGCGGCAGAAAGCGTGCAGCGTGAAAAAGCGGAGGAAAGCGTAAAAACCAAATTTTAAGTTATTTTTTAACGATTGTTAGTATAAAGGACCAACGACGTAAGTTTAGCATAAGATAACCAAATTTTAAGTTATTTATTAACGGTCGTTAGCATAAAGGACTAACGATGCAAGTTTTTTTGGTAACGGGTACACACAAAGGACTAACGATGGAAGTTCATTGACAGAATGAGAAAAAAAAAAGAATACTACATACAATGAGAAAAAGTGGTAAGTTAACTATTTCTAAGTATAAAAACAACACTAGACTTTCCTTTCACTATGGTGAGGTGCATTGTTATTATTGTTAAAAAAGGTTAAAGTGTGCCGTAAAAGTTGACAAAAGAAACAAAAGGTTGTTATCATAATTGGTAACAAGTAATTAGGTAAAAGTTAACAAGATTAAAATATGTCACTAATTCATGATGATTAATAATACTACAGTCACAAAAGCATCTTGCTAATATACGCAATTAATTGTTTGTTAGAATCGTATCATATATAGATTCACAATATGATGTAAAGTAAAATGTATGTATCATGATATCAACCCACTTTTTAAATCCATTTTTAGACCCGTTTTTTACTTTCAAGTGTCATATGATGGTAAGGTAAAGGTACAAATTTTTTTTTTTTTTCTTTTTTTTTTTTCTTCAGTTTAGGTACGTATTTCTGTCTTAATTAAGGTAAGATGAGATAAGATATAAAAATGTTGTTATGTTAACAGAGAAATAAATGACGTTGAGATAATAGGTTTATAGGGTTTTATCCTTCCTCGAGATTTGCTTGCAAGAGATGATTGCCAAATACGTAGTAGTACATTGACCAAACATAGTACTTATATTCTTCAAAAGGTGAAGATCGGTGGGATCGCGGTCATCATCCAGGATGTCAACGGACCCTCCCCCGGACGGCCTCGAGCGATGAGCATTTGTCAAGTGGTATCTTATCGCGAGGTGGAACTTTGAACCCTGGCCATTTTCTTCAATAGGCCCTCGCTGACCAGTTTGTATGAAAAGCTAATAGTACTCCTTATATTAGTTTGTATGAAAAGCTTTTCTAGTTGTAGCATGGCTCTTATTAGTTTGTTCGGTTAGCAGCTAAACATTTTTCTTTGCACGGTTAGCAGCTAAAAGCATCATGTGAAAAAGATAGACTTAGGCTTCGTGTTTTCCTAATAAGTCGGGTTGTATATTATAGGGTTTTGGTCATACAATAACAACGTACTTTTTCAAATGTACCGATCTAGTACGTGTACTATTTCATTCCACTTAATATAACGAACTTTCAAGTTTTGTACTAATCTACCCCAGGAAGCTTGTTTGTTTAACAGGCTATCAAGATTTTTTTTCCCACATACGTTGTCACATTGGATTTCCAATCTTTACTACCTTATAATGCATTTAGGACATTCCCTAAATAACAAAGCTTAAAATTCAGACTTTGTAACTTACTTATTATGAAAATATAATGTCTCTTGCTAAATTAATACATACACATGCTAGCTTAAAAGTTAAGCCAATACTTGTAACATTAGTAGTTATTGAATACAAAATTTAAAGTCCCTCCAATATTTTTACAGTCCACTTTTATGACTTTAAAAGCCATGTATTGTAACAGCCCTATACAAAACGGGTATAAAAACCCACAAAACACCAATCATATCTCACGCTCTCTCTCAAAAAAGTAAATTGCCTTCTTTGTAGCAACTAGCCACCAACTAAATCGCAACCACCGCTAACGGCATAATGGCATCACCCACCCCTTGACATGGTCTAGGTGGCCTTCTTCATAAAACTTTTAGTATAATCAAAAAACATTGCACGCCAAAAAATTTAGTTTCAGGGTAATCGCCGCCGCAACGTTCGGGTACCCTGGTAGTATATATTATATATCTGTATAATCACTTGGACAGCCAAAACTTGTTCTTCCCCAAATTGTTGCCTAACCCTAACCCCAATTCCTTAACACTGAGAATGAATTCATCCTCCTCGAATCGTAATCGTCGCCCACCATCACCAACCCATTGCGAACATGAAGAACCAATAACTAAACAAACTTCATGAATAATTGATTATCCATTAAGGTGTTTTCTTGGATGCGTTGAGTATTATAATGTAAGTTAATGGACATTGCTTAAACCCAAAGTAATAACTGTTGATATTAGTAATGTGTGTTCTTTGTACTATTTAGGGTTCAAAATGTGGGACATTTTATTGGCTAGATCCTGAGTTGCTAAATGACTATTACAAACAAGAGGTGTTCAAGTTGATTCAAAAGAAAAAAACGTTTGAAAAAGGACAAGCACCCATTGAATGGAAAAATAAGAGATTTGGAAAAGGAAATTGACTTTCAAAAGTCAACTTTGACGAAGGAATTGTTGATGCTGCAATTGGAGTTGAAAGAAAGCAAGTCTAGTTTGGTTTTTTATAGGAGAATTGTAGCTGTTATGTTTGTGGTTATTGCTGTTATGTTCATTTCAAGAATTTAATGTACTGACTGTAATGTGGTGTTGTAATGACTTTGTGGAAAACTAGAAGGGGGGGGGGTTGAATAGTTTTACCAATTAAAACTTCATTTTAATCTATTTAGATCGACTTATGTCAATCTATTTGGATGTGTGTGTTGGATGTTGATAAACAAACATATAAAGGTAAGTAATGAAAAGATAAGAGTAAGAAGCACAAAACCACAATGCAAGTATTTATAGTGGTTCGGCTACAAGGTCACCTTCCTTGCCCTACTTCACTCCCCGAGTCACCTACTCGAGAGTTCGTAATCACTACACCAATCTCCTTATGGCGGAGAAGCCTTCACAACGTCGCCTACTCTTTTTCCGGTACTAGGCTTCACTCCAAGGTGAACCACACCTACACAACGTCGCCTACCCTTTATAAGGTACTAGGCTAAGTACCTAATTCTTTCACACCTTAGGTGAACTACACCTTCACAACATAAACACCCTTTATTAGGTACTAGGCTAAGCACCTAGTTCCATTGCAATGGAGGAACTACTACCACACTACACCAACGACTAATCCCAAAGGAGATCTACTCCTTTACAACATCATCAAGGATATCAATATCCTTGGATCTAATACTAGTCTATCTTGTACATCAAAACACACCATATCGAATGTACATCTAAGGCACCTTTCACTAATGACTTTGACTAGATCTACAAGACACCTTTCACTAATGTCTTGTGTCTTCACTTCTAAGCACCTTTCACTAATGCTTCTTTGTCTTGACTTCTAAGCACCTTTCACTAATGCTTATTTGTCTTGACTTCCAAGCACCTACCACAAGTGCTTTATCCTATAGACGATAGATACCCTTCACTAATATCTTCGTCTTGACTCTTGAGACATCTTTCACTAATGTCTTCAACACTACACTTCTTTGAAGAAAGAAAGGAATCATAAACAAGAAGACTTCATAGCCTTGATGATGAGGAAGCATGGCAACTCATGGACTTGAGCTTGCTCGACTTCAAAGGTGGTGATCTTGCCTTTAAGAGGAACCTAAAAGATCACACAAAACAAAAATACAAACATAGATCTCTTGGATCTAAGGTTAGTTTAACTTCGAGGGAAAGTGTGTTATAAAGGGATTCAAAAGGGGTAAGAAATAATGAAGACATGGCTCACTATTTATAGAGGAAAAATCTTACTGTTCCCCGGATCCCTACCACAAGGGATCCGGCTAGCACAAAGCTAGGGATCCGTGGTCCGCTCTCTTTGCCCATGGGTATTTTTGGTTATGGGTCATGGGTCATGGGTTATGGGTTGATCCATGGTTTTCTTTCTAGGTACAATGTATCTTAAGGATACAATGAACTTGGTTAAGTGGTATATATAAAACCATGGGTTATGGGTCAAAACCATTTGCTAGTATTTACCCATTTAGTGTATACTTGTATTTACCCATTTTAGCATATACTTAGTTTTTACCCATTTTAGTATACTTAGTTTAAGTATATGTTTAACCCAATATGTAAACACTAGTTGTTGTACATATGTATCTAAATCATAAAATCACTTATACTTGTTTTAGTGTTTTATGTGAAAGCGTAAGTGTGTTAGAAAACTATTAGTCCAAACCATTTACGTATTGTATTTGTTTCGTTAAAATGATTTTACTTTTGTTATCGACAAAACATTAGAAGATCGTAAAATATAAATAAACGTTTTTATGGCTTATTTGTATTAACAGACTTTTATGAAATGAAATGGTTGTTATATGGATATGCTTATGATTTGGATATGGTTTTGTTAAATAATGTGATGTAATTACTGCAAATGCATATTGGTGCAATTGCATTGTTGTTGCAATTGCATTGTTGCTGCAAATGCATTGTTCTTGTAAAACTCACAATATCTAGTCACAAATGTATTATTTGGTGTAAAGGCACAATATACAATCACAAATGCATTATTGATCTAAAGGCACAAAATAAAGAGACATATAGGACCACAATAACCTTGGATTCATTAATGTCATTGAAAGAAAATTTGTGGACATAATGTCACACAATCCAAGATAATGTTTACTCCTACCAGCATAGTTTACTGAAAGCACTAATACCAATCCACAATGTTAACTGAAATTACCCCTACCAACACATTGTTTACTACAAATACAGAACCAAAATTTCACTACTTAAACATAAATAACAAGACACTAAACACTTAAACATCAAGCTTCATGAACATCAATCTTTTGCAAGCACTTCATCTACATCCCATGCTTTCTCAGCAGTTGATCCTGAACCATCTGGTGGAAACTGGAATGGTTTGCCCCTCTTTGCAATCCTTTCTGAGTTGGCCCTTCTTTTCAAACTGGTTGTCTTAAAAGTCCCAACTGCAATGGCTTCTTGAATCTCTTATGCAATAGTTTTCCTTGTATTATTTTGTTGAGTAGGAATGACATCACAGTACTGAATTTGGTCTTTTGTCACTGATTGCTCCATTTGTACTTGCAAAGTAAATACATAGTGATTATGTATTGACTTTCCTAGTCAACAAAGTAAATACACTGAAAAAAGCAAGCAAAAATTAGACCTCATTGACAAATCCAATATCTCTTATATCAGCCACACCATTTGCACTTGGACCTGCACCATGACCAATTACTTGCACCCGTTTCACTTGGCCCTGCACCATTACCAGGCACACCACTTGGCCCTGCACCATCACTTGTAGCCACACCATTTGATCCTGCACCATCACCAGCTACGCCAGATGCCCCTGTACTGCTACCATCATTTGGGAAGACATAGGCACAACCAGCCTTCCTTCTACCAGGTTTTCTTTTTTCCTTTGTTGGTTTTAGTTGCTATCCATTTTTACATGATTTTTTTTGTTATGACCCTTTTCCCAACAAATCTGACAAGTCATCATCCTACCAGACCTCCCAACCTCATTAACATTCTCAGTGGCATGTTTGATTCTGAGTTTTCTAGGCTTACGTGGCATCCTTCTAAGGACTGGTGGCAATGGTGGTTCATCTCTAGTATTAGGCCACATTGAAGAACCACCCACTGGCTTAATGAAATAACTATATGAATTTCGCCACATCCTTTTTGAATACCAAGCACTAACACCTAAAGTTGGTTCTTTTTTGATGAAAGCATAAGCAACAATTGTGTGTACGCATGGTACTCCACTTAAAGTATACCAATTGCAAGTACATGCTCTAGCCTTTATGTTCACCCCAAAAGACTCATTTGCCTTCCTAACCTCATACAAATTATCACCATAAGGATAAACTATCCAGAATCTTTGAGTATCCTTTAAATGCTCATTTTTTTTTCTAATAGATGGTGTAATGTTGTCTACAAGGTTACTGGCTAACTTAGGCATACTATAAAATTTCTGCATCAAGTAAACCCTAATTACCTCTAACATGGTAATGATAGGCTTGCCTCTATCTATCCCTATTGATGATAAGACTTAGAAACACCATGTTCATAAGCTGCACAACTTCTATAATCTTGAAGAAAGCTCTACACCATGTGTGTGGGTTCCTATCTACCAACCATTTCTTTGCTTCTAGATCAATGTTGCCAATCCGGTTCATCTTTGAGTAAAAAACATGTTGTATAGTTGTTGAAGTAGCACCCCAAAAAAGGCTCTTGAAATGAAGACCATTCCATTTCTTCTTGAAGTTGGCTTATATGTGCCTTGCACACTGCCTATGTCCTGCATATGGTAACATGGTCCTTACTAAATCAATCCCCAGTTGCATAGAAAACAAGTGTTAGATATGACATGTAAATAGTTATGTTTATATTGGAATATAAAGGTTAAATAAATTTACCTTGTGACCATTTGAAATGATAGTCAAATAAGCACCCTGACACAGCCTAAGATCCTCACACAAACAAGCCAAAAACCATTCCCAATTGTCACTGTTTTGAATGTTCACCACAACCCAAGCTATAGGAAACATTTGATTGTTTGCATCTCTACCCATGGCTGTCAATAGCTCACCTCTGCAAGTTCCTTTGAGAAAGCATCCATCAAGACCAATGACCTTCCTACAACCTGCACTCCATCCTTCTTTAATAGCATTAAAGCAAACATAAAACCTTTTGAAGTAGGTCTTACCATTATCTTTCTCCTCCGCATTCAAATAAACTGAAGAACCAAGATTTGTGTTCAATATCTGTTGTCTGTAATCCCATAACCTACTGTAATGCTCAATCAGCCTACCTTCATGATCAAACAAAGCCCTTTTCTTTGCTCTTTTACACTGGCCAACACTGACATTGATGAGATATTTCTTCTTAGTTAGATCTTTAATTGTCCTATAGCTAATTGTAGGATCCTGAACCACTTTATAAGCAAACTGTTTGGCAATTCATTTATAGGTTACCAATGATCCCAAATCAAAGTTCCTTGAGCATGCGTGTTCTGGGATCAAGGTTTTGATCTGAAAGGAACTGCCATTTTGCATCCATGATGCCTAAAGCCTAAATGAACAACCATCCTTCTTACTTAAATTTGTTACCTTTTTCTTTGTCCCTTTCTGCACACCTTTACCTTTTGCCTTCTCAGCAACATTCTCTTTACCCTTCTTAGATGGTGATGCAGTCTGCACACCTTTCCCTTTGCCCTTCTTAGATGGTGATGTAGTCTGCATACCATTCCATTTAGCCTTCTTAGCTGGTGATCCTATTTGCACACCTTTAACTTTACTTCTGCCCTTCTTAGATGGTGATCCTATCTGCACACATTTCCCTTTAGATGGTGATGCATCCTGCACACCCTCATCTTTACCTTTCCTAGTTTTCCAGCCTCCACTTCTACCCTCATAAGGATTCCTTCCACATAGAACCATCAAATTTCTATAATCATTTATTTTGTACCACAAGTGATATCCATTAGCCACCCCATAACTGGTTAAACAATATTTAAGTTGTTTTGGGTGTTCAAACCTCAAACCTAATGTAGGTTTCATCTCATTCTATGGAAGGCTAGGATCATGTTCTGGATAAAGTACCCCAGGATGAACTTTATACTTTGCATATACATTTTCCTCATCACTATCTATATCCTTAGGAGCACTACCTTCACTAAATTCACTAGGATCAGGAGACTCATTGTTGTCAGAAATAAAGTTGCCATTGCATAACTTATTAAGAAATGGGTCTGCAGGAGTCCTACTTGGCATTTCTACATCTTCTTCTCCCACAACATCATATGCCCATAGCCATTAATGTCTTTCATTTCACCTATCTCATCATCTGAAACCTCGTCACCACCTATCTCATTTTGTAACCAATGGCTTAAATCATACCCATGATGTTCTACATACAAACCTATTTCCTTTTTATTCTTAAAACCTAAGGCAATGAACTCAGCTAGGTCATCATCCTCCTTAATATCTTTTAAACCATTACTTAGCTCTTTACCAGGAATAAGAAAGTAAATACCTTTAACGGGGAACTGACATGCTCCTTTGATTAGCTTCGTTAAACGAATAACTGTCATACCAACGAAATTAATGTCTGGTATTCTGGATACATCACCTTTTGATAACATCAAATATTCTTGAATATTAAATGTCAATTTCCCCCGATAATGCTCGTATTTTATATCATTTATATGGATTTACTCTTATTTTCCTCTATATTTCACTTTCAGGTAAACTACGAGCATTGGAGCTAAAGAGATGCGGATTTGGAGAATTTATTAAAGATATATCATAGTATGCTCATTTTGAATAAGTTAAGGCGTAACTCCTCTCTCACATTACTGTAGTAACTAAAGCGTGGCTCAAAACCAACTCAACGAAGATTGCAGTATTAACTCTCCCAAAGATTATGACGTAACCAACTAGGTCAAATGAGGTTCCGCTGCTGCTGCAAAGCTACCGTAACTATTGTCTCAATTACGGCGTAACCAAGATTATTGAAGATACTACGTAACTCCTTCCGAGTTACGTAAACCAGCATTTTCACAAAATATGAAGAATTGTATGTTACGTAACTCTTAACATTAGTTACGCCAGAACGGATCCGCCTATAAATACCCCTCAATTCCAGATTTCAAAGTATCCCATTTCACACACAACATCAAGTGAAGCGTGAGAAGAAGTCGGCGAGATCTAGAGGAGCATACGGAGCTATCTCCAAGGGAGAAATCACTCCCTTACGATAAGCATTAGCATTTTATCTTTTCTTTACTTTCAATTCATGTATTTCATAATGTTAAACATTGAATTGATTGTTTTAGTTAATATGAGCAGCTAAGCACCTCTGTTGCTGGCCTAGTTATGATTCCTTAATTGTTTTGTTTGCGTTTACATTGCTCCCGTATAATTATTTCTAAGTGTATGCATGCATAGTTTGTTGGTAGCTACCCTTGTTTCGGTAGTGGCTAGTTACTTAGGAGATATGACCAACTGACCCTAAGTAGGTAGACTGAGTGGGAAGGGTAATATATGACCCTTTCTGCTTGTGTAATTTGACCAACTGATCACCTACCGTTTGGATGAACTTAAGAAGTCGGGGATGAGTGTTTATGTTGCTAGCGCCCGGGCACTCATTGTTATGAATCTAGCATGTAGCGGTACTTAATGACTTGGCTTAGGGGGACTAAGAACAACTGGACTTATTAGGGGTCACCTGATTTCTCCAGTGGGACCCTTTGCTGATAGGTTAGGAGGAACTGACCAAATGCTGTCCTAGCGACTTTGACCCCACCTGAAGTAATTAGACGTAAACATAACTAGTTAGGATGAATAACTAGGTTAGCACCCCTCTCCTCTATTGATCACAACCCTCGCCTTTATTTGCTTTAGTAGTTAATTAGTTAATTCAATATCAAAATCATATTAAAATATGTGACACCTAGACTTAGTTTAAATCCGCACACATAGCTCTTGGGACGACCTCGGTTTTACCGAAATACTACACTACACACGACCGGGTACACTGCCCGTTAGTGCATTAGGATAGACCATAGGTATAACGAGAATTTATAAATATTAAAACCTGGTCAGTAAAACCTGCATCAAGTTTTTGGCGCCGTTGCCGGGGAGTTATTTTAGGGTTTTATTAAGTCTATTTTTAACTTTGTTTCTTCTCATAATTTCAGGATTCAAGACTAGAAGCTCGAGGCCATTTTTGGCCACCCTATTCGATGATCCGAAAAAACAATTTCGGATGAAAAAAGTTTACTCACCAGTTCCTATTCATAACATTTTTTCGTTTTACGAATCTGACCAATATGATGCAGAACTTGAAGTCATTGATGAAAATAATATCGAAGAAATAACCATGGAGCAGTATTTGGAGCAACCAAATGTGAACTGTAAACGAGCCTTCACGCAAGAATCTAGTGTGGAAAAATTCTCTATTCCGGAGCAATTTATTTGGGAATTACACGAGCTTAAGTTCTCAGGAGATGAAAACGAGGATGTTCAAAATCATGTGGAAGAAGTGCTCTACTTATCATCTCTTTTCAGCGTCCGGAGTATCCCCAGCTATTCGGTTACAGCAAGAATTTTTCCTATGACTCTTATAGGGACTGCGAAAAGATGGTACAATAAACTCCCTAACGAATGCAAAGAGACATGGGATAAATTAAGAAGAGAATTCATTCAACAATTTTACCCTCCTTCGAAGATGGCTAAACTTCTCAGTAAGATCCATCAATTCATTCAAGAAGGTGAAGAAACGTTGTATCAAGCGTAGGAAAGATTCAATGAGCTACTTTACCGATGTCCCACTCGTGACTTGAACAAACATCAAATCATCTATGTCTTCTACAGGGGAATTAATGCACTGACACGTGAATTACTCGATTCTCCTAGACCTATTCCAAACATGACCCATGACCAAGATTTGGAGTGTATTCAACGGATTTCTGAACATTGCTATAAATGACATATGGAGACAGGGTATGGACCAAGGGATAAATTTGATCGTAAGGTGATGAAAACATTAACGAAGCAAGAATATAATTATGGTGAAATTTTCGAAAATCGAAGGCTGGAAAGGGCCAATAAAATTGAAGCCTGTAGGGTAGAGAAGGTTAAGAGTGTATTTGGGACCAAGATCGGAAACAACTTAGAAACAAGGATCCTTGACCACATCAAGGAATCAAGGGAACGTGATGAGAGAATTGAAAAAATGATGAAAAGATTCGTGGAAAACACAATTTCTTCTCTCAAGACTCATGAAGACCGGATAAAGGATCTGGAGAAGAGTGTGAACTCATGTTCGAAAGCCATCACGAATTACCTCACTGCACGGGAAGAAGAATTTGTCAACACAGTTGAAACAATCTTTGAAAAGCCCACTACCTTTTTGGAGAAGGTTAAACGAAGAATCAGCAAGGATAAACTCTTGCTTCTTGACGTTGGAGCTCTCCCGATAAATGTTCCTCTTGTTAATTCCATTAAGACTGATCCTAACAATATTTTGCAGGAATTAAGTGACGATTCCGATGAGACGGTTCAACTTAACGAGAGATGTTCAGCAATTTTAAGGAATGAACTGCCGCAAAATGAAAAAGATCCCGGTTGTTTCACTCTCCCTTGCTTGATCGGGAGTCTCAATATGTGTAACGCCCTAGCTGATCTTGGAGCGAGCATAAGCATAATTCCTCGTTCAATGTTCCTACTGATACGCGTACAACGCGTGTTCGGAGTCAAAGGAAACTTCATTTTCTTCGATCAAGTTTTTCAACCACCTAGGCAGTGAACCTAATCGTTGTAGTGTAGTATTAGGGTAAGCCTCGGGATTGATATCGTTCTTTAGAGGAATAGGAATGCTAGTGAGAAATTACTATGCTAAGGTTGAGGCTGAGGAAGATTATTTTTTTATCTTTTTTATATTTTTTAGAAAATTGAATTTACGAATCTCGAGGTATTGGATTTGGGGGGTGGTACTTCTACCGATTACTCTACTATTATCTATTCTAATTAATTAAGCTAAGGGGTAGTCTATGTCTAATTGATGTGTGCTCGTATGATGATTAAAAATGTGTTTACCTAGATACTATTACTCTCTAGTTATCTTTTATTGATGGTTGAATTGTCACGTCCTTATTCTTAACACGTTGTGTCTTCTAAGGTCGTAGGATATGCTTTTTTCCCTAACTCTTTGAGGATACCTTAAGGTTATTGCCTACAAAATCTCTAGGATTCATAAACTAACTCTAAGGTTATCTTTGGATTTTTAGCCTACAACAACTCTAGGCGATTATAAACTAATGTTCACAAAAATTACTCAAGCATTAAAAACACAACGATGACCTATTGCAATCCTAGGCCAATTACAATTAAGATAAGAGACAACAAATCAATATTCAATAACTAGGTTTCATAGATCTAAGCAAATACACAAGTAAATTAGCCGGACATGGTAAACATGCAGCATACACACATACAATCGAAGACATAATTAAATCAATGAAGTAAATTACTTATCTTGTTGTAAAATAGGGTATGAGAACCCTAAGATACTGCCCAAGACAGCAAAAAATCATTTTTATGTTTTACTCCACAATTCTACCTCTCTAATAGCAATTTCACTTCTGAGCCGTCCCAATTAGAGGGACGGCGTCGCCCTTTATCTGTGACGCCGTCGGATGCGTTTCCAGCAGCTTGAGTGTCTTGATCTTGACTTTGGCCATTTTATTCACATATTCATGCCTTTTCATCCAAATAAGCATCATTCCAGCATTTTGCTTTCAAGAGACCTAAAAAGTGAAAAGGAACGAAATTAAGCAGTAACGGATATAAAAGTGGTCGATTAAGGGCTTAAATGACCCCTCAAAAGTGTACCTTTTAAATCCTTATCAAATATCCCTACACTTGGTATTTGCTTGTCCTCAAGCAAATGTACTTTTCGCCAATTAATTTATAAGTTAGGGGTCATGAAGCATTGGTTTAGAAAAATTCACAACAAGTATAAGCCCCGCAAAAGTCATAACAAGCACATAAATTATATACTAGCACCTCACAAGTGGTGTTTGGATACTCTCATATCTCGGGTGTATATGAAATATATCAAATTGGAAATGGAAGATAAACACTCATTAACCGATCCTAGTACATAGATTACCATAGGCTTGAGACTAGATCAAACCTCCACCGCTTTGGTATAAGGACCTAGGAAAAACTATCCATGAGGTATTTTAAAGGGTTGTAACGTTAGGCTTACGGTAGGGAAAACAAAGGGTTTGGTTGGATAGGCGATTTAGTGGTGGCAAGTCAAAAATCTTTATGTTACAAGCACGAGAAGAATGGCGTTGCTAAGCCAAGACTCGACACTCTAAACTCTAGATAACTTTCAAACAAACAAACATAAATTTAAAGATAGATGTAGGATGGTAGCCCGTATGTTTTTCATTTTTTTTTTAATTTAACACTCTTTTTTTTCGATTTTTTTTCATACACTTTTACTCTACCATCCTCTACGATAACATCAAAATAGAAGGGATTTATAGGCACATCCCTACACTTGAGTTTTTATTACTCTAACACTAATTTGACCCGAATTGAAAAGATCAAAACACTTGGAGTACATTATTACGTAAATAAAGGGAATTTGAATTTAACGTTCCTTCCCGTCACTTCATAAAATTTAACTTTTCCCATGAGTCCCAATCGTCCCAAAACTGTATACAAAGGATATGACTCGACTTAGCAACTTATGCAAGTAACTAGATAATTGAACTAAGGGTTTAGTATGATAACAATAATGCACTAAAAGTGAGTGCATACAAGGTAGGCTAAGGCGATTTGGGTATACATTTGAGGGTGGATTGTAAACAATGCTCTTCATTGATATTCCGAAAAACCGAAACATCACGAGAACTGCGAAAAGGATAGGATCTGAGGGGTTAACTTAGGGGTATCGTGTACTAAATATTAGTACAACGCAAGGGTGTGGGTGAATTACTCAACCGATGTGGAAGAAGTAATTATAATACGAGTATTAAACAAGGGTTATCCTAATGCCTCTTATCATTTAGTTATTCCTAACTACACAAGTGTGGTCTCACTAGCGATCTCGGAATGCATCACAAAACAAGTTCTAGAATCTATTATACTACCGGTACACTCTCGAAGCATTAAAGGTGAATGCTTTAATTCCTACAAATCTAGGGGCGAACTTCACATTTTTTGGGTGAAATTTGAGTGGTAAAGGGTTTTGTGCTAGTCATATAACTTCCTATCCATGAGACGCTTTATTAAGACTAATGGCCCACTCCTACATGTCATGAAAAAATTTAAATTTGGTGCCAAAATTACCCTAACCGATATTTCTCATGGTTTATTACACAAATGAAATTGGACAAGGAAAATAATCAAGGATAAGCATAGTTTCAAAGTTTCCGTTTTATTCTCCCTCCCTACACTTAAACTGAACATTGTCCCCAATGTTCCCCGAAAGTATCAAAGTTATGATAATGGAAGGTAATTAAAAGAGAAATAAACTAATACTCCACTGATTAACTCGGTAGGATCCGTGTGAAGTAGTGATTAAATTCTTCTTCTAGAAGAATGTATGCGTGAAAAGCTCCATCCAATCTTATGTATCTTCTTTTTGATAAATAAAACCTGCACACTTTAAGAAAATAGACGAAACCTTCGCGTAAAATCGGCGGTAAAACTATATATAACTCAACTAAACTAGGATATAATGGTTGTGGAATGGATGTTTGCAGATTTTCTGGAAAATTAAGACCTGAGAAATTCCAAAAATTTATAAGTAGCACAGAAAACGAGAGAAAGTAAGATAAGTGGTTTCTACTCCTTCTGACGCCGTCAGGTAGCGAGTCTAACGCCTCAGGTTATCCTAACAGAAACTGGTCTGCTGCGTTTTTCTGGAAAATTCTGTAAAAATTACATCTTTAGAATCTGGAAAAATTCCTGCAAAACATCCATTATGACTCGATACAAGCATTTGACTCTAACAAACACAAATATATATCTTTTCAGTAATCGTAATTCTCATGTTAACGTTCTTTTAAAAACGTGTATAATCTTCCCTACACTTATCCCTTTTTGTAAAATACCTTTATATGTAATTAAGACGAGGTTAAAGACAAAATAAAGTATTTTCACAAATTTAAACATGAGAACATACAATAATGAAAAGATATATGACACACAAACAAGCAAACAATTAAGCATGGGTTGCCTCCCACGAAGCGCTTTTCTTTATTTATGAGTCTTGTAGCTAGACTCGAAGTCGTGCCCCTACGTGACTTCATCACCGTTACCTTCTTCCTCGTGACGGTCTCTATTCGGGTTTTCCATGTTATAGTAGTGCCCTATTATTCACCTTTCCAAAAAATCTTCTTCTCCCAAATCGGTTCTATATTCTTGTCATAGTTTCAAGCAATCCTTATAGAACCCGAAAATCTTATTCATCACATAATCTACTCCTTTCTCCTTATTCTCCTCATTCCTATAGTAGACCACTAGCTTAAGTTCTTTTTCATTATCGGATAATGATGAAAATTTCTCAATCTTAAAGGGCATTTGGTAAGCTACATCATCGGTCTTATCCTTGAATCTCACCATTCCTAACGACGGATCATAAGTCATCCCGGTGTTTTCTATGGAAGGCTTTCCTAGAATTACGTGGGACAAGCTAGGATCTATGGCCGTACTAATATCATTTACAATTATGAAATCCGTAGGATACGTGAAACTACCTACATAGACGGGAAATCCCTTAACTCTACCAAGGAAATTAGAACTAACTCTAGGATTATCGGGATCTTGCCTAGTTGGGATATGCTTCTTCATTATCCAATTATAGTAGGTGTTAGTCATGATATTTATCGGGGACTTGCGATCAATGTAGGCCTTTGCCACGAAAAGATGTCCTATGCAACATGGTATGTTAAGATTCCAAGGGTTCCCAAACTTGATCCTAGGGCTTTTCCTAACATACATGTGACGGAGGTCGCGCACTAAGTGTGGGTGGTGAGAGAGTTCTTCTTACGTAGGAAACTTATTGAAATAGTCATCGCCTACTTCATCTACTTCCTCGGTTGTTTCATTCCTAGGGGTCTCACTAACCTCAAGTACCGTCTCATGGTTCGCTTCGTCATTTGTCCTATTAGGTTTCACTAAGGTGATGGTATTGACGAATTGAACGTGCTTGGCTAACTTACTTGAGTCCTTAATTTCCACACCGGAAGCTTCGGGAGAATGAGTTGAGATGGCATTAACCTTCCTATCACTATTGGTCATGGCTTTCAAAAGGTTATCTATCTTCCTATCCATCTCGGCTTGTTGTTGGTTAAAGCGGTTCGAGAGCTTAGCTATTTGAGTTTCTTAGGATGTAACTAGGTGTTGCAACATCACTTCAATATTTTTTTGCTAGGGCCGTGAGAGGGGGCCATGAGAAATCATTAGAGGTGAATTCTTTGGTTTGTCCCCAATAGAAGTCGGGTTTGCCCTTCCATGCTTCTTGGGCATCATTGAAAGTCCTAGGTCCGGGTGTTGTAGGGAATCTTCCTCCCGTTCCATTGGTACGCGAGGATGCATAGTCAACGGAAGCTTGTTCAGGAAGTCTTTTGCAAGTACGAGTGTCATGAGGACCACTACATAGCTCACACAAGGAAGAGACTTTGTTCACTTGGCGTGAAGACTTAGGATTTTCGCAGGAGCTCATTAGGAATTTAACTTGATCTTCAAGTTCGAGCATACTACGATCGAAAGGTTGTGAGTCAATGGGAGGCAAGGAGATTGCCTTTATGGTTTTGGGCAACTCACGGGGGTCATTCCAACTTTCGTTGTCATAGAGAGCAAGGTCCTCTATTATACCCCACGATTCTTCCGCGGTGAAATTACTAAGTTTACCACCGGCCGCTTGGTCGATGGATCGCTTCGTTGGGAAGTTGACATGATCATAAAAGAGTTGGACTTGAAGCCAAAGATCAATGCCGTGATGATGGACTTTATGGAGTAAGTCCTTGAATCGAGTCCATGCTTCGTAGAGAGATTTACCTTGACGTTGTTGGAACATCAAGATTTCATTCCTAAGCTTAGTAGTTCTCCCCGGTGGGAGATCATCCCAACTTGAGATGGAGCCGGCGGGAAGTCGCTCAAGCCAATTACTAGCTTGGTCCCGTAGAGAGAATTGAAAGAGACGCAAGCGCATGGTCTCCCAGGTCGATGGAATCGACGATTTTAAAGAAATCCTTAAGATGCTGATTAGGATCTTCAAAATGAAGTCCATGGAATACAAATCTGTTTTGCACCAACCGGAAGGTGTCGGATCGTAGGGCCGTAGTTTGGGCTTGGTCGGGAAGCTCAATGGTGTTTCTATAGCCTAGGTGGCTTGGTCTTGAGTATTCACCAAGAGTACGGTCTCTTGCCGGGTCATTTGGTGGTGGGTTGATAAGTGGTGGTTGATTATCACCTTCCATAATGAAAAGTGATAGGATTACGAACAAAGGTCACGAAGAAGGGTGATAGACTACGAGGAAGCTAAAAATTGAGAAAAAATCTTACTTGATAGGAATCAAGCAAGGGAACCTAAACGAGATAGACTCCTAACTAGCTATTCTACTCCCCGGCAACGGCGCCAAAAACTTGATACGCTGCATACAAGCGTTCGGGGTCAAAGGAAACTTCCTTTTCTTCGAGCAAGTTTTTCAACCACATAGGCAGTGAACCTAGTGGTTGTAGTGTAGTATTAGGGTAAGCCTCGGGATTGATATCGTTCTCTAGGGGAATAGGAATGCTAGTGAGAAATTACTATGCTAAGGTTGAGGTTGAGGAAGATTATTTTTTTTATCTTTTTTATATTTTTTAGAAAATTGAAATTACGAATCTCGAGGTATTGGATTTGGGGGGTGGTACTTCTACTGATTACTCTACTATTATCTATTCTAATTAACTAAGCTAAGGGGTAGTCTATGTCTAATTGATGTGTGCTCGTATGATGATTAAAAATGTGTTTACCTAGATACTATTACTCCCTAGTTATCTTTTATTGATGGTTGAATAGTCACGTCCTTATTCTTAACGCGTTGTGTCTTCTAAGGTCGTAGGGTATGCTTTTTTCCCTAACTCTTTGAGGATCCCTTAAGGATATTGCCTACAAAATCTCTAGGATTCATAAACTAACTCTAAGGTTATCTTTGGATTTTTAGGCTACAACAACTCTAGGCGATTATAAACTAATGTTCACAAAGATTACTCAAGCATTAAAAACACAACGATGACCTATTGCAATCCTAAGCCAATTACAATTAAGATAAGAGACAACCAATCAATATTCAATAACTAGGTTTCATAGATCTAAGCAAACACACAAGTAAATTAGCTGGACATGGTAAACATGCAAGCATACACACATACAATCGAAGACATAATTAAATCAATGAAGTAAATTACTTTTCTTGTTGTAAAATAGGGTAGGAGAACTCTAAGATACTGCCCAAGACAGCCAAAAATCGTTTTTAGGTTTTACTCCACAATTCTACCTCTCTAAAAGTCTGAAAATTCGAATTCTATATATAGAGTTACAACTGCGACGACGTCACTCTTTAATTGTGACGCCTTCGGATCGCCGCCATTAGGGTTTCGTCTTGACCAAGTCAACTTTGTGACGGCGTCACGTTGTGGTTGTGACGACTTCATCTTCTAACGCTGTCTGAATCTGAATCTAGGCCGTCTGAGTTGTGACGCCCTACTCTTTAAAGCCCCGGCCTGTCCGGTATAAAATAGCAATTTCACTTCTGAACCGTCGCAATTAGAGGGACGGCGTCGCCCTTTATCTGTGACGCCGTCGGGTGCGTTTCCAGCAGTTTGAGTGTCTTGGTCTTGACTTTGGCCATTTTCTTCACATATTCACGCCTTTTCGTCCAAATAAGCATCATTCCAGCATTTTTCCTTCAAGAGACCTAAAAAGTGAAAAGGAACGAAATTAAGCAGCAACGGATATAAAAGTGGTCGATTAAGGGCTTAAATGACCCCTCAAAAGTGTACCTTTTAAATCATTATCACCTACGTATGAGTATCGGAGATCTTAAACCAACCAAAATGAAGATTGAAATGGTGGATCGGTCCATGCAGTCACCCTTGGGAATCATTGAGAATGTATTGGTAAAGATAAAAAAATTTCTCTTCCTGGTTGATTTCGTGATTCTGGATATTCCCGAAGACGACCGAATACCTATTATTTTAGGAAGACCAATGCTTGCTACTGCCCATGCAAAAGTGGATGTCTTCGCCCGAAAATTAACTCTCGAAGCTAACGGGGCAGTTGACACATTTAGACCTAATGAACTTCTATCCACCCCTCAAAAAGTTTATGCAATTGACCCTATTGGTGATTTTGGTGATGCATTGGAAGATTTTCTTAGTGACCCCCCGAAAACTCCTACAAATCTTGGCGAGATAGCCTCAGGTAAAGATTTTGATGTGTTCGTAAATTTTGAAGAAGAAGACTTAGGAGTCAGTGCCAATGATTTCTCTAGCGACGTCGAAATGGTCCATTGGAAAAACAACTCTGAAAAGACTTTTTCACAATCTGACCAACCAAAGTTTTATGAGATGGGAGCTCAAATCCATCATAGGAACCCCTATTATCTGAAAATTTCATGCAAGATTGACTTCATTGATTTCCATCCATTCATCGACACAAATTCCCCAGTTAACATCATTTCAAAGGAATGCTACAACCAGGTGATGGAAAAAGAACTTGAATATAAGGAAACAATTTCCTAGGGATTGCAACAAACATCCGTGTCTTCGTTGGGACTCACTCATTTTTGGTCGATTTTGTGGTTTTGGATGACGTTAGCGAGTTTGTGGAAGATGGGCTAACCGGGGTGATTTTCGGGAAACCTTTTCAAGAACTATATGGGCTAGATAAAGATGAGAAGGAAGGGCTTGTATGGTTAAAGATTGGCGAAGATAAAACGGTTTCTAAAATGCCACGGACTGTTAAGAATTTTAAAAAGTGGACAAAGAGGCAGTTGAGCCATGCTCAGCCACTACTCGACATTAGTGACGAAGATAGAGCCAAAGGTATCGACCACCCTTACCAAAAGATCAAGAATTTTTACTTAGGGTATTTAGAGCTGGGGACAGGCTACAAACGTGATGAGAGTCTGATCAGTTGGATTCAACGTGGAGATTGCCATATCCACGAAATGACAAACAAGCACTTCTAAACCCCGAGGCTCCGAGTCTAACTTAAAGACTCGTAAATAAAGAAAAGTGCTCTTTCGGGAGACAACCCAAATTATCCCTTCATTTTTTTTATTTTCATTTCTGTTGGGTTTTGTGTTTTTTGCAATTTTTGCAGGAATTCGGGAAACGTTGCTGCATCATGTTGAGTGGGGACCTGATCTATCCATAGTTATGGCGTAACTCATCCTTATGGTTACGCCGTAACATACTTTTTGTGCAGCAATCCTCTTCAGAGCATTTCCAATTACGGCGTAACCCCAACAATGGTTACTCCGTAGCCACACTCCTATAGCATCTGTCAGGTTTTGCTTAATTACGGCGTAACTCCTTATGGGAGTTACGACGTAACTATCCTCTGTAACACTTCTTTCATTTTAAACACAATAACCTTCTATTAGTTTTCAAATGAACTTTGTGGGTATGTTCCCTATAAGCCTTCACGAGACTACACTCGTCCACTTGGGACACTAAGTGGTTTAAAAGGCTTGCTGCATACGCTAAATGCAACCGTGATTCCTACGAAAGTGAGTTAGGTTTCTTTTTTATTTTTCTTTATATTTTTTCAAATTATGCTTGTCGGTAGTGTGATTTCAGGGATTGAAGTTTGCTCGTGGATGCTTATGCGAAGGCACGACTCTTTCGTGGGCCTTCTTTCTTTTTGGAGCAAATTTCAGGGAAGTTCTCGCTCTAATTCTACTTTTCTCTTCACCTTTATTTAACGCATAATACAAAATGGACTTTGTACAATTCTAGTGGGGGACGGGAGTAGAATTATCTCTTGAACTTTATTTTTCCCTCATTTTTCTAGTTTATTTTGAAAAATTATGCTATTTCTAAAATTTTGACATGTTTTTCTTAACCTAACTGGACTAGACCTTAGCCGAGCACATTATAACCCCTGATATTATATTGTGAGATTAGCCTTATCCATTTCAAAATTTTTACCCCAAATCCACCAAATTATGAGTGTGCCGGTAGCTTGTAAACTTTAGAACTTGGCCTTTACATCATTTCGAGACCATAGACTAGGTATGTTGAGTTAGCTCGATGTATTTGGACTTTTCAGTTTAAGAAGGCAGTATTATAGGATTATCACCCAAATAGCCTACCATTGTGTGTCTATCGATTAGTCACCTCGACTTATCGACCCCCATGTTAAACCCCTTGTTGCACTCACCCTTAGTGCAAGATACCCCTAGATATACCCTTTTGAGCCATTCCTTTCATTTTGTTCACCCAACATATTATTTCGATACACCATTACACCTTAGCCTACCTTGTAGTCTTTATTTGTAATTAGGAAGTTATTATTTGCCTAAGTTCAAGGTTCAAGTGGAAAGGTTCGGGAATCACGCTCTCATCTACGACATATCCTTAAAGATCATTGAAGACCCCCCAAATTCTCATATTGTTCATCTCAAGTGGGGGATGTTATGTGTAGTTATTATGTTATGTAAAAAAAAATGATGATGTGATTCGAAAAAAAAAGTTATTGTTATTTAGTGATTGTAAAAGTGTGATGTTATAAGCACTATTGTTATGAGCTTAATATAGATTTAGTATCGAGGAGGCCACCTCGGTCACATTTGAAGAATGAAGTTGGAAGTGTGCCCATCATGACGTCCTCTAATGGCACATCTACCTGGTTATATCATGATCCGATTTCTTGACTTCGAAACTTGAACTTTGGGCGAACGGTAAGTGGTGATGACTTGGTTATAGATTTAGACTATTTTCTTGATTTTATTTTACACCAATTTTATCCCATGTCTTATCCTACCCTTACTCATGAAGCGTATCTAGGTGATGCAGCGAGCAATTTTATTTTACACCAATGATTTGGTCATGTATCATTGATTTTGTCCACTTTTCCGTGACATGTTAGTAATGACAATTCACCCTTAACCTTTGTCATGTCTACCCATATTGCCTTCGAGAATTTTTTTGTCCTTAACTCTAGTGGTGGAGATTTGCGTAACCGCCAAGCTTATGATAAAATACATGCTATGACTGTGCATTGAGTGATCACCCCGAAATTGACACTTAGAATAGTTGAGAGATTTGAGTGTTTTGTTTCCATTTCGTGAGGTGTTCGACTTTGTTTTATTCTAGCATAAGGGATTTGTAAACTTATCTTTTTAGGAATCTATCTAATAAGGTCTACTTAAGGGCAAATAGAGTTCAAGTGGGGGGATATTTGATAACATAAAATAGTCATGAATATTAAGTGTCAATTTCTCCCGATAATGCTCGTATTTTATATCATTTATCAAGGTTGCAAAGAGCGCTAGGCACTAGTCGGTCTGTCGACCATCGCCTAGCGCCTAGGCGGATTGAACTTTTCTATATAAAAAATTTAAAAATTATACGTATTTGGTATAAAATATGCATAAACATATAATTCTAATAATTTTATTATTTATATATATTTTGTATATGTTGCAAAATTTACACTATATGTGATTTTGATAAAGTTTTTGGTTTTTTATTAAAGCCCGCATAGATACAGTTATTTATTGGGCTTGTATAAGCTTTTTAATGGGCTATAAAAAATATATATAATATTATTAGGGTTACATTAGGGTTATATGGTATCTATAACACATCCACCTTTCTTTTCTCTTCACCCCTTCTTCTCTATGCTAAAAAAAGATCCTTTTGGCTCAAATTAAAACAAAATCAAAAAATCAAAACCCCAATTGTGTTCCAATCGGTGCAAAGAGGCGTGAATTTGAAGAAAAAAAACTAGATTTGAAGTTTGACCGGTGTTGACCGGCATTAACCGGCGTTGACCGACCCGCTGCCTAGGCCGATTTGGCCGATTTGACCCGCCTAGGCGGTTTGTTGACCGCTTTTTGACCAAAACGCCTAATTCGGCCGATTTGCTCAAAATCGGGGCGGTGGGTGACCGACTAGTGCCTAGGTGCCGCCTAGGCCGCTTTTTACAACACTGTCATTTATATGGATGTACGCTCTTTTTCCTCTATATTTCACTTTCAGGTAAATTACGAGCATTGGAGCTAAAGAGACGCGGATTTGGAGAATTTATTAAAGATATATCATAGTATGCTCATTTTGAAGAAGTTACGCCGTAACTCCTCTCTCACATTACGCCGTAACTAAAGCGTGGCTCAGAAAACCAACTCAACAGAAGATTACGGCATAACTCTCCCAAAGATTACGACGTAACCAACTAGGTCAAATGAGGTTCCGCGCTACTGCAAGCTACGCCGTAACTATTGTCTCAATTACGGCGTAACCAAGATTTATTGAAGATACGGCGCAACTCCTTCAAGAGTTACGCCGTAACCAGAATTTTCAGTGCAAAATACGAAGAATTGTATGTTACAGCGTAACTCTTAACATTAGTTACGCCGTAACCAGATCTGGCCTATAAATACCCCTCGAATTCCAGCATTTCAAAGCATCCCATTGCACACACAACATCAAGTGAATGTGAGAAGAAGTCGAAGGCAGATCTAGAGGAGCATACGGAGCTATCTCCAAGGGAGAAATCACTCCCCTACGATAAGCATTAGCATTTTATCTTTTCTTTACTTTCAATTCATGTATTTCATAATGTTAAACATTGAATCGATTGTTTTAGTTAATATGAGCAGCTAAGCACCTCTGGTGCTGGCCTAGTTATGATTCCTTAATTATTTTGTTTGCGTTTACATTGCTTCCGTATAATTATTTCTAAGTGTATGCATGCATAGTTTGTTGGTAGCTACCCTTGTTTCGGTAGTTTTGAATGGCGGTAGTGGCTAGTTACTTAGGAGATATGACCAACTGACCCTAAGTAGGTAGACTGAGTGGGAAGGGTAAGATATGACCAACTGACGACCCTTTCTTCTTGTGCAATTTGACCAACTGATCACGTACCGTTTGGATGAACTTAAGAAGTCGGGGATGAGTGTTTAAGTTGCTAATGCCCGGGCACTCATTGTTATGAATCTAGCATGTAGCGGTACTTAATGACTTGGCTAAGGGGACTAAGAACAAGTGGACTTATGACGGGTCACCTGATTTCTCTAGTGGGACCCTTTGCTGATAGGTTAGGACGAACTAACTAAATCCCCACCTGAAGTAATTGAAAGTAATTAGACGTAAACATAAGTAGTTAGGATGAATAACTAGGTTAACACCCCTCTCCTCTATTGATCACAGCCCTCGTCTTTATTTGCTTTAGTAGTTAATTAGTTAATTCAATATCAAAATCATATTAAAATCTGTGACACCTAGAATTAGTTTAAATCCGCACACATAGCTCTTGGGACGACCTCGGTTTTACCGAAATACTACACTACACACGACCGGGTACACTGCCCGTTAGTGCATTAGGGTAAACCATAGGTATAACGAGGAATTATAAATATTAAAACCTGGTCAGTAAAACCTGCATCACCTTTCTTATACATGAGAGGTGACGGGGTGAACGTACCATCATGATGGAAATTAATTGTTAAATGCATTTTATTAAGTGGAAATTGATGGATTAGATCATATGTTTGAAATGTTGAAATTAGGGTTAAGGTTAGTAAGAATTGGGGGAAAATATGAGCGGGTAAGTGTGGGGTGTGTGAGGTTAGTTTTGGGTATAAGTTATTATGTTATTAAAAAAGTTCGTTACATTAAGTGAAACGAAAAATAGTACGCGTACTAGATTGGTACATTTGAAAAAGTACGTTGCTATTGTACGGCCAAAACCCTATATTATACATAATAGTTTGTTACTAAACATTAAATGGGTCTCGCGTATGAGCGATAATGTCCATCTACGGCTCCACAAGAAACGTGTGGCTAGAAATTATTGGATATTAAACCAAATATAGTCTAGTATAGGGGTCTTGGTGTCATTATCTAAAGTTGTATTTAAGTTTAGTATGTATTTAGACAGTATAGATTAGTATAAGGATGCATTGTGACAAGAACAAAGATGGTAACCTCTATCAAAAGGAATCGACACCTCTAGGAGAACATACCGGTTCAGAAAGAGGCGCCAATCAAGATGCATCAAAAGGTCATGACTTTTCCTTGAAGAGTTATGATGGTTAGAAGGTGTCTATTAGATTAGTATAAATAGGGATCATGTATCTCATTGTAATCATCACAGAAACAACAATATTTTACAGCAACAAAGATTAAGATTTATACAAATTCAACCTGATTTTATAGCATACTTGTTCTGTATTTTTACGTCTCAAACACATCGGGGAGATAGAACAGTCGAAGTTTTTAACAGTGGCATCAGAGCGGTTATCATTCTTGGGAAGAAGAAGAACACAAGTCAACGCAGTGGTTGTTTTTTTCTATCTATTGGATCGTCGAAAGTTTGCACCCATATTGTTCTATTATTTCCATCCGGTAAGTAAAAAGGTCAGAACCATATTTTGACTTTTTTTTAAGAATAAAAGGGATTATTGTTGTTCTTGGAAGTAACGGTTGGTTTTGATTCACTCCGTGACCGAAAAACCCGTATACCGTTGTGTTTTAGAATAGTTGGTTTGATTTGCCTTGCAACCGAAAACCTGCTTTACTATTCTTGGTTAAAGGCGGTTGGTTTTGATTAAACTGCGACGAAAAACCAGTGGACCGTTGGTATTGAAACAATTAGTTTTAGAGAAACCCGTGTATTAACAGTTGGTTTTGATTCACTTTGCGACCAAAAAACCCATATACTGTTATTGCAAGAAGATTGATTAATTTGATCCGAAACTATTAAGAGTTGATATCAAATTAATCATAGTTAAAGGTTGATATCGATTTGATCCGATACTAGTAAAGTTGAAATCAAAATCGATCCAAAACCGGTGGAATCTAAGTCAGTTGTTTACAATTGGGAAAAAAGACAAGAAAGATGCCTGGGGATTAAGTCAAAGAAAAATGAAGCGAAGGAAGGAGGATTGTCAATGAACTTCCAGTGCCCAATCCTCAACTCTACAAATTACGATTTGGTAAGTAAAGATTAAAGCAATATTTAATGTCCATGAAATTTGGGAAGCAGTTGAACCAACAACGGACCGAGTTGATAAAGAAAATAACAAGGCATTGCATGTTATACCAAGCAATTCCAGAAAATATGGTTTTGCAAATTGCAAGCCTTACTTCAAGAAAAGAAATTTGGGATGCTGAAGATTCGACACATAGGAGTTGATAGAGCAGAGGCGCACGTTCAAACACTAGAATCGAGTTTGAATACTTGAAGATGAAAGACAATGAGTCGCAGATGTGTATGCCGGAAGATAGTGAGATTGCAACACAAGCAAACAAGTTGTATAATACGGTGGACGATAAAGGTTGGTTAGAAACTCTTAGGTTCTGCAAGAAAAGTTTATGCATTGTTGCGCAATCGAACAATTTGTTGATCTTAATACGATGCCATTCCAAGAAGCCGGGAAGATTGAAGGCTTGATGAACGCACCAAGCAATCTAAGGAAGAAGACATGTCAAGTAAACTTATGTTTACCAAAGAAGATGGGAAGGAAAAAGAAAAGGAACATAAATGTGAACGATGTGGTCATGAGAGTTCAAGTAAAGAATACAAAGGACGGGCCATGAAAATTGGAAGACATGGAGAAATAAAGATGGGAATCGCCTCCAACAAAATAAGGATCATATAAGATGTTTCAAGTGACAAACTTGGACACTCAAGCATGAATGTCCAAATTCAAAAAGAAGGAGGAGGCAAACCTGACGGGATGTAGACACGAACCAACACTTCTCTAATGGCAAACCGATCTTGAAGGAACTAGAAGGCCCCTGCTAAACTATATTTAGTTTAGGGGGGAGTATTGGATATTAAACCAAATATAGTCTAGTATAGGGGTCTTGGTGTCATTATCTAAAGTTGTATTTAAGTTTAGTATGTATTTAGACAGTATAGATTAGTATAAGGATGCATTGTGACAAGAACAAAGATGGTAACCTCTATCAAAAAGAATCGACACCTGGGGAGAACATACCGTTCTAAAGAGGCCAATCAAGATGCATCAAAAGGTCATGACTTTTCCTTGAAGAGTTATGATGGTTAGAAGGTGTCTATTAGATTAGTATAAATAGGGATCATGTATCTCATTGTAATCATCACAGAAACAACAATATTTTACAGCAACAAAGATTAAGATTTATACAAATTCAATTACTGATTTTATAGCATACTTGTTCCTGTATTTTTCTGTCTCAAACACATCAGGAGATAGAACAGATTCGAAGTTTTTAACAGAAATTGCATTGTACACCAAGACCCAAGTTCCCAATGGCTGCATGCATAAATCATAAAATAGTAGTTCAGATTATAAATCCCTATCGATTATAGTTTAAATGGGTGTGGAAAATACGTGTAAATCAACTACATATCGAAGTTTGGAGAAGTCCTATAGGACGATCCTCTCAATCGGACGAAGGAAGATAACATGAAGATTCTGAAAGGTTATGGATATAAATTAATATTAGTATGACCGGATTCGAACTCGAGACTTCGGGATTGCACACATTACGTATGAGAATCAATGTTTAGAATAATTAATATATAAATGTTTATTAATTATTTAGTCACGAAATAAACACCTAACGAATGTTAATATTTAACGAGTTTGGACTAACGGTCGTTAAATGTAACATTAAAGGACTAAAGATGGAAATAGTGGACGAGAAGGATCTAGAACCCTTTTGGGTTCTCTAGGCCGGTCGTGGGTTCCAAAAAGCCAAAGGGATCCATTACTTGGTCATCAAGTTTAGATGTGTATAAATACAAACCCCTTGTATTCATTAAATCGAATCTTTGATCACCAAAGAACCCTAACTTCTTCTCCTCTCCTTGTGCCTTGGACGATCGACCATATATCCCTAACACCTAGGGATCGATTTTCCATTGCTCAATACAAGTGTTTGGTTTATTTGTGATTCAAGAACCTAGCTTTTCTCATTGATTCGCTACTAATACGTGTGTACAAGAACGAAGAGCAAATACACTTGTGTTTGCATATCTTGTGTATTCGACTTTTAGTGTAGTCGAATTTGTTAAACCCTAATTTATTAGGGTTTAGGGTTTCTTGGTTCTTGATCTTAATTTGGGGCTTTCATAAACCCTAATTGCATTGATTGATAAAAGGTACGCATATATTCTTTTATTTCGGTTAATTAATTTACAAGTATTATTCCTATTACTTCCGCCGCATGCTTTGATGATGTTTACGTGTTTACTTTAATTGTTATGATTAGTAAAACCCAACAGATTCTAACCAGGCTATCGATGGAACTTTGGATGGTTATAATTGGGGAGCAGATGCAAGTTTTTCTTTCAATAGCCGGCCAAATGACTAGTGGATCATCGGTCTACTCATGTGTATGTCTATAAATGTTTCATTGCACCAAAAAGATAAAATGTCAAATATTTCTCCACTTTTCTTAAAGTTTTACAAATTAAAGCAATGTTAATAGTTTATGTACTATAAATAAATGTTAGGGATTTTTTGTGTTTTTCCATTGAAGAAACTATTTTACCCTCACTTAATTGTGCTTCTGCCATAACAGTCACATAAAATACATTTGTGCTAAAGAATATGTCAAGGGGAGTTCCTTTTGTGCGCGCATCACAGTAACCCATCTATATGTACAATCAACTTAAACCAGACTCGTAGAAGACTGAAATTGAGCACACTCAATCAAACGCACTTGCTAAGGACTTTATAAACAGAAAGTAAAATAAGATACGATCAAACAAGTTTATCACCAAATAAGATAACCAATAGTTAATAAGCTTACGAGCCAATAAGTTTTCTAATAGGTAGGCAAGAATTAACTTCTTACGGTTACAATAAGCATTGTTCAGAATCTACTAAATCACAATCACCTAGGACTCAGAAAGTTAGCCCAGCCATAAATTTATTACGCCATCAATCAAATTAACCTCGCCACCTGTAGGACTATCACTAATAATCTAAAGTACTCCCTGCATGCAAAATTCACAAAATTCGACTGCTGTTTGATACTTGATGTCTGATGGTAAAGTGAAACCTTTAGCTTCCAAACGTGACAGGACCTACGAAGCAAAGCTTTTAGTGAGAAAAGAACATAAATGAGAATGATGCGAAATCTGTATGAAGTACTTTTTAGACAAGCAATACAAATGTTGAGGCAGGTTCATTTTTTCGTCTGCAATGTACATCTACATATATGGTTTTATGAACTTAACAATAATTAAAAGCTCATGTTGTAATTAATTATAAACTGTGATTTTCTGATTATTTATGGTCAGAATAATCATATTTGAAGAAGCATGTGACAAGTTCCTGTAAAAAGAAAAATAATTATTCTACTCGTGTACTTCGTTAGGTTGAATAATCACTTTGGAAACGCACAACCAAACATCAAATAAGAATCTTTTTTACCTTTTGACAGTGTTCTCCAATTGTAAGTTCCTTGACATGGCGTAAGCTTAGTATAAATCCTTTGAGCATCTCTTCTTCTTTCTCCTCGTCGGACACAAAATTCAACTTAGCTTTAACTAAAGATGATACATTTAGCAACACAAGCTTCCCCAAGACCAACATATTTTCAATATTTAGTGACATAATATTAGGTGCATTGATTTCAATCATTTATGTATCATTCTCAGGATTCATGTACGCACAAAACAACAATTTCTTGACACTCGTGGAAGTAATATCTAGCCTCTTATAACCATAGCCACACTCCAACCTCAGGGTTTCCAAGAGAGGACTACCGGATAATATATTTTGAATCAAATCTTCATCTAATTTCACAAATGAAATAGACAAACTCATAAGTTTATTCCAACTAATGGCCCCATTTGGTCTAAGTGTGCAGTCTTTCAGTTTCAGATGAGTAAATGATGAACTGGTGAAAAATAATTCATCTAACACAAGCGCAGCTTCCATCTCCTTACTCCATAATTCTAATGTAAGCTCTTCAAGGTTACAATCCATGGCATAGTGAATCCAACTGTTGACTAGCGATTCAAACTGAGCATCGTAGATGGAAATCAATTCTAATTTCTTGAGCTTCAATTGGCGACATTTTCTTATGGTTTTATCAACGAACGAAAAGAAAGCTGAGGGTGAACGTTCATCATAAGTATTATCAGGATTATGGAAAATGAGATTAGAAACCGATGGCCAAAGATGTTCCCATCGTTTGGAAAGGGTGCCAGTCCTAATGGCTTCTTTTGTTGTAGGTAAACGAGAGATAGTTTCAAGAAGTGCAATCTAGCATATAGGACTGATCGATCTTCTTCTTCTTCATCATCGATTTTGATTCGTTTTGGGGTGAGTTCGTTAGGTTGATTTTGAACTTCTTCTTCCACCATTTCCATGGTAGCAAATAACTATTGCCGCTCTCGGATTAACTGCAACATAACTCACATCATATGTATATGTAGCCAACTGGTGATATATAATTCACAATATGCACATCATTAGAATTTTATCAAGCGCTATTAGGCGTCCATAAAATTTAAGAAAAATACCATAAAGAAATTTCTATTTCATGACTTAATTACCAAGTTTTGAATTGATATATACTCTAGCACTTTACTTACTAATCCATATACATAACAGAAAAAAAAAAACATGAAGAGAAATCTTGCATAAACATATCAGAATCATGATGGCTAATCAAACAAGATCCTAAATGGCTAACAAGACTCTCTTTATGAAGGGTTCACATTGTAAGACCCTGATCAATGATACGATGTTTACATGGAACTTTATAAGAAATATGTCTCACCAATTATCAAGAAATTAATTTTGTCGGACCAATACTTTGCGAAATATCATTTGTTACTTAAATGATTTTGTTTGTGTAACGGTGAAAAATTGCTATAAGTAAACTGATTAAGAAGATAAATGTAGAATTACCCATCTATATTTCATTATTGTGTATTTGATTCCAATTATTAACACGAGTAATCATTTTCAAAACACACCCTCAAAGCAAATTTTAACAAAACATGGTACTACCAAATCAACTCGTTATCAGGGAAAGAAAATGATGACGTATAGTCTATATCCGGGTCACGAACCCGACCAAAGCCCAATACTGATAAGCCCAGCACGAACTGGGCTACGCTGATAAGCGTTTAGGCCCACCAAGGCCCAAATACAAATCTATTTACGAAATAGATATCGGATATCTCTTAATCAAGGAGATAATCATTCCCAACCGACTTAGGCGGGATACGCCGAAGGTTGAGGAACACGGAACCAACAAGGATTCCGTGTGTATATAGAGGGAATCACATCCCTCGCTTTGGTGTACGATCTACAAAACCCTAAAACCGACATTACTTACTCTCATGTCGGAGGATAATCGTGGGAGACAATCCCACGGTAAGCCTAACGGTGTCTTTTGTCTCTTAGTGCGCATGTCTCAAGCAATAATTCTCAATTGGTACGAGAGCCGGAGCCTCAAACAAGGAACGCCCAACTTTTGTATCAACAAGTGGCGCCATCCGTGGGACCCAACACTAAGAACCAAGACTAGAATGACGGCATGGAAATCGATCGCGATCGCACCTTATGGGAAAGAAGTCGCAAAGCGGACTAACTCCTAAGCGCATTGGGACAACCGGGCTAAAACAAGGGATCAGGCCAAGACTTGGTCTTCCTCTCAGGGAACCGCTAGGGAACAACCCAAGCCACTACAACCACCACGAGTGAAAGATCCATCGCTAAGACCGTCTTTACTACTCCCTTTCAATCGGTGCTAGAAACTGACTGACAAAGGCACCGATGCACCTGACGAAAATAAGGGTGTAGTGATAGAAACAAACACACTCGCTTGAGGGTGTCGCACCGTAAGATTTCGTATCCCAAACTACGAAACATTAACCGCCTCATGCAAGAGAAGAAGAAGAGATCGTGTCGGAACTTGAAAGCCCGACTCAATTTCGATTCTGATACGATACTTCCTCACTGCGCCGCCGAAAGAGAAGCGAGAGATGTACCACCCCGTATTCAATGTAATCGGGAGGAGAATCGAGGATGATGAGACATCTCACCAAGCATCATCCGAGAGAATGATGAAGATGAAAAGCGTACCAATGTCCACACCGACTTGGTAGCCGCGCAGAATCCAAGAAGGCTTGACGACACTATTCCCCAGTGAAAGTCCTCCGAGTACAAACTCGAGGACAACGGCGCAAGCGCCGAAAGAGGAAAAATTGGCCCTTGAAAATTCCCGGACAACGAGGATAGCGAAACGGACACTGGAAGTCCGAAACAGCATACAATGACCAGGGAGGATGAAGATATATCCTCCCTTGGCCGGCCAAAGGTGACGCTATTCTACAAGATCGCTGACCTCGAAAGAAAAGGCGCATGCCGCCAACGAAAGACCTATGACTGAACAGTGACCCGATGATCACCTCAAATTTTTGAATCACCGCGACAATTGAAAATGGCCACACCGTGGTGCCACATGTTCAACTCCACACTAGTGGGAAACGCTCGGAACTGGTTCAGCAAGCTTCCACGCAGAAGCATCAACGGCTGAGGAATGAGAAAGGCTTCGCCTAAACTTTACTCAGAGGAAGAAGTGCGCTAAAAATCGTCGAACTCGCCAGGTAAAGCAACGCCAAGGAGAATCTACAAGCGCATTCATGGAACGCCTGAAGACGAATGCATGCAAGTTAAAGCATGCCCGAAGTATTGAAAATTTTGGTTTCATGAACGGGATTAATAATACAGAACTCATCAAGAGGTTGAACGACAAGATTCCTGAAACCTTTGATGAACTCATGAAACGCTCTTGGTCCTTTGTCCAGGGAGAAGCCGCCGCGGCGGATAGCAAAAGGAACTACTCGAACTACGGTCAGGAACAACCCGGGAGACAATCCAACGAACGGGTAGTAACCGTAATAGGAGCTATCGCAGCCAGGGGAGCGGGAGGGATAATGATAGATACACCCCACTGATCAAGACACCAAAGGAAATACTCGCAACGGAAGGTGCGAATTTTCCAAGACCGCAGACATGCGCACCAGAGGATCGGCAAGATGGAAATGGATATGTGATTACCATGCAAGGGCCATACCACTAACGAATGTGTCCAACGCCCCATCATCGACAAGATGGTTAAAGAAGGTAGATTGGACCACTTGGTCAAAAACATTAAAGAGGGAAAGGATAAATAAAAGAGTGGAAACAAGAAGGAGACACCCAAAGATAAGGCCGACACGATCTACATGATACAATCATGGCAGCAGATCACTAGACAGAAGGTCAGCCAGGAGTTTTCCCGAAGAAGCGAAATCTCTTTCCCTACTATAACTGACAACGCAGTAGAGCCACTCACCATTGAGATCAGTATGGGGGTCACGACATCCACCGCATGTACGCCGATGGGGAGCATCGGCGAACATCATGTATGAGCACCGCTTCAAACGATCGGCATGAAATACGCCAGCCCAGTCCAACGACGCTAACCGGTTTTACGGGTGAAAAGATATGGCCCATGGGGCAACTACGATTACCAGTCAGATTGGCAATGCGCACTCTGCGCAGCTTGGATGGAATTTATGGTGATCAACCCCTTCGCCATACAATGGCATTATCGAAGACCGGATATCACCATGCGCGCAGGTTATCAACAGCGCACGGGATCTGATGAAATTCCCAAGTAAAAGGCATTGTTACTTTACAATGCCACGGTACCAAATAGAGAATGTAACACGGTTACATGCGAAACGACACCGATCCTGCAGAACGAACGCAACCAAGGTCCCAAACCTGAAGGTTGCGATTCACCCGAATACCCGGAACAGAAATAGCCATTGAGGGTTATTGTCGGACAACGGCAAAGCAGCCGTGTGCGCGCTCTTGCAAAAGAACTTGGACATTTTTTCATGGGAGCCAAAACACATGACAGGAGTGCCACGCCAATCACGAGCATAAACTGAGAATCCGACAAGGGTAGTCACAATACGCCGAAGAGGCGCCGCCAAGCCCAGAGCCGCAAGCAATTCCGGCAGAGATACATAAACTGGTGGATGCGGGAATCATGCGTGAAGTCTACTACCATGACTGGCTTTCTAACCCAGTTATGGTAAAGAAGAGCGATGGTAGCTGGCAGATGTGCGTGGACTTCACCGACCTCAACAAAGCATGCCCACAAGATCTGCTACCCACTACCGTGAGATAGACTGGAAAATAGAGTCCTTGTGCGGATATCCCTTAAAGTGCTTCCTCGACGCATACAAGGGATATCCCCAAATACAGATGGCTAAGGAAGACGAGGAAAAAACAGCCTTTCATACAAGCCAAGGCAAGCATCGTTATGCAAAAATGCCCTTTGGCTTGAAGAATGCGGGCGCTACCTACCAGCGGTTAGTGGATCATGCTTTCAAAAAACAGGTGGGCCGCAACCGGAAGTCTATGGATGACTTGGTTATAAAGAGCCCATATCAAGATGAGCTTGTGCGCGACATAGAGGAAACCTTCAAAACTCTACGAGAGATTAACATGAAGCTAACCAAGAAGTGCACATTCGGCGCGCCTGAAGGCATGTTCCTAGGATACCTGAGAGCCTGACGCATAAAACCTTGTCCGAAAAGACAGTGCGGTCACCGAACTTCCTTCACCGCGACGCCGGCGAAGTCCAATCTCTTAACTAAAGCCGTGGCCGGCCTAAATAGGTTCCTATCCAAGTCAAGAAAAATCCTTACCCCTTTCAAAACACTCAAGAAGTGTATAAAAGGGTGATTTCCGGTGGACCATGAGGCGGAAGAAGCCTTCACTCGCTCAAACAAAGCATTCAGCAACGCTCCCAACACTTGTCGCAAACCCGACAGGGAAGAGCTGATCATGTATTTATCAGCAACTCATGGAGCAAGGAGCAGTGCTATAACAATGTATAGGGATTCGGTACAAACCCCTATCTATTTTGTGAGCAAAGCCAAGAAGACGGAGATTAACTACAGCCATGGAAAAATTAGTTTCGGCATTGGTGTTTGTCGCCAAGTTTACTACGCAGGTACTTCCAAGCGCACCCGATAGCAGAATCACGCACCAACCGATCAAGCAGATCATCTCCAAACCGATGCGTCAGGCCGACTTCAGAAGTGGAGTATCGCTAGGTGAACACACAACATCTTACAGACGCGTATCACGATCAAAGGACATATTCCGCAGACTTCATCATTGAGAAGCCGAGAACCAATTTGCGTACCCGCACCAAGTAAGAAGGAACTACAAGATCCATGGATCTTGTTTACAGATGGATCCTCATGCGTGGATGGGTCAGGAGCTGGCCTCATTCTCACAAATCCGAGGAATGGAATTCACTACGCATGCGCTTTGAATTTACAAATACAAACAATGAGGCGTAATATGAAGCTCTAATCGCCGGACACATTGCAGCCGAATGGGTGTAACGTAACTGGAAGCAAATGTGGATTCGGCTAGTAGCCAACCACGGGTTGGGCGAATACGCTAAAGAAGAAAATATGATTCAATATCTCGACAAGACCAAGACACGATTAAAGGCTTTGATAGATTCACCATCAAGCAAATTCCTAGAGGAGAAAATCGCAAGGCAGATGCACTAAGCAAGATCGCCTCGACAAGCTTCGCACACTTGTCAAAGCAAGTCAGGAAACACTGAAAAGCAAATCCATATCGGAGATGGAAGTCTTCACAGTAATAAAGGAGGAAGGTCCTATGGATGACACCATAACGGAATTCCTAAACAAAGGAATGTTACCCCAAGAGCGAAGGAAGCTCGCAGATACGGCGACAACACAAATATTCAAACTTCGAAAGACAACATACTGACGCCCTTCCTTCAACCATGGCTCCGCTGTGTGGGCCCACTACAAGCAAATTACGTGCTGCGAGAAAACCATGAAGGTTCATGCAAGATGCACTGTGACCACGGTCCGCTGTGGCACGCGCCGAGATCGGGTACTACGGCCAACCATGCACCATGATGCGCGGGACTTAATAAGGAAGTGCAACGACACAGTTCACCGACCCGCCCCCAAGAAACCACAAAGCACGAGCTAACGCCAATCACATCCCCATGGCCATTCTACAAGTGGGGTATCGATATTGCAAGACCTTTTCCAGTCGCAGGTGGAGGATTGAAATTCCTCATAGTCGCCATAGACTACTTCACTAAGTGGATCGAAGCAAAGGCAGTGGTAACAATCACCGCAACCGTGTGAAACGCCTGCGGGAAAATATTGTATGCCGCCTTCGGTTGCCTCGGCGAAATCATCTCGACAACGGGAAATACGAAAATCCTTTCAAGGATTGGTGCGAGAAGTTGAACATCACACAGACTGCGATCAGTTAAACACCCACAAACCAATGGCTTAGTAGAGCGCGCAAATCGAAGCCTAGGTGAAGGAATTAAGGCACGCCTAGAAAAGCACAAAGGAAGGTGGGTGGTAGAGCTATCACATGTATACATGGGTGCATCGAACCTCAATCAAAACTAGCACGGAGACACTCCCTTCTAGTCTACGGGACATAAGCCATACCAAACCGAGATCGGCATGCCAACTATCCGCACCGAGCCAAATCAATGCGCAACCAATGACGCAGGAGAGACGGATCGACTTAGACCTGCTAGAAGAAAGGCGCGAACGTCCTATAATGCGGAGGCGAAATCAAAGTCAAGGATGAAAGGATACTACGACACTAAAGTGCGTAATGTTTCATTCGCACTGGTGATTCTCGCTTCATCAATGCGCCAATGACGCCGTAAGACACGGCAAGCTCGGACCAAAGTGGGAAGGACCCTATGAGGTTACTGAAGCACTAGAACAAAGGCATAAGTTACGAGGCTTGGATGGTCGAAACTGCCGCAAGACATGGAACATCTCTGCAACCTCAAGAGGTGCTACCTATAGGAGTGGCCACGGCCAAAGATACAAGGACTCGTGCACTTTACTAAAGTACCCAATAAACATCTATGTACTTACTTTTTTTTGTTTCTCTTATTATAATGTCTTACCTATTTAAACTTGCAAGTATCAATAAACGTCATGTTTCTAGCTAACTCCGCGACACATTTTCATTTGTTATTTCCATATACTGTATGTCTTAACAATTTATTATCTATTGCCTACATGGCGTGCATGCACTATAATAAACCTACCGATGGTAAAAGGATAAGTTAACCTACTAAACAACTTGTTGAGTAAGAGGGTTGCAAACCCATCAACACCGGATCACGATTCTTTTGTTAAAACACCTTGTTCTCAAGACGCTGGAACAAGCTTTCTCAAGCAAGATCCCACGACATCTGCAAAGCTACATCGCATATGGTGCACGCTTAACAACTTAGGAACCAGACGCGGTTCATGGAAGTGTACGGTCTGTGAATATCATAACATACACGACTATGATAAAGTACTTAAAAATTATTTCTCAAGTACACTATGATGGTCTGGGACTTCCTATATTGTTGCCTTTGGCATACACATTTGTTTCTTACCGACGCTTGAATCGTCTTTTACGCCAAAGACAAACGAGATAAACATGTACTACACAAAGTTACAATAATACTCACATGCAATTAGTAAAAGAAGATTCTTATTAATAACTTCTGAGTTATTACAAAAAGATGGTTACTTACTTGAGAGTAAAACCTACCAACATATGACAGCTCATTAGATGAGCTACCAGGTGGTTTCAGACATCTTTAGCCTCGCTAAGCCTCTTCAACAAGTCACGAGTCTGTTGAGACCATTAGCAATACTCACTTTGGCACCGTCAGGACCTTAGGTGATGGTACATAACCCACAAAACCAGCTTTACCTTTAATACCTTCCTTTTTGTAAGTCACGGTGCATGCTCTTTAGCCCACTTCCTTCAAGGTACTTCTTTTCTCTAAAGCAAAGGGATTGAGAATATCACAGGGACGAATGAAGGCAATTGAAAGGCTGAGATTCATGGGGCTTCAAAGTAGTCAGGCTATGTACCCTGCGATGTGAGCTAAAGATGATCCACGCCATAATAGCATTTATAGGATAATCACATTCGCTCGGTTCAGCAATCATGGGGAGCTCTAAGTCCTTCATCACTCTTCATGCTTGGCTGACGGTGATCATAAGACTTAGCATCATAATTTGGTACCTTCTCAATAGGCACCTTCAGCGAGATCGCCTCGTGAAGCTTTTCAACTGCCTCTGCCTTACCACGCTCCAGAGCGCACTGAACTACCTCCCCGAAGGCATTTGTAAAACCCTAAAATCGTGGACGCGTTAAAAGACTACTATACCCCTCGAGTAAAAATCCGTAAAATAAAATCAGCTCGATAATGACGTTAAGTACTTATGATAACCAAGAATAATGGAAGAAATAAAACTTATTGTTAATACAAATATCGTCATTAAACGTTATTTATATTTTTGATCTTTGCCTAAGTTTTGTTAACGACAAAAGTAAATTTAATTTATAAAAGCTTAAAGCTTGTCAAAGTTTATTAGATATTAAAACAAGCTTTCTTAAACAATATATTCATCATTCAAGCATTTACATTTATGATTAGTAACATCTTGATATGACTCTAATCATTATGTATGATAATAGTTTGTAGAATGTGTTAGGTTCTTAAAACCAAACACTACTTAAGCATTTGCATATTTCTATTAATAGTAATACAACATTTGACATCATGTATTACATCATGGAAATCATTGGAAGATTCCATTAGATATTTTGTGAAGATTTGTACTCTTCATATCTTGCACAATCTTACTTAGATAGAGTTGACTTTAGGCAAGATTTGATATCTTGGTACTGGGATCGGCGGTACCAATTTGGTACACGCAGGCGGAACCCTTTTAAGGTCCGCGGTCCGTGGCGCTCAGCCAAATTGGCTATAAATAGCAATGCCAAGCCAAGTAGTTTCTCATCCCTTTCTAACATACTCTCATACATATCTTCTCTCTAACCTTTCTAACTCGGTTTCATATCATATTAGTGATCTCTTTTGTAGCAAAGAAGATCAAGTCATATTCAAGCTTCAACGAGAAGTTGGAAGTCTTGTTTGTTTAGTGTTGTATGATCTAGTGTTGATTCATACTTCATTGTTGTATCAAACCATCATAATCTTGTGAGTGTGAGTGGTTAGTATTTTAGTCCTCAAAATACATTGTGTGTGGGAGTAGTTGTACCCTTGGAAAGAACTTGACATCTAGCTTAGTGTCGGAAATAGTGTGCTTAAGTGTAAAGGTTTTCTCGCCGGTGAAAGGAGCTTGTTGACTAGTGAAGTTAAACTCTCGAGTGTGAGACTCGGGGAGTGGAGTAGGGCAAGGAAAAAGAGTCCTTGTAGGTGCGAACCACTATAAACAACTTGTTGTGGTTTGATCATTTCTTTCCTTATTTACTCATTACATATTGCTTGCATATTTCATTAATACACTTAAGATCAATATCAATTGATCTTTCAATAAGTTTCAAAACAAAGTTTTTAATTGGTAAACTATTCAACCCCCCTTCTAGTTTTCTACAATTGGTACCAGAGCCTCGCTGCTCAAGAATTTCTAAAATAACTTGTATTTTATAAACTTGAAACGATCCATGGATTCTGAAAACTTTAAAGAAGGGCAATCTATGCAAAGACCACCACTCTTTGAAACCAATGGATTTATCTATTGGAAAACCGTTTTGAAACATATGTAAAATCAAAAGATATAGATCTTTGGTTTATTATTGTTAAAGGAGATTTTAGTTCTACAACAAAGGATATTTCCGTTGATGAACAAAAGAAATTAGTTGCTAAAAATAATGAAGCTAAAATGATGCTTTATAATGCTTTACCTAGAAAAGAATATGAAAGAATTTTTATGTGTGAAACCGCCAAAGATATTTGGGAATCTTTAATTGTTACACATCAAGGTAATTCACAAGTCAAGGATAACAAAATTGATCTTCTTGTTCAACAATATGAACAATTTGTTATCCCTGAAGATGAAACCATTGATTGTGGCTTTGCTCGGTTTAACACTATCATTACATCACTTAAAGCACTTGATGAATCTTTTCGTAGTAAGAACTTTGTGAGGAAATTTCTTAGAGCACTCCATCCCAAATGGAGAGCTAAAGTGACCGCTATTGAAGAATCAAAAGATCTCTCAATAATGTCACTAGACGAGCTAATTGGCAACCTCAAAGTTCACGAAATGGTAATGGAGAAAGATTCGGAGATCATCAAAGGAAGAAAGGAGAAGATCAAATCCGTTGCTCTTAAGGCAAAAGCGGAATCAAGCGATGATGGTGAATCTTGTTCGATAGTGAAGATGAGGGTATGCCATGGCCGTTAGAGATTTCAAGAAGTTCTTTAGAAGAAGAGGAAAGTTTGTAAGACAACCTCGAGAAGAAAAGAAGCCATTTCGAAAAGATCGGGATGATAAGAAGATTAAAGGTGAAAGAAAGTGTTTTAGATGTGGTGATGCAAGTCATCTCATAGGAGAATGTCCCAAGCCAACTAAAAACAAAACTCAACGAGCTTTTGTAAGTGGTGCTTGGAGTGATAGTGAAGGCGATGAAGAATCAAGCAAGGAAGAGATCGCTCTAATGGCACATGAGTCAAATGAGGTACTTTCCGACTCTTCTTATTCTTCTATAGATGATGACACCTTGCAAAAACAATATAATCAATTGTGTGAGCTAAGTCTAAAAATCATAACTAAAAATAAATTTCTAAAACCCAAAAAGGAGTTTTTGGAAAATGAGGTATATGAGTTAAAAGAAAAAGCAAAACGACTTGAAAAGGAAAAGCAAATGACGATGATTGTAAATCATGTCAAGAGCTTAATCTTGAAATAGAAAAACTAAAGCTCACACAAGAAGTTTTAATAGAAAATAATTCTAAGTTTAAAAGGTTTAACAAGAACATCGCTCTTGCCGATGAAATAGTTAAAATTCATAAAACACCGGGAGACATGAATGGGCTAGGTTTTAATGAAGTATTAATTCCAAAGAGTCAAAACAAAACGGCTGAAAAAGACGAACATTCTGTCAAAACTTGCTGACCGCGGACGGGACGGAACCAAAATAAGGGTTCCGTCCGTTATGAAAATGGTACCGTGGTACTTTGAGAAACGAGAATGTTCGCAATCGGACCGTCTTGAATTTGTTAAAATAACAAAGAAAACCAATGATAATGTTAAACTAAAACCAGCCATTATATCAGGAGTAGGACTTGTTTAAAATGAATTTAGATCAAAAACTACTCAACAACGATATAAAACTTCTTTTGCCAAATGCCCCTTTCCTAAGAGCAACCACAACGTTCAACCTAACTACCAACACAACGGTTGGAATCAAAACTTTTCTAGACCATATCAAACTCAGTTACATGCCATGGAACCCTTACCCATCATTTCCATACATGAATCAAATAAATGGTATGTTTAACCCCAACGGACCCATGAGATATTGGGGACCAAATGTTTGAGTTATTTGCTTCTTAGGTATGCTTGAAAGTTGGATTGGAACCCGATGAATGGATAAAAGATAGTGGATGCTCACGACACATGACGGGCAACAAAAGTCTCTTCTCATCATACCAAGAGTATGACGGAGGTAATGTCACTTTTGGTAGCAATCTCAAAAGCAAAATCATTGGCAAATGTACGATTGCTCATAACTCTCTAACTATTGAAAATGTTGCTCATGTGGATAGGTTAGGATTTAATCTACTTAGTATTAGCCAACTATGTGATAAAAAGTATAAAGTACTATTTGATGAAAATGGTAGTAAAATACTAAAAGATGGTATCACCATAGCTAAAGGAGTTAGGAAAAATAACATATTCGTCATGAAAATAGATAAAACATATAATGACAAACTTTGCCTAACAACATTAGACGATAGCTCATCTCTTTGGCATAGGCGCTTAGGTCACGCTAATATGAGACTTATACAAAACCTATCTTCAAAAGAGTTGGTTAGGAATTTACCAAAACTAAAATATGACCAACACTTTTGCGAGGCTTGCAAAATTGGTAAACAAACACATAGTAGTCACAAATCTAAAAATATGGTGTCCACATCTAAGTGTCTAGAATTATTACATATGGACTTGTTTGGACCATCCGCTATAAGAAGCTATGGAGGCAACTTATACACTTTGGTCATAGTAGATGATTACTCAAGGTTTACTTGGACGTTATTTTTGAAAACCAAAAATGAAGCTTTTGATAAATTTGAAATACTTAGCAAGAAAATTCAAAATCTTCTAGGTGTCAAAATTGTGTCGATCCGAACGGATCATGGTCGTGAATTTGACAACGAAACTCAATTTGGAAACTTTTGTGATACAAATGGTATAACACATAACTTTTCGGCTCCACGAACACCTCAATCAAATGGAGTAGTAGAACGTAAAAATAGAACAATTCAAGAAATGAGTAGAACAATGCTTAATGAACAAAACATTCCTCAAAAGTTTTGGTGTAACGCCGTTGACACTTCTACATATATTTTAAATAGAGTCCTAATACGTCCTTTCTTAAACAAAACACCATATGAACTTTATAAAGGTAAAAAGCCAACATTAGGATATTTTAGTCTTTGGTTGTAAATGCTTTATTCTTAATACTAAGGATTATCTCACCAAGTTTGACCCAAAGTCTTATGAAGGTGTATTTCTTGGTTACTCTCAAACTAGTAAAGCTTACATTGTCCTAAATAAAGAAACAATGATAGTCGAAGAATCGTTGAACATAACATTTGACGAAAGTCCACCTCCCTCTAAGACATCACCTTTGGTAGATGATGACTTAGTTGAAAGTCAAATAATTGAAAGTAAAATTAATAATAACAAGGAAGATGAACCATTAAATAAGGAAATTGTCAACATCAAAGAATCTAAAAGTCATCCATTAGAAAAGGTCATAGGACAACTTAATCAAAGAACCTTAAGATCACAAGCTCAAAATCAAAGTAATCATTTTTGTTTTGTATCCACCATTGAACCCAAAACCATAAATGAAGCAATAAAAGATGAATCATGGGTAATTGCCATGCAAGAAGAATTAAACCAATTAGTTAGAAATGATGTTTGGAAACTAGTTCCAAAACCCAAAGATCAAACTATAATTGGAACAAAATGGGTCTTTCGAAACAAAATGGATGAAAATGGTGTAGTATCTAGAAACAAAGCTAGGCTTGTTGCACAAGGTTATAATCAACAAGAAGGAATTGACTATGATGAAACTTATGCATCGGTAGCTAGACTTGAATCTATTAGAATATTACTTGCTTATGCATGTGCTTATGATTTTAAATTATTTCAAATGGATGTTAAAAGTGCTTTTCTTAATGGGTTTATTAACGAAGAAGTGTATGTTGCTCAACCTCCGGTTTTACCGACTTTGAGAAACCACATCATGTCTTCAAACTCAAGAAAGCATTATATGGCCTTAAACAAGCACCTAAAGCTTGGTACGGCCGTCTTAAGACTTTTCTTATTGATAACAAATATACTATGGGATTAGTAGATAATACTCTTTTTACTAAGAAAAAGGAATCACAAATTATTATTGTTCAAATATACGTTGATGACATCATATTCGGATCAACTTGTCAAGAACTATGTAATGATTTCTCTAAAATCATGCATGACGAGTTTGAAATGAGTATGATGGGTGAGTTAAACTTCTTTCTAGGACTTCAAATTAAACAACTAGAAGATGGTATTTTCTTTAACCAATCTAAATATATAAAAGACATGCTTAAGAAATTTGGTCTTGAAGATTCCAAACCAACTAAAACACCCATGTCCTCGGAAACTAAACTCATCAAGGCGAAGAAGGTGAATCCGTAGATAACACTAAATATAGAGGAATGATTGGTAGCCTACTCTATCTTACGGCTAGTAGACCCGACATTATGTTTAGTGTTTGTCTATGTGCTCGCTTTCAAGAAAACCAAAGGCATCACACTTAGAAGCATTAAAAAGGATTTTTAGATATATTAAAGGAACAACGTGTTTAGGATTATGGTATCCCAAAGGAACGGGTATAGAAACCATAGTGTATGTCGACTCGGATCATGCGGTGATTATGTCGATAGAAAAAGTACAAGTGGTATTTGCACTTTTGTTGGACATTGTCTCACCTCATGGTTTGCAAAGAATCAAACGGCTTTAGCCATCTCTACTATGAAGCGAATACGTCTCAGCCGGAAAAGCATGTCAACAAGCTCTTTGGATGAAGCAAGCTCTCGTGACTCTGAATTCATCTCAACGACATTGTGATACTTTGCGACAACAAGAGGCCATCGATCTCAGCAAGAATCCCGTTCAACATGCTCGTACAAAGCATATTGAAATCCGTCATCACTTTCTTCGCGACAATGTTCAAAAGGGAAACATTTCAATCGAGAAAGTATCCTCGAAGACAACATTGCCGACATCTTTACTAAACCTCTTAAACGAGAACCTTTTAATCTTCTTAGACTTGGTTTAGGGTTAATGGAACCAAACATGTAGGATAAACATAGCCTAAAACATTAGAATAGTCTAAACAAAACAATTTTGTCTTTTTACCCTTTCACCACGGCACCAAGCGACAACAGGACGGAACCAAAATTTGGTGCCGTCACGTCCGTGGTGTCTCTGAGAAAACAAAACGCTTATACATAACATCTTCTTCCTCACAACCCACTTTACCAAAACGTGTAAAACTTAAACCAAGCTCGTTATTGTCATCTTCCCTCCTTTAATCAGAAGATAACATCATTGTAAGTATCCTAACTACATTTCATCTCTTAATTCTGAGTCTAGGATTCTTATTTATGCACAAAACTATCACAAATCATTACATGGGGGTTTATGTATGCTTTTATACCAAATATGAATTCAATTGGCAAATTGCATAACTAGTCATTCAAATTAGGTACTACATTATCATATTGCATAAACAAATCATGTTTCCCACTAATTGATAGATAATAAATATAAGGCCTTATTCAAACAACCAAACACCCCATGTCAAAAGTTTTGAAAAGCTTCTCACTTGTAGGAAAACATTTTTCATTGCTAATACAAATAGAAACGTTAAATTTTCATCACTTGCATGCTCTTGAATACTAAAGGTATTGCATAACTAATATGCACTTCCGGGTATATTCAAATATAGCCACATTGAATTAGGAGCATTTGGGTTATCTCATGGTATTTGCCAAACACTCCACTAAAACCATTTTGTGCATAAAATGAGTCGAGATAACCGCAACTCCAAATTGTTTTCATATAGGCACACACTAGAATCAAAAAACGTTAAAATTTATCTTAATTTTTTTAACATATTAACTCTTGTCCTTAGGAATAACCATGGTAGCCGCAAGATTCTATGATCACAAAGACACTCTTAACTACATTCCCAAACACCACAAAACCAAAGGACTTACCAAGGAACAAGTAGAAATATTTAGGGGTCTAGAATCAAGGTATTTCCACGAGGGTAGAACCATTCACTCATCCTTCCTTGAGCATACCAATCTTCGTGAAGAACTAGCCGCCATTCAATTCGATTGTCTTCTTGACATTGATGAACCAATTTGTCCTAGGTTTGTGTTAGAATTCTATGCTAGTGTGACGGTTTTAGTGATGAAGATGATGAGTTTTGTCTTAGCTTTAGAATCAACCAAAATGACTACACCATCACCTTAAGTGAATTTGCTAGAGTACTAGGAATTCCCAACGAGGAACTTGTGTCTACACGGATAAGTGGTCACTCACCGCCCTTGATGCAATCAATGACCGCTCTCTTCCCTACATAACCCGTTTAGCCGATAAGGATGTCATCCGTGAACACCTTTTAACCCAAAAGCGGATACAACCCGAGTAACCCAAAAGGGAAAAGAGGTAGACCGAGATCCATATGGAATGGAGCTAAATGAACTTAAGCATGAATTTAAGAAATGGGAGGAGTTACTTAGAGCAACGTCATTAGCACCATAGGGAATAGGGATCACATAAACGCTTGTCTTTGTCACATGCTTTACAACTTGTCCACCCGACAACCATTCAACTTAGCCTACTACATAGCTAGGAGAATGATTGATATTCCAACTCAAGGTTCCGTTGCTCTTCCATACGGGATGCTTCTCACCCGTCTCTATAGAAACTTCGCTCCAATTCCACCAACCCCCAAAGGAATGCACCTTCACTATGAACTCATCCCTCACATCTTTGTACCTTTGAGTGATGCTCGAGTTGCTAAGACTAAAGGCAAGAGAGCTAAACCTCCAACTCCTTCATCATCATCATCAAATAGCTCAGAGGATGGTCTTCCAAGCTCTCATCTTCCACCTCATGAGTATTGCATCTCTTCGAGATTGAGAATGAATCAATGAGAATTCAAGCAAACTAAGGGAATGTTCAAGTGCCTTGGTAGGATGATGAACAAGATTTACAAGAAATTGGACAAATAAGGGTACTTTAAGGAGTGTTTGGAACAATGCATTATCATTAATGTTTGATACAATTTAGTTGTTTTTATTATGTAGGATGATAATATAACTTAAAACAATGGTGTATGCTAACAATCTCATGCAGGGGATAGCACAAGTATGCTATCAAATTTTACCCATTTTCACTATATTGTGAAAATCAATAAGCCTTGCTCAAAATCTATGCTCCACTATGTTTACATATGTGTTATTTACTTTTCTTAACTAGAAATGTTTAGTATAACATGTTTTGAGAAAATTTAGTTTGAAATTTCCCGGTTTTAAGAAACTTCGTCAAATTTCAGCACTCACGGATCGAGACGGCACCATAATTTTGGTACCGTCCTTTATGTAATTGGTACGCCATATGCATTGGTGAGACGGGGACCACCCTTTTTGGGTTCGTAGTGTATGATTTTGGTGCCGTGGATCCTCGGGTAATTTTCTGAATTTCGACTTTTTCGTGATTCCAAATTATCTTCCATCACTTATAAATCAATCTTAACTAGTTTATACTGTTATTAGAACTAGTATCATTTACTAAGGTCGATAAGAAATCCATTTCCCACCAAAATTCAAAAATTTGAAAAATCCACCCAAGGAGCCCTTTGGCATAAAGGAAGGAACCAAATTTTTGGTACCTTCAAATCCGTGGGTAATCTGAATATTAGGAAATTCCACTCACTAGAACACATTTATTGCATATCTTTTCTTCTTCACTCCATCTTCTTTGTATGGATTGACTTGGGTGATATGACTAGCATTCAACCCACTCCCAAATCATTAGGAACCTCATCTCTTCAATGGTTCAACATCAAATCAAACCATTTCTCAACAATTTCTTACCTCTATAAATTGAAAGGCTTTACCATGATCATCCTCACACCTTCTTCATTCTCACTACTATCTAGCAAATCAAAACCCAAGTTAAAAATGACTAAATCATCAACAAAACCTTGCAAGAAAACCGCTAGAATGAGCGTAAGGCCTTGTTGTTTTGTCAATCTTAGCTCATCATCCGAATCTTCACCACTCACAATCTCATCTCCCATTAGAGATGATACAAACCTTAGCTACACCTACTTCATCACACATTGTGATCACCACTCCACCACCAACAAAAACACCTACTTCACCTCCACCGGCACCCATCCAAACATCCAAAACATCCTCACCACCTTCACCAAGGTCTCCCACTCTCACTCCCATGGAGTTATTTTCAACTCCACCAACATCACCAAATCCTTTCCTAGAGGACTTGGAGGACTTGCCTCCTAGGCCAAGTCATCCACCACCATTGCCATCTTTGGCACCAATTGAGCAAATGGCTCATGAGTCACCTCGGTCATCCATTGACCCAAACGCCCCATTAGGGCCAAGACCTCTCCCTTTCCACCCCATTCACAAGGACATTCATGGTCCTTTATACGGGGATCATCCACTTCCATCATCAATGTCCTCTCATATTGAGGACATTGAGGAGCATGTGGGATGACAATCCCACTAGAGGTTCAAGCCAACTCCACAACCTCCACCAATTCAAAGGCATGGTGGATTCTCACTTAAGTGAGACAATGCAAATGCAAAGTGCTTTGCTTGCATCCATCATGACCACCCCAAACATCCCCAACACCACCAACACATCCACCATTCCACCACCACAACCTCCCCAAACTTTCTACTCTCCAAGGCATGGTTGCTCTACTTGTGAGCAAGCGGGTCCAAGCCGTGGATGGACCGGGATTATGGTCCATGACTTCACGAAATGAGGTTCATCCTCAACCACATTCTTGAAGTCCAGCGCTCTTTCCCATCACCATCACTTTTAGGATGGTTTTAAAATAGTCTTTCTTTTTTGCTCTTTTAGGATAATTTTCATTTCTTGTACTAGAAACACATCATTGTGTTCTCTTTTCATGATCTTTACTCATGAAAAATTTTAACTAATGAATGTTGTTTCTTATATTGTTGTTGTCATTACATAGTGTTTGGAAATGCTTGTGAATGATCATTATTACTAACAATTTTTTCATTTTCACAA